>JAFEMH010000932.1:0-578620 GCA_022495995.1 Adenophora triphylla var. japonica
CAAATGGCATACGAGACTGCCCATCATATTCAACTTCGTCTCCCGAAAAGAGTGACATGACATAATCATTTATGTTATCGACAATCTCATCGTTGTTGGGAGGCAAGCACAAACTCTAGTCTCTGAGATCCTTCGACATCCTTGATACATTTTGCCAGAATAAGTCGGATATATAGATTCGAAGCTATTTTTTGCAATAGGATCGAAGCCTCTCGAATCAATATATCACTTCCAGAAGGTTAATTGTCACACTTCCTGATCATTATCTCCACCGGCAATCCCATCTCCCGTGACACTCAAGAGCCGTAGCCACCGAGCGAGAATCTCTTATCTCTTCCCGGAATTATGAGAAGTGAATCACCCTACATTAAGTTAAATATATACAAATTACTTAAATTGAAATAAAGAAATATTTAAGTAGATGAATAAAAGGCTATTTAAGAAATTACCCTAATCTCATATTATGCGTCAATCCGAGAACCTCAGCCATCTTTCCATATTTTTGGATGAGTACAAAGTGCGGCCTGCACAATATCATGCATACTCCCTTTAGGAACAATTGTGTAAATGCATGCAAGTCACCACCTGATTATGAATAACTTGGAACCACCGAATGTAGTTTATTGGAATATCTCCCCTCGGGTGTACGAATAATATCTTGGAGGCTACTATCGTAGAGCCTCAAAACAAATGTTTATGAGTCATTGGAGCTTCGTCCCATATAATTAGTTTGGTTTTACGTAGAGAGTCTTTGCCTCATCCTGTATCCAACTTTAGTTTATCAGCAAGTTGAGCTACTCGTTTACTGTGTCGGGATGCCGAACCTAGAATGCGCTGTCCTACCCAGCTCTCGAAGGAGCAATGAAGGCCTATGCCACTCGGAAGCGGCAGAAGGAGCGATATCTCTCTCCCGCTCCTTAGATCAGCAGGAAACACAGTGTTAACTCCATAAGAAGGTTTTCATTGCCGTTACCACCATAACCATAGAGGAAAAACACACCCACTTAGTTTCCTCGATCAACGTAGCCGACATAATCTTATCATAAACACTCTTTTGCTCAAATAATCGAGGATGTAATCTGAAGTGCTCAGCTTTCATCTCATCAATGTCATAAGATGTCTCATCTAGAATGAGCTTATTTATTGCATCACCAATGACATTGTCCACCGGTTTAGGCATGTCTTTAAATTTATGGAGACTGCTGCAATTCTCGATTAGTAACTTCTCAATTTTTGCCAAAGCAAGATTCTGGACCTGTTCATTAATTAATTTCAAACCTGAAATTATAAAAAACAAAATAAATATATTAATATAGATAAATATATAGAATCATATTGTATAACTGTAAAGTAGAAATAAAATCATAATTGATATTTATTGTAGAACAAATATGTAAACATGGGACGGAATACCCGGATTATCGTGCATCCTCCGATACTTGTACTCTATATCATCAGATAATAAGTGCCAAGTCTTCTCCCATACCTCTCCCGGATTCGACATACTATTAGATAGTAGCAACATAGAAAATAGTCTTCTCAGACTATCGGGCAACCTCCAATGACTCGCTTCTATAATTCCATCAACATATTCCTTGTCATCATCTAATAATCCCAGAGCGTAACATGCAGATTTGAAATCGGGATGAACAACGCGATTTACAGTTCTCAAATCCTTGAATTCCATGGGACCTGCTACAAGATTCAACATTATCCTGAGGTAATACAATTCTCCGCAATTCATTGGAACATGATAAATATTCCCCACTGCAAAACGTTTATCTTTCCTCGGACGCCATTCACGTTTAGTTTTATCCCATACGAAATGATGAGGAAATTCACAGTATTTATATTTCCGAGCCTCTGAATGAATACTGTTATACTCCATCCACTTCATAAATTGAGATTCTTTAACTGTCGCTTTATCCAAAACATCAGGAAGAAAGTCTCCATCCTTGAAGGGGATACTATGGTCACCCTCCAAGTGAAAAGCCAAGCGCTCAACAGGAGGGGTCCGATAATGTATGTCGAATCCGAAAATCCTCCACATAGCTTCATACGTAGAGACATATCGACAATCAATTTGCCTTTTCACCTCATCATTTTCGATTGCAAGGCATATCCTGTCGGTTCCCTTGTTTATATACTTGAAAAAATACTTGATTGCCTTCCTCTGATTGCACTTCTCGACATTTATGTGAGCTTCGTACTTTAGCAAAAGATATGGATTGAATGGGACAACTGAACGATTGTCGAGAGCAACTCCACTCTTATCAATTATGAAACCCGTGTCTCTTCGCTTATATACATGATACCCATTCTCGTCTACACGAGTGCGATCATTAAATGATTTAGGGAATTTCTTTGAGCACCTGTTGTGATTCATACACGGAGATTTAGGATTAGCAGCACCACATGGTCCATGCAACATATATTCAGCAACTGCCTCGTATAATCTAGGGTATTTCTCCTGCAGAATCTCAGCAATAATCCACTTGTCAATATCTTCAGGATTATGACCCTGATCCTGATGGTTAAGAAAGAGAAGAATATGAGCATGCGGAAGGCCCCTCTTCTGAAACTCCACCGTATAAATAACTGCATGAATTAATTAACAAAATAAGAGGAACATGCTAATAAAAAAAATATAAATGACAAAACAATAAGAGGAAAACAAATAATATTTAAAGATTAACTTACTTGCTTTTGGGGTGCCAAATACTTTGCCTTCCTTGAAATCTGCAATCATCTGATTAAGCTTCATTCTAAATACCGTTTAATACATCGGCCTATCCTCGTGCTTAATGCCATATTTTTGAGTAATCTCGTAATCTCCGGCCATTTAGGATTACACGTAAATGTTATGAAAAGTGACGGATACCCAGTCCATTTACACATAGCGAGAGAATCCTGGTAATTTTGAGTCATCCACCGCTGCCCGCCGGTATAAGAGGATGGCAATATAATTCATCTCCCAGATGCTTCGCCGGTATCTCCCCTTAACGATGCATCCGAAAGATTTTTATAAGTTTCCATCCGAAGAGTAGGCTGATTATAACGTATACATTGAAGCCTCAGTATCCATCATAACATATGCATCAACCATAAATTGCTGCAATGACCGACCGCTTCTCATAAGCTGTGATCCTTCTCTTATCCTCTCCTGAAGTCGAAAAGATAAAAACTCTTTTATTGACAAACTTGATCTCTTTGCCCCGGGAGGTTTATTTCTCGGAATGTCTGTGAAATATCCATCTTTACCGTATACAAATAACAGAGGATAATGTAGAGGAAGGTAAGATTTATCAAATTCATGAATATGTTCAGATCCCCATTCTGCTTTTCAATAACAATGTCCCTGACATCACCCGAATCATCAATATGACCTTCAATTATAGCAGCGACCTCTGAGGCTGTCGGCATATTAAACGGTTTTCCATCTCTATCCCGCTTTCCTATAAGCCTCAATTTAATATCTTTCTTCATTCCAATATGTGCTCTGGCCATTCTGTACGTCTGTGCATAAGGGTTATGCACATCTATCATATTTTTCAAATCAGCAACAAATGACTCATCGAATGGAGAAAGCTTATCTTTATCTTTCCTGCTTGTGTGAAAGAATCAGACATATAAATAGAAGATAGTCATACAATATATGTAATATACATTATAATTCTCGAATAATTAAATAAAAACGTACCTGAAATCATTAATTCTATTTTTAACTTTATTATCCGTGTCATAGATATAAAGCTGAGAAAAACGGGGGGGGGGGATGGCCGTCATTAGGCAATAAAGAACCTATCATATGAAAGCATTAATTTTAAGAGATCACTCAATAACTTAGGTGGCTGCACTAATGGGTCAATCTGAACTTTTCCATTCATGCAGCATAATGAAAATTTAGGTTGTGTTGATGCTTGCGTACTTTTTAACCTTTCATCATACCAGAACATCGCACCACATTTCGCACATTCGTACTCCGATTCGCCTATATCCCCATAAACTACAATATATTGATAAATATTTAAATTATGTTAGTAATTCATTGGCTATACAGAGAAAATAATAATATAATATATACTTGAGAAAAAATAAAATAATAAACACCTGTATTATATTGTTCGTCCGAATCTTTTAGCTTTCTACCGACGCGCGCTTTCTTGGATTTTTCCTTCTGATTTATTAACGACTCACTTGTTGTCGCATGCGAGAATTATTTATTAACGCGGATTCTGTATACAAATGGAATATATGACTTAGTATTAATGAAATATTTATCATAAACTATTGAATAATAATTTGTAATAATAAATAGTTTTATTTAAAAATATCGAATGTTGAACAATTAAAAAAAATCATTACCTAAATTCACAGTAGGAGATAATAATGTTGTATTATTTGCTCTTTACATTATATGTTCCTACAATGTCAAAAGAATATTGAGAACGATTAATATATTTATTTTAGCTCTTTAAAATATATAGTTGACTAATAAATCAAACATATAACTTACCAGATATAGGACTGTTTTTCATTAATTCAACTTCAATTGCAGAACTGAATCCATCAACATCCAAATTTATCTTTGAAGATTCCAAAATAGAAGCAGCTATCTTTCTTGGTCTCCCGATTTTACTTTTCCCACCGTCTTTTAACAAATTTGTCGTAATAGAATCCAAAGAAGAAGAAATAGTTTTTCTCGGTCGTCCAATTTTTTATGGCTAAAGGAGCGTGCCGTGGAAAGTGTTATATGTTTCGAAAATTACTAATTATTTTAAATTTTCGAAAATTACTAATTATTTTAAATTTTGAATTTCTATTGTAATTGAAAATTACTAATTATTCTGGCATCTCTTTTAAATTTCGAAAATTACTAATTATTTTAAATTTTCAAAAATTACTAATTATTTTAAATTTTGAATTTCTATTGATTTCTAGAAACTGTATACGAAATTTATGGTTAAATTGAAATTCATTCTGACATGTCTTTTGAATTTCGAAAATTACTAATTATTTTAAATTGAAATTTATGGTTAAATTGAAATTTAGTCTGGTATCTATTTTTAATTTCAAAAATTACTAATTATTTTAAATTTTGAAAATTACTAATAATTATATCTCCACAATTATCACCTAAAGAATTTGAATTATTCAAAAATTGTGCTTAAATTTAGGTAACCATTAGTTTTCAAAATTCAAAACTGATTAAATCAATCAACTTCTAATTAAGAGGGATTTTTTATTTTAAATTTCAAATTAACTTTAACTAATAATATTACAATAATGCCCTTAATCAAGTCTTACTTGAAATAAAAATGAGTTGGAAATTGAAGAGATAACAAATCGAAATAAGTCGTATTGAAAATATAAACTCAAACCGAAATAAGTGCATTATCAGAAATAAGTGCATAATTATATTAGATTTTGAATATATTGAAAGTTTATTGAAAATATAAACTCAAACCGAAATAAGTGCATTATCAGAAATAAGTGCATAATTATATTATCCGAAATAAGTGCATTATCCGAAATAAGTCATATTGAAGAGATAACAATTTTATTTTAAAGCCTATATTTTTCAGTTTATCATAAATTTCAATTGCATTATCCGAATTTTAAAGTTAGATATATCTTATCAAAATTTTAAATTGCATTATCCGAATTTTGGGCACCAAACAATTTATGATTATATTTCAGTTTATCATAAATTTCAATTGCATTATCCGAATTTTAGAGGGAATAAAAATGATTATACTTCATTCGCTCTAAAATTAAAATTAATGTTTGTAATGTTAGTGCCTTCGTCTCAAAATATAATATTAATTTTTGATGCAAATGAAGAGTATAATTTTTTTAAATATTCATTGAGACGAAAGAAGTAATGCTCATTTTTTTTGGGATAAAAAATGTAGTATTAATTTTTGATTATTCATTTTGAGTCGAAAGTAATATTTATTTTTGAAACGAAAAATATAATTTTTTTATAGAAGTACATTTTTTAAAATATTTATTTGAGATAGAAAAATTAATATTTCTATTTAATTTTCTTTATTAATATATAATTTTTATATTTTTATTTTGTAATTTAAAGTGGGACGGGACGAAGTACAAACTTTATTTATTGTTTTGGTTGGAGTGTTGGACGTACGGACTTTGGCTTGGTTCTATTGAAATCGCTACTTCGTGTAGCGATTTCAATTTAGTTTTTTTTTTAAATATCATAAATATCATAAATATTAAAATAAATTTTAACAAATTTAAAATCGCTACACCATGTAGCGATTTTAAAAGGAAAATTTTAAAATCGCTACAGGGTGTAGCGAGTTTAAAAAAAGTGAGACATTTTGGGCAAAACTTTGAACAGTAAGTCACTTTGATAAATAAAAAATTGGTAAATAAAAAGTAAAAAGGTATTATTTGAGAAAAATTCTATATATGCTGCCATACATACTTCCAATGAATATGCTGTAACATGAAGAAGAAAAAGTACACCCTTTGTCCCTAAATGAATGTTAAAAAAAATTTCAAATTTGCCCTCAATTTTAATTTGAAACTCTTTTTGACATTCAGTTAGGGACGGAGGGAGTAAGAATTAAATTCGTCTTGCTTTCTCTAGAATACATTTTTTTACAACCATAAACTATCCAAACGATAAAGTGGGACCTATGATAAATATACATACCACTCAAGAAAGTATATAAACATGTAACTCGAGATATCAGGATCTCTGTTTTAAGACCCTCAAATCCCTATAATGGTAGAAGGTGTGGTTCTGCAACAGCCACAGATGAGTTTAGCTCATGCATCATAACATCTTGTCGCAAACTCCTCAAAGTTGTGATCACCAAAACACTTAGATGGCTGCTCATATACACAAAAATGATGGTTAAACTTCAGAAGAATGTCTAAAATGATTGAGTATTAATACTAAGTAATCTAGTCTTATTACTTACCAGCCCATGCATTTATTTTCTATGCTATCAAATATCTCCCATTGTTCGAATACAAAATTATGAATAAACCAGACAAAAAATGGATTAGTAGTACAACCGATATATTGAGATTGAATGACGAATACATTTTTGTAGGATGTTACCTTATTGAATTTCTTGATGATACTAAAATGGTGTGGTGCACTACTACTTCAACAGAACTGAATCATGTCCAAGACCGAATCTGAACGTCATCTTCTTCAAGCAACTCTAAACATGACTGCAAATTTTATCAAAATGGGGTGGTGCACAATTATCGTAATTAGTTCAGATTTCACAATATGCAACGACATGAGGAGTTCCATGTCTCTTTGCATACGTATTCGCAAAGCGGTGTAGTCTTCAATATGTCAACACATTTCATCCCAGGAATTTTTTTCTCTTGAAAACATATCGTCTGGATAACTCCATTTTCATAAAATGAAGACGACGCAGCCATTGCATGGCAAGCTACAACTGCAAGAAGCATGACGAGAACTTGGTAAGACTCATCTCTGTTTTTTCTAGGATGTTGCTACTTGGGCTAAGAAAAAAAAAATAGATCATAGACTTATAATAAAGCTAGATCACAACAATAATGATCTTATCAGAAATTTAAAATTTGAACTTTTAAACATTGAAGAAAATCTTAGTAAGTTAAACAATGTGTATCAGATTTATCTTTACAAATATTTTAATATTTGAACAAATCAACCTAACCTAATCTTATCTCTATTTTAACTGTTTTTGCTTTTAGATAATGTTTATATTTTTTTAACTAAAATCTGAAATAAAAATGAGTTGGAAATTGAATTGCTGACGTGGCCTTTGACGTGGCCTTTTCTGGAGGCTCTAAATAGTTTTGTTGTTTATATTATATATGATATGATGATAGTTGTCCACCTCAGCCAATCCAATGAACAGTACAATGAATAGTGCCAAAACTTTTTTTCCCATTTTGTCATCACTAAGTTGCCCCTTTCCCATTTTACCCTTTAAATTTTTATTTTTTTTTAAAGTAAAATAAAATAAAATTGTTTCCTCGAACACGGACTTTTACTAGTATAAATATAAATTAGAGAAAGAAATTGCTTTCAATCATCAGCATCAAAAATCATTCCACATCGAACGGTTCTTTAACCTCACCTCTCTCTCAAGCAGCTTATCGTTGCCCTAAACCCCTTTTTCTTCCCAATTGAGCTCCTACTCTGTTTCTACCCAAACAAAAACCCTAATAAATTTTCAATCTTTCACTCCATATAGCAAAAACCCTAATCAAGAATTGAACTCTTTGTTTGAATCTGCTTCTCCAGCTCCTGAAATCCGGTTAGTATGTTCAATTTCTTGCTATTAAACATACATGTATATAATGATGTATAGAGTTCAATTGGGATTTTTTGTGGAGTTTTGATTTTAAGGTTATGTGAAGTTAGGTTTTGAAAAATGGAGTTTGAACAACTTGGATTGGGAAATGATGTGATTGAATTTGATATGATGGGTCTTGGGGATGACACAGTTGACCTTGGTCAAACTGTTGAGGAGGATGAAGAGAAACTGTTATTAGACACATCTTATGGTGGGTATGGTGGTGCCGCAGCCGCCCCTGGTGGTGGAAAAATTTATGTACGTGAAGGGGACAAGAATCTGGAGCCTTATGACGGGATGGAATTTGAGTCGGAGGAGGCGGCAAAGGCGTTTTATAACTTGTATGCTGCTCGGCGTGTAGGGTTTAGTACGCGTGTTAGTATGTCTAGGAGGTCAAGGCGGGACGGGGCTATATTCAGAGATCTTTTGTTTGTGCTAAGGAAGGATTTCGTGTTGAGAAAGAATGGCCGGAAAGGGATAACATTAGGGTTAAGCGGGCACGATCTGAAACAAGGGTTGGCTGTAAAGCAATGTTGGTGGTCAAAATTCAAGATTCCGGAAAATGGGTTGTTTCTGGATTTGTAAAAGAACATAACCATGACCTTGTTCCTTCTGATAAAGTACATTGCCTTAGATCTCATAGACATGTTTCTGGGGCAGCAAAGTCTTTGATCGATACGCTGCAGGGGGCTGGAATGGGGCCAGCAGAATTATGTCGGCATTGATTAAAGAATACGGTGGGATTAGTAATGTAGGGTTTACGGATCGTGATTGTAGGAATTATATGAGAAGTAGTAGGCAGAGAACTCTTGGGGGTGATACTCTTAGATTATTTGAAACGGAAAAATTCTGAAAATTCATCGTTTTATTATGCTGTACAGGGCGATGAGGATCAGTCATCATGGTCAACCCGTGTTGTTTGGTTGTGCCCTAGTTTTAAATGAGTCTGAGGCATCTTTTGTTTGGCTGTTTAAAACATGGCTTACTGCAATGTCAGGCAAGCCTCCGGAGTCGTTCACCACTGATCATGATCGGGTGATTCGATTGGCCGCGTTGAACGAGTTTTTCCGAACACACGTCACTGGTTCTGTAAGTGGCATATATATTTATGTATATATAGATGATTTTGCTGAGGAGATAGTTTAAACCCTTTTGAGTAGGGTGATGAAGAGAGAAAGATTCAGAAATTGTCGACTCAGGTGGAACGGGCGCAGAGGAAATGCGAAGTGTATAGGTCAAGTTTACTGTCTCTGTTGAGAGATATTGAACAGCAGAAACAACTGCTTACTGTTAAGGTTCAGATCATCAAATTTGGAACTAAGGAATAATTCTGGAAACTCTCTCTCTCTCTCTTTCTCTCTCTCTCTCTCTCTCTCACACACACACACACACACACACACACACACACGCATTCAAACTTGATGAGTATTTCTCAGTTCTTTAGTCGAAGAACAAACGAAAAATTCAATCAATCTTAATCTAATGAGAAGGAAGTGACAATGTTTTTGGAAAGATGTTTTTGAGGGGCTTCTTTGTATCTGTACATAAAAAGGGGCATAATTAATGTGTGTCTTCCGCAAATCGTCAAAGAATTCTCAACTCAAGGTCATCATAGCCGACTCGGGCTTTATGGTAATCAAAGAGATGTTGTAGCGCTTCTATAAACTGCCTGTGTATTTCATCCACCTTCAAACAAACAATGAGAGCGGAGGGAATGAGAAATTCAGCAAAAATTAACCAACAGTTGACACACTAAATGTAAGCTTAACAATGGCTACCATCAGCATGAAAAACAATGGATCAGGCCTCAGATTTTGTGATGTGCCTATCTACACCTAGCTGCAGGTTACATAAACTCTTTACCTCTTCTATGGTGGGCGATGGGTTTCTTTTTACGTGGATTGGTTTACCAACCACCACATGCATTGGCTGTCGGAAGGGCAATGGAGACCTGTAAATAGAAAAAATTAAAAAGGAAACGGCAAAGTTAGCCATTGAGAATATATTTAAACATAACAGGCATCAAGAGATCCAATTCATGCCCATGCACACGTACAAGTTGCAGAAATATCAATCACAAAAAAATAAAAAAAATACGAGCGCCCATATTGACTCCATGAGATTGAGAAGAATCCTTCTCAGTAGCATAAACCAGTGGCGAAGACAGGATTTAAGGAGAAGGGGTCGAAAACCTACATAATTTTTTCCCCACGCAGTAGTTGTACGGACTGAATTCCATAAATACAAAATTCATTACGGAGGTCTAAAGAATTTGGTGCAATACATAACTAAAAGCAAAAGTTTCTAGCTAGATAGAAATGTATTCAATTATCTTTTTTTTAAAAAAAAAAAAAAACATCCACAAAAGTATAACTTTCGACAATATAAAAATTTTAATAACAATTTTTTTGAATTACTTAAACCGTTAAAAAAGGAAAATTATAATTTCAAAAAATTTAAAATTTGCTCTTAATCAGAAGAAAAGTTTAAATTATTTTCTACGTTCATTTGGGGACGGAGATATTTTGTTTCAAAATTATTGTTCAATTTTTTAAAAATTTGCTCTAAATCAAAAGATAAATTAAATTCATTTTCAACATTTATTTGGGGACGGAGAGAATTGGTAACTTTTCTATTCCTTTGGTTCTTACTTCTTACCTTCAACTTTATTCTTCTATATTCAATACTAATTATTCACAAAAAAAAAAAATCAAATACCTCCATAATAAATGTCGCACTTGACTTGTCAATGATTATAATGGTTTATAATGAATGTGTTTTACTTATTGATATTACTTGTACAATGCTAATATTATACTTAAGCTATTTCCTTTTTTAGAAACACGACATCCATTTTGAGAAAAACCAAAATAAAAAGTGACATGTATTATGGGACGGAGTGAGTAACTTCAAATCCATTTTGAGAAAAACCAAAATAAAAAGTGTGACATGTATTATGGGACGGAGTGAGCAACTTCAAATCTGTTTATACAAGGGGGTCAAATTAAAAATATAGTGCAAGTTTTCTTTTGCTGAAAGGGGGGACAGACTTTACAACATTTACAATTTTACTCTATTTTAATTTTTTTATTACAAATATAGCACTAGTAATTTTTATTTTATTTTTAAACATGGGGGTCAGCCGACCCCCATCACTTTACCTTAGTGTCGCCACTGGCATTAACCTCCTATACTAATGGGAATTCAGCTTGTTAGGAAACGGATAAACACTTTGGTTCAAATCTATTGTAAAGGGCACTTATTTTCAAATGGAAGGAGTAAGATATTGCAAATAATGTGTAGATTGTTGAAAAGACCAAAGATGGTTATAATCATCACATCTTAGAATAATCAACTTGCAGCTGTATGGTTCGAACATACCCAAAGATGCCCCAGAAGACTATGGGTGTGAACTTGATAGCCCTAGCAAACTGCAGAAACAATTTTCCAGCAGGCTTCCACCACTTGTAAACATTGGACTGCACCAATTTGAGAAGGAAAAAAAAGAGAGGAAGAACATTAGCGATTCAACAATTTCATACTCCCCCCGTCAAATGTCGCACTTTCAATTTTAGTTTGTCCCAGAATAAGTGTCACACTCCTAATAAGGAAACAAACTTGTTACAATTCTACTATGGTACAAGCCATAAACAAACAAGTAAAACACATTCCTTAAAATCATTGACAAGGAGACAAATGATTTTTATCGTTGATTGTAATCAGATTGTGGCACTTAAAACTAGGGAAACCCAAAAATAATTAACGAAGACAGAAAGTTACCTGCCCAAAGGCAAAAACTGGAACCAAGGGAGAACCTGTCTCCATTGCCACGCGTACAAACCCTTTTCTCCTTTTAAGAAAGGCAACCTACAAGAGAAGAGAAGAGAAGAAGAGAAGTGTAACATAAGAGAACAACAAAAACAGAGCATTCCTCAAACATCGAAAAGGAGAAAGTTTACATGAAAACATCAAAAATAATTTTTAGATGTTCATTCGGATAATTAAATCAACCTAAAATTGTTGCTTTGAGAAAATAGAAGCATAAACAAGACTTCAACAAGCATCTTAATTAGGGATGGCAATTTAACCGAACCAGATCCGTACCGAATGCGATCCGATCCGAAAAAATCGGATATGGTTTCAATTTTTTATGACCCGATCGAATTCGGATCGGGCTCGGTACCACTGTCGATCCGGTCCGAACCCGACCCGATCACATATGCATAAGTTGGAATTTATGTTTTAGCCCCTTATGTTTTTAGAAAATACAAATGCCCCTATGTATACCTATGTATATAAGAAAAATTTAGGGTTTTGGAGAGAGAAAATTAGGGCTCTCTCTCACTATCCGCTCCTCTCTCTGCTGGCGCTCCTTTCTCTCCCTCCCCGCTCGTTTCTCTCTCTCCTGCGGCGACGTTACAGTACAGACTTTACAGTTCTTCCACTTCCTCGGTGAATCCAGTCCTCCTTTCTCTCCTGCGGCGCATTGCAGCGGGTAGCGGCGCCATTACAGCTCTTCCACTTCCTCGGTTCCTCCGGGTCTCCTTTCTCTCTCCTGCGTCGTCGATTGATTGAAGATTTGTAAGTTCTGTCTTTAATTTTGGTTGCACATTTTATTTAGAATTTTTAACTGTATTATCTCCCGCCAAGAATCTTATTTTGTTTGATGTGAGCATTCAGGTGAAGATATTTAGCAGCCTAAGTACATCTGCTTATCCTATTGGCTTTGGAGAAGGTGTAGAAGTTACTTTCCACCGTGCTCTTTTACTAAGGTAAATGTAATTCTGAATCTGTTGGATGATTTCTCTTTGCTCAAGATTTGGTTTATGACTTTAGGTTCACTTTCTTTTCCTTGAAATTTCATTTACTGCCTCAGCTCACATATATAGCAGCAGTATTAACTAGTTGAACTGGATCAATGTGTTTACATCTTTAGGTCCTAATTTGAAGAGGGCACCTTCAAATCGTGGACAGCTTCGGATCGGATCGGAGCTCGAATCGGACACCTTCGGATCGGATCGGGTTCGGTAAATGGTTTATAGTGATCGGATCGAGTTCAGATTAGGTCGGATCAGATCCGAACTCGTTGCCATCCCTATAATGAAGATGACACTAGGTGAAATCTAGTGCACATCACTACAATTAATACATGCATTTGTGTGTGTCTGTGTGAGAGAGGGAGGGAGGCGCAGGTGTATTTCTTTCTCAATACAAATAAAAATATGGGGATAAAGCTTAGAGAGACTGTAAATCTGTAATCAACAGGTCAACATACTCTGGTATACTCCCTCCCTCCCATATAATATTTCACAAATGTGTTTCGCACGGAAATTAAGAAAATGTGTTAGTGGTGTAAGTGTTGTGAGTATGAAAAGTGAGAGAGAAGGTGAGGTAGGGAATAGTAAGTTGATTGGTGTTGTGAGTATAAAAGTAAAGTAGGAGAGATAATGAGTGGGAGGAATAGTAAAGATTATTTGCCATTTTAGAAAAGTGAAATCTTATATGGGACGGAGGGATTATATGTGCCTTTTTTTTTTTTTTTGCCAGAAGTGATACAACAACAAGCTGGTAAATTTAAGGGAGTATGTTTAGTTAAATTTTAGAGCTCCCGAACAAAAGGGATAGTCTTGGCTCAATCATCAGGCTGCTCCATTGTGACTTGGAGTTAACAGGTTCAAACAACAAGAACCATCATTTGCAAGACTACATAGCAGACCATCTTTGTTTTTTCTTATTCAAGGCTAACTACCAAACAATCAGAAATATGTATTCCCTTCCCTAAACAAGTCTCTTTCAAAAAAAGAATTCCCTAATCATGATACATTCCTCTACCTAAAAAAGTGACCCCTTTGTTTTCAAAAGGATGCCCCTAAGCAAGTCTCCTATTTTAAAACAAGATACTAAATTCACCTTTAACAAATACTTCATTTTCCAATGGGTTTAATTTCATTTTCAACCATTGTACTTTATCTCGACTTTCACTTCAACCACTATACTTTGTTTTTAGCACGAAAACTACAAAAGTTTTGGAAAACTATCATTTTAGCCACAAATTCGCGAATTAAGGCACAAATTTGTGGCTAAAGTTGATAGTTTTCCAAAACTTTTGTGGTTTTCGTGCCAAAAATAAAGTGTGGTGGTTGAAGTTGGAGTAAAGTACAATGGTTGAAAATGAAATTAAACCATTTCCAATGTGTATATGTGCAATACTAGTAAGTTTTTGTTTGGTACAAAAACATCATAATTCCTTTTCATTCTATGTACACTATCATGAATAGAATTTGTTTTGTAACATCACGTGGAATGTACTGGTTATTGTTGTAACGGTAGAAACGGTACTTAAGTACTTTTGCTAATAAAATAAAATTGCACAACGTCAGTTTTTTCAAAGCATGGACACTCATTTAGGGACAAAGGAAAGATACATCAGATGAGTAATGAGAAATAAACCTCTGAAGCATGCTCCATGTAAAATGCCTCTTGCACTCCACCTGGAACTACGATGCAACTATAACCAGATGCTAATAGAGATTTAAAATTCTTCCTTGTTGCTGGTGATAATCCAAGCCACGTCCATATGTGCCTGAGAAATGGTGTATAGAACACCTGAACAAAGTTTTTTTTTTAACTAATCAGATGTTAAATTCAGAATATCAGCATGAAACTTTATAAAGAGACAATTTCTTACAGCAGTACTTGCAAGGACTTTAATTTTTGTAAGAGGCATGAACCCTGTAAGGTCTGCAAGTGCAACAACTCCAATTGGCCAAACCGAATGAGGCTCAAACCCAAAAACTGCACAAAAGCTAGCCCAAGTTAATTAACTTCAAACAGCAAAAATTAAGCACAGTGAATAGCCCAAGAAGCCGATAGAAGCTTTGCCAAAAACATCCTACGCCTATCATAGAAGTGCATTGAAAGTATCAATAATATTAAGGGGGAAACTAGTTTAATCACAATAATATTTTACTTTAGATGGGCCCTTTGAGTGGAATGATAAACATAAAAAAGCATAACTCAATTCAAGAATTATCACAAAGTCGTGATTATGTATATTTAATGTCAATAATGTTCCTAAAGATTATATAACAAGGCTAGTTTTGTGAAACAAAAGAAGTTATGAGCTCTAGAAAACATTGAAGTGAGTTGATTGTGTTTCTTGATTAATGTAACATTATTAAAATGGCAAAGGTAAATGACAACAGGAAGAATTTGTAGATAACCACTTCATTTCAATGGGTAATCGATTAAATAAACCTTGAAATAACCAAAAGGTCATTTAAATTTCATTCTCAATCTCAAAACCGGAACACTTATATGAGCCTCATACATCGAGAACATTAATGGCAAAGGTAAATGACAACAGGAAAAATTTGTCAGAGTACTAAACGTAGTTAACTTGTCCATTCAATCTCAAAAACAAAGCACTACTACAATAAGTCTTATGCAATGAGAATATTAACAGAAAAGGTAGATGACAACAAGAGAAAACAGTCTAATGTGATATAAACCAAGACGATCTTGACAAGAAATTTTAACAGCAGAACAAGTGATCTCATTTAGTTAAAAATTTAACAAAAACAGCCTCAACATACAAAATTGCTGTCATTTTCAGGATAATAATCACGTACAACAATTACAGCAAATACCCAAACAAATAAACAAAGTCCCGTTACCATAAGCTTGATCAGGATCAAAGGCTTTTATATCTTCTACATGTAGAGACACCGGAAAATACCCACAAGCATGCTTACATATGAATCTGAAAGAACAAGCAACAAAAGTTACTAAATCACCAGCAACATACTTTCCATTAGAATAGAACTACTAACAAGTGATCCCAGACATTTGAAGCAACCACAACTAATGATAAGCTTAGTCCAGAAATTGTTAACAATTGCTAGCCAGAGCCTTTAGGAGGATCAAGATTAGAAATATTCTAGCATTTTCCAAAAATGAGTTCTGAGATTCAGCTAAACCTAAGAGAAAAATTAATTTAAAATTACAATAAATAAACTGGAATTGAGTTAGGAACTAGAAAAAGTTAAGTAGAAAGAAGTAGCAAAACCTGGCTAACTTTCTGCCTGATTTACTCTTTTCATTAATTGGGATCACCATAAAAATCACTAGCAAACACAACACCCTGAAAAACATAAACAAAATTTTCAATTCCTATGCTAATCGAAGAGTAATAAAAATTAAAAATGGTGTGTGTGAGTGTGTGTGTGTGTGAGAGAGAGAGAGAGAAAACTGACAGTAAGATTTTGCATAGAGGGAGGAAACAGAAAGAAGCCAAGAGAATAGCAATGATGAAATGAACTGAACCGAGCCACACTATCAGAGCTAAAATTGTTTGAATTAGTGGCCCCTCCGTTCCCTTGAACACCGTCGGCGTTAACTCCGACACATTTCCCGGCGGTTGTGGATGTAAGATTCCGCTGGTCTCCTCCTCATGGGCTGCCATGATTCGAGTAAAGAATGGATTTTTAGTGGATTGAGAAGTGGGTTCTAGAGGTGGAGGAGGAGGGAGGTGGGATGAGTGGGTTTTTGCGTTGGAAGGAGCACCGTCGTTCCGCCGCCGTGAGTGGTGGAAATTAATGCACTCGATTAGTTTTTGAAATTTGAACCAGATAATTCAGTTTATTAATAGGTCTCAAATTTCAGTGTTCCACTCTTTTTTTCTTCCCCTATTATATTTTGCTATTTTTATCTATATTACAATACAACTCAAGAATAACCGCCACACAAAGAGTGGTTCAGATTCAATTTCACAAAAGACAAAGAACGGTTAGGATTAAATCTGAAAAAAAAAACTTCCCACTTGATGCACCGGATATTAACTCTCTCCTCTCTTCCCCTAACCCAATATACAATATTATATAATATTTTTTATATTATAATATATATATTATATATTATATACTTTTATATATATATATATATATATATATAATTTCTATAATATATATTATATATATTATATATTTATATATTTATGTATATTATATTATATAGCATATATATTATATTATATATATTTATATTTATATATATATATATATATATATATATATATATATATATATATATATATATATATATATATATATATATATATATATATATATATTATATGTATTTTATATATTTATATACATATTATATATATTTATATATATAATTTATATATTATATCATATTTATATATACAATATATATATATATATTTATATATATATATATATATATATATATATATATATATATATATATATATATATATATATATATATATATATATATATATATGTATAGTATATTATATATATTATATATATATATATATATATATATATATATATATATATATATATATATATTATTTATATATATAATTTATATATTATATTATATATATATTTATATATATAATATTATATTATATTATATATATTTATATATATAATATATATATATATATATATATATATATTATATTATATATATTTAAAGATAAAGAGTGGCTAGGATTGTGTTTCGAGAAAAGATAAAGAGCGGCCAAGATTGATTCTCACCACCAACATCAGTTTTAACTTTTTTTATTTTCAACCGTTGATTTTATTTTCAATTTGTTTGATCATACGGCTGTAGATTTACGATTTCTATTTCCATAAATAATCCCTCCATCACGAGACTTTTAGTCAAATTGCAATAATTATAACTATTAATTTAAATAGAAAATTATAATTCTTATTAAAATCTAAAAATGATTATTGAAAATATTATTAATTGTGTTATAATAAAAAATTAAATTTTTAAAAGAATCACTATTTTTTATTTAAATTATTAATCAAAGTTACATCAATTTGACTAAAATTTTTCATTTAAGTGGGACGGTACAGGAGTATGATAATGTAGTAATAGTATACATAACTATTATTTGGAAATTGGCATGCACCAAAATTTTCAATTCAAATCTAAATGGAAAGAAAACAAGCAAGTGATATGGTTGTGTGTACCGACTGTCTGACTTTCTCTCAATTTACAATTTAACTGACGTGGATTTTAGTTACTTTTGTAAAATATACTTTTTAAAAATAAAAGTGTGTAGATCCGATTGCTCCCTTTATTTCGCATAATCAACTCAATCAAATTTTGACATATTTTTATAAAAAAAAAAATGAATAATTTAATAGAAAAATATAGATATTTCCATGAAATTCTAAAAATTGTTATTGATAGTATTTTTAACGGTAAAACAATAAAAAAATTTATAATTGCATAAAAATATCTAAATTTTCATAAAATTACAGTCAAAATTCGATTGATTTGACTATTAAAGTCAAAGTGATCTAATTTTTCGAGACGGATGGAGTATTTGCTTTTATAATCTGTTGCAAATAAAAAAATGATGTTATATTTTCAAGTCATATATAATGGACATTTTTTTTAAGGGACAATTTGATTATTTCACATGATATATTACCCGGAGTTAGTTTCCTGACTAACTTTCGTTAGCCAAAATGCATATTTTGACCATTAAAGTCAAAGTAATCTAAATTTTTCGAGATGGAGGGAGTATTTGTTTTTATAATCTGTTGTAAATAAAAAAAAATATGATATTATATTTCCGAGTCATATATCATGGACATCTTTTTTTTAGGAATAAATTGATCATTTCACATGACATATTACCCAGAGTTAGTTACATGACTAACTTCCGTTAGTCAAAATGCATATTTTGATCTTAATTTAACGCAATACTCCCTCTACTTCTATTTCGAATAATCTTACCAACTTTGTCATCTAGAGCGTCTTATTGATAAGTCTCATTTTCTATGAACGAAAGTATATAATATTTATTTATTAATGGGACTCACTTTTAATACTTATATCGACTATTGCCTTACTATTTTCTATCTCATTTTCTCTCTCCTACCCACTCACAACACCTCAGTGTATCTTCGAATGGAAAAATCCTCATGGGAGGATGTAAGTTTTTGTGTCATTGTTGTAAATTAAGTAGAAAGAAAAGAACAAAAGAGAAACATAACCAAGAAGCAACAACATTGAGAGCCAAGAACAAAGATAAATTCCTTCAAACATATCTATAAAAAACCCTACAGATACACGAACAAACAAAAATGAGAAAAAAAAAAGAATACTATACGTCAATTGCAGTCATGCCTATGATTAGTTGTCTTTTTATTTTGGAAGGTATATGTTGAATAAGAATACAAGGGTGGATGAGTGTTGTTATTTTTTTAGGTTAAAAATGAATAGAAGAGTGAGTGTATGAAGTTTACATAAAGGAGTGTAGGGTTGGGTGGGTTACATAGTAATAGTTGGAGTGAGTGTTTTGAATGGAAGAGGGGTGGGATTGGAAAGTGGTTGATGAAACAGATTGACGAGGGTACTAATTCGGTTATTCTTCAACTCTTAAAACTTTTGATAGTATGGATTTATCTTATTAGTACAGTAGCTTAAGAAAAGGCTTCATACATGAGTATAGAAACTATTTCTGTTGATAGGTAAATGACATTGTATGCTGATCAAAAATTTTTCCATCATCTTATTACAGACTATATTATTTTTTGAGTTGTCCACTTCTGAAACTCGAAATTTGAGAGCGTATGTGCATGGGGTTTTTGCCTGATCTAATATTATGGTTCTAAGCTCGGGGAAGATCCGACTTAGTAACTTCCTATTTTGACACATAACCAACTCTCTCTTGAACTCTCCTAAAGCGTTTTGGCTATAGCTTGGTCGGAGGCACATTGTGTGGGTGGGGTGGGGGGTTTGGCTATGGATTTACTTATTGTGTGTGTGTGTGTGTGTGTGTGTGTGTTTGTTTATGTTAGAGAGAGAGAGAGAGAGAGAGCTGGTGGGTGGTGGGGGTTCATGGGGTGTGAGGGGTGCATATAATATATGTTTATTATGTAGAAGATGCTTCATGTATGGTGACTCATATAGAGTGCTTAAAGTTTTCTATTTTTTATCGATCACCTAAATCCCAAATGTTTCAGATTTGTATTTGCCTCCTTTTTCTTTTTCTTTTTGTTTGTTTGTGTGTGGTGGTGGGGGTGGCGATTGATGGGGTGAGGGTGGATGTGGATATGGATAGTACAGAATGAAGATGCTTTATTTGTATAATATTTTTTTCATATGATGTACTTAATGTTTTCAATCATAAAATGTTGAAGCTATATCATTGAAAACTTTCCAATGCCATAAATAGGTAGATTCTCAGTTTTCGCTTTTCTTTTAATCACTTTTTCGGCATAATTTGTCTCTTTGTTTTCAGGTTAGTTTTGATGATTTTACATAGAAGGTGGCGGGTACTCGATAGTGAAAAATAAAGTAGGTTGAAGGTGATGAGAAAAAACTAATGATAGATTAGGGGTACTGATCCGTGCGGTCCGCACGGGGGGTCTGTACTAGTAATTTTACAATTTACATAAATTTATTTATTTATAATTTTAATAAAAATGTAAGAGTTGATCTTATAAAAAACTAGTTTTTTCTTAAGATAAGAAAAAACGTGTTTTCAAAATAAACGGTGGCAATTTTGTAATTACTGACAACCATGCTCAAAATAAACGGTGGCATTTTTGTAATTACTGACAATCATGATAAATGCCAGTGTTAATATTACAAATGACCAGTGATTTCATACTGACATTTTATAAACATGAAACTGGCACTTTTTACACGGGCACTTTTAAATACATGAACTGGCACTCTTCACACTGGCACTCTGTTACACTAACACTGACACTTTGTTACACTAATATTTTTGCTGGCTCTCAAAAATACAAGTACTGGCATTCAAAAATACATGGACTGGCATTTGAAAACACATTTACCGACACTCAAAAATGCATATACCGGCACTCAAAACACCGATAATTATTTTTGCCGATATTCAAAAAACATGAACTGGCATTCAAAAAAACATGGATCGGCATTCAAAATTACAAGAACCGGCATTCAAAAATACATTGACACTCGCCACACACTTACTGGCACTCTATTATACACTAACTGGCACTCCAAAATACATGGACTGGCACTCCAAAACACATACACTGGCATCTAATTACCCAGTCCACCAATGCATCAAATTCTCAAACTGGTACTCAAATACTTATAAACTGGCATTAATTTACACTAAAACTGGCACATAAAATCCCTAACACTGGCACGTAAATAACACGGCAAATCAAACTCTCTCTCACTAAACGCAAATCAATCTCTCTCTCTCTAAACGCAAATGAGAGAACCTTCTCTCTCTAATCGTTAATCTCGGTTGAACGGCCTAGGATCTAGAACAGAGGAAGACGGCAATTGCAATTGTAGGTGTGTTGAACGGACTTGCATCTGGAACAGAGGAGAAATTGTCGACGGGTGAACGTGTTTGGCGCAGGGGAGAAGACGCCGGTGTTGGTCTAGAGAGAAATTGGGAGAGATTAGGTCGCCGGTTGGATTAGAGATCGGAGAGGGATTGATTGAAGAAGAATGTGGTTTTCGCCGATTGATTTGGGTGAAGGAAATTGGCGTTGGTCTTGGATTGAGGGAGAATTAGGTTTGGTTGAGGTCGCCGGTGGGGAAGAGGCTTGGTTGAGGGATTTGGTCCGGCAATGGAGGTTGGGCTTGGAGAAGAAGAAGACGCAGGAAGGGCTCCTTTGCGTATAGAGAGAGAGAAGAGAGAAAGTAATTCCGAATAGAGAGAGAAAGAGAGAGAGCTGTGTTAACTGCTTATAGATTATAGATGAAGACGGTAAAACACGTTTTTTGTTAAGTTAACAAAAAACGCATTTTTTACAAGTTTTTGGCAAAATGTAATGTTAATTCAATCTCAAATATTTTTATAATAAATATTTCATTTTCTTTTTAAATTTGTTATAAAATAAATATTGCATTTAAAAAAATGAAAATAATTTTAATATAATTTTAATATTGTGCAAGTCATATATAAATAAATAAAACATAATATTATTTTAAAATGTTGACAAATTAAACATGATATTTTTATAAGACGAGTGGATAAAGTATTTAAAAAGACATTAGATTCTCAAATTAAATTAAATGAGTATGTATACATCCGATTAGTAATAAAGTATGTAAAATGATATAATTGAATTTGCTAAACTTGTTAACAATAAATATTTTTAATTCAAAATTTGGTTTAAGATAATTGCATATTTTAATTAATTTAACACAAAATTTCAAAATAAACTTGTTTATCTAAATAAAACTATTATACTAGTATAAAGAAATAAAGAGATTTAACAAGATATAACATTAAAAATACAAAAAATTCATTTCATAACTTCAGTCAATCCAATACAACAAACTCACTAGTAAAATTAGAGCGTCAACACAAATATTATTTATAAGTGTTAATTCGATTTAAATACGGTGTAACCCATTCGGTTGCACAATTATATCTGAAATGAATCCACTGTGGGGCATCGGGTATTCTCATGTCAATGTTACTTTGATGTAATGATTATTATTAATGTGTCTGATTGCAATAACAACATGTTGATATCACGGTGACGGAGATAGGTAATTTTAATTAATATTATATGTATGTACTATTTATATACATTAATTAATATATTACTATTTTTTTCGTCCCAAAATAAATAATTAATATTATTTTTTATAAAAATAATATTATATTTGATCTATTGTTAGTGTTCAACTATATTTTAAAGATTTCTATTAGAAAGTCTGTTTGTATACATATATAAGACCACTTGTTGTTCCAATAAAAAATAAACGATTTTTAATTTTGCCTAAAAAAGAAGTAATCATTTTTTGACCAAAGAAATAACAACAATATAGTATTAGTCATTTTATAAATATTCGTGTGTGTGTGTGTATATATATATATATATACATGATATAAATATTATACTGAGTATTATTCGAATAAAAAAATACATTTTGAGAATATAAACATTTATGTAACTCAAATATTTATTAACCGAGATAAATATTATATCGTATTGATAGAAAATTTACATGTGTCGTTGACATTCGATTTATTCTCATTTTCATTTTTATCACCTTAAAATAGTTTGTCATCCTCCTAAACATACACATGTTAAAACATATAAGAACCAAATTAGTAATAATGAATAAAATAAAATGTACTATTTCAAATATAAATAAATAAATTGTAAAAATTATTAAATTAAAATATCTTATCAATTGACTCATTAAATCATTAATCTTCTCTCCAGTTCTTCATTTTCTCAAAATTTTATATTTTATTTCTAGCAATTTAGAATATCACTAGTAATATATGTTTATGTTTATATTCTACTAATAGAAGAATTGAGTTAGAATGGAAAGTGAAGATTTGTACTGTCAAACCCATTTAATTTCAACTATATTTTTTGAAATTGAAAAAAAAATTATGATAAAAGTCAATTGTTAAAATCAGTAGTCATATGGCAGATGGCAGGATATACTCTCTCCGTCTCAATAAAAGCTTCACTAATTACTCAAAAGGGCGTTCCGTTAAAAGCTTCACCTTTTCTTTTTTGGCAAAGAATCTTTACTATTTCCTCCACTCATTCTCTCTCCTACATTATTTTAATACTCACAACACCATTATAATTTACTATTCCCTCTACTAATTCTCTTTTCTATTTTCAAATTACACTCACAATATTTTTTTTTTCCTTCCATTTCCATAATTTACGTATCCACCCAAAAGGGTGAAACACTTATTGGGACGGAGGGAGTATAATGAATCTATCGTTTCTTTACCCGTACAGAAAAGAAAAAAAAAAGATAAGTTATTGTGAAAAGAAAAAAAAAAATAGTGGAAAGAAATTCCCTTGTGGGGTAAGAAGGTATGTCACGTGCTTGCCATGCTATACAAAAACTAACAAGTGGCGATGTGGATCCCATCAATCAACAAAGATGTGGAATGGATTCGAGAAGAGGCCAGACGGAGACAAAATATATATTCCTTCCGTTTCAGCTCATGCTTCCTACTTTTTTCAAATTACGTAAATTAAGAAAATGTGTGAAAAGAAAAAAATTTATGAGTATAATAGTAAATTAGGAGAGAGAATTAGTGGAAAAAATAGTAAATTTAAAAAGTGTTGTGAGTGTAATAGTGAATTAGAAGAGAAAATGAAGGGAGGAAATAGTAAAGATTTTTTGCCAAAAAAGGAAAGGTGAAGCTTTTAACGAAACACCTATTTTGACAAAAAGTGAAGCTTGGACTAGAACGGAAGGAGTAGGACGTTTCTAGAATAAACTCACTTTTTTTTTTTTTTTTGCCAAAACACAACTTTGACATATTTTTATTTTATTTTTGTTAATTTGAAAATTTTTGATGAAAATCCTTAGAAATCACGTTAATTAATCATATGTGTCGTGCATACAATCAATACAATGATTACTTTGAGTTGTTTTTAGTTATTAAGGAATTTATTGACCGGAAAGTTCTTAATCTATACTCCCTCCGCCCCAAATGAAAGTTACTTCAGAATTGTCCGACACGCAAAATGTGCTAAATGTGATGTAGGAAAGAGAAAAAGTTTAAATGTTGTGAGTATGAAAAATTAAATAGGAGAGAGAATGAGTGGGAGGTGATGTAAGAAAGATAATGTTGTGAGTGTAAAAGTAAAGTAGGAGAGAGAATGAGTGGAGAGAATAGTGATTTAAGGTTTCCTTTTTGGGAAAGTGGCTTTTTAAATGGGACGCCCAAAAAGGAAATAAATGGCTCTTTCGCTGGGACGGAGGGAGTATAATAATCCCTCCATTTCGATCGAAGTGTTTCAAAATGGTTCATGCACGGGAATTAAAAAAAATGATGTAGGAAAAAAAAAAGTGAATAGTGAAAATGTTATGAGTATAAAAAGTGATGTAGGAAAGAAAAAGTGGGATATGGAATAGTTAGTGGATATTTATTGTGAGTATGACAAGTGGATCCCACAAATAAAAAAGTAATAAAAAAATTTCCTTTTTTGAGTTAAAACATTTTAAATGGGACACCCAAAAAGAAAAATTGAGATACTTCGGCCGGGAAGGGGGAGTATATAATATTGCATACAAATACTCCCTCCGTCTCAAGAAAAGTGTCGCCATTTTAGGCTCGGCACGCAAATTAAGGAAAAAAGTGGGAAGAAAAAATGTTGTGAGTGTAATTTGAAAAGAGGAGAGAGAATTAGTGGAGGAAATAGTAAATTTAAAAAGTGTTGTGAGTGTAATAGTGTTTTAGGAGAGAGAATGAGTGGAGGGAATAGTGAGTGGGTGTAATAGAATATTAATAAAACATTTTCATTTTAGGAAAGGTGAAGCTTCAAACGGGACGCCATTTTAAATAAAAAGTGACGAATTATCTGGAACGGAGGGAGTATACAGTAATTTAAGACTGATAAAAACTTTTGTAAAACTTTCAGGTCAATCTCCCTTTTTAAATTCATTTTGGGATGGATGCAGTACAACATTTGGGTGTAACATTTTCTGGAGTGTTTTTAAATTTTGCCCTCATATCCAAAATCTTACACTAAGCCCCTTGAAAACTAATATTCATTTCAAATCAGTCCAATCTGTTAATCATGTGCACAATAAATGATTAATTAATGAGATTTCTAACGATTTCCGTCAAACAACCCTAAATTGGTGAAAAATATGCATATCGAACCCCATTTTGACAAAAAGAAAACGTGGGGGTTCATTCTATGAACATCCTATTTACTTCAGGCTCTTTATTATTAACCCTTATTTATGTTTTATGTCATGATTTCAAACTTCTTTTCTTTCTGAACAATGCTACAAGAAAACAAAATGCAAATAATTACACATAAAATAATTTGTCCTTAATTAATAAATACTGAGAACTACAACTACAACAATCAATCAAATACTCTATGGTTTCTCCATAAGTCATGGAGAAACGTATTATGGATATCCATCTCAAAGCTTCTGAATATTTAAAAGCTTTGAAACGGATATCCAGAAAAAAAATTTGGGGCAAAGGTCAAGCTTCTGGATATCCATCCCAAAGCTTCTGGATATCCAGAAGCTTTGGAACGGATATCCAAAAAAAAAGTTTGGGGCAAAGGCCAAGTTTCTGAATATTCAGAAGCTTTGGAACGGATATCTAGAAAAAAAGTTTGGGCAAAGGCCAAGCTTCTGGATATCCATCCCAAAGCTTCTGGATATCCAGAAGCCTTGGCCTGCATTGTCGCGCGACAAGTCGGGATGCGTTTCTCCATAAGTTATGGAGAAACGCGTTTCTCCCCAGATTTTACGAATTAGTTTATGCCAAAATTGGTATGATATTTTTTACTTAATTACTCTTTCTTTTTAAATGATTAATGCAATTATAGTGAAAATACTTTTTATCAAGTTTCTGAAAGTCGATAGGCGCGCCATCGGGTCTAACGTTTAGAACACCTAGATGGGATTTATACGATGTAGAGGATTTAGACATGATTTATAATATTTCGGTGAAATAGCTTGATATGTTTGTGAAATGGAGGAGGATAACAAAGCCTCTCAAGCCTTGACTGTAACGACCCTAACCCTAGGCCCTAATTTTAATATCACAATTGTGTGCTTTTATTTTTATTGTTAATATTATGTGTCCATTTTTATATATTTGATTTCACATGATAGGATAAATGATAATAAAATAAATTTGTGTTCTAAGGAAAATATAAAAATAGCAAATAAATAAATAATGGGAGGAAGATAAATTGGGTGGATAAATAAATTGGGTGATGATTAAATTAATTGGTGAAAGCATTTGGTTGAGTAGGGAGATGGGTTAATAATTTGTGAAAGCCTTGATTTGAGAGGGGGGGCCATTTTCCCTTCCCCTTACTCCCTCAACCTAGAGCCCCTATAGTCAAACTTCCACCTTACCTCCCCATACCTCTCTTACTCCTCCCACACACTTCTCCCTCCTCCATCATTTCTTCATATTTTCCTCTACATTCTCCATGGAAGAGTTCTTATGAAACCCTCCCTCTCCTACACTTCTACCAAGATTATTTCTTGTCCATTTGAAAATCTAAGTGTCCTTTTGTGAGTAGAACACCTCAAGGAGTTGATCAAGCCAAGAAAAGCTCCATTTCATCTTGTTTTGCCAAAGGTGAGTTATTATGACCTTTCTTTCTTTGAATGATCATGAAAATAAATGTTATTGTGTTTGTTCTCTTGAATGTGTTGATTGAGAACTTTGTTGGGTTTATAGAAATATTATGGTTTATGGAAGTTGAATTGATCTAGGTTTAAGACATGTTTTCTTGGAGTTAAATGAGTAGGATGAAGTTAACAAAGTTGGAAATGTCCCTTTTGGTTCATAACTTAGAAGACTTTTGGTTGGAACTTTGGGATTTTTAGGCATTGTTGTTGTTGCTGCTGTTTTTACAAATTCTGGGCTGAGGGACGAGTCGTCCCTTGGACGAAGGGAAGTCGTGACCGATAGGGGGACGCCAGGTTCAGAGGGGGGTCTCATGAGCACGAGTCGTGCCCTGGGGGACGAGTCGTGCCCTGGCCTGGTTTTTCACCCCAACTTTAGAGCTATTCAAACCTAATCAAACTCGAACCAAAATGAAATCTCTTTAACCTAGATTAAAGTAGAATACTTTGGCTTCACAATGACGTTCTAAGTGATCAAAATGGAATAGTGGAAGTACTATAAATGTTGCTTGGAAAACGTTAGCTAACCTAGTTTGGTAACTAGACAATTATGATCCCCACTTGGTAGATTCAACTTAGACCTTTCAAGAGGCTATGTATTATTGTATAATGACCATGTAGGATGGATTGATGCTACTTCCTTGCTTACATTGAGTTCATATACATTGTTGTACTATGCATAGTGTGTTAATTAAATGTTGCACTATGATATTGGTTGAACATGAGTATATTTTACCATGTTGATATATTGTTATCCCTTTTGTGGATTTTATTCAAGTATCTATTATGTGCTTGATATGTGTGAGTCACCGACGTTGGGGTATAACATAATACTGGCCAATTATGGAAGTGTGACCTAATGTGATCGGATTATGTTATATTCGTGACCGTCCTCCTCGCGGCCACAGGATGGGGTATAGCATCTGTAGTGAGCCAAAAGCCTTACAGAGTTGCTACTGTCTTATTTGGTTCCCTGAAAAACGGGTCTTATAAGACGTGAGTATTGCTTAAGCAGCTCATTTGTATAATTGGAGTATTATTATACCCAATGTTGTACGACTATCTTTTGTTCGTACGGGAAAAGGTAAACCAAGGTAATGGAATGTGTTTATAGCTTTTCCAATGTGTTACGTGCGACTTGTTATATGTTGCATTTATTTGGCATATTGCCGCATTCATAATAGCTTGCCGAGATTTATTCTCACCCCTCTCCCTTTAATGTTTTAGATCCCGAGACAGAGGACCGGCCAAGTAAGGACGGAAAGGAGTTGTGATGAGCTTTGGGTATTGTTTCGGGAGTACGTTAGGTTGGCGTAGAAAGTATTTTGTTATAATTCCTTTTGGGAGTTTGTAATTATGAACTTTACATTTCTACGTTAAAACCAATATCTTTTGTAACTAAACAGTTTAAGTATTTTCAAAGTCGGTCCACTCTTCCTCCGATGTGGAGAGTAGTGGAGTTGTTTTGAAATGGAATTGTTAATGATGTTTTATTCGGAAGTTTAATTAAAAGTTTTAAAAGTTAGTGAAATTTGGGTTAGTCTGAGGACGCTCCAACTCGGGACACGTGTAGGTTCCGGCCTGGGTCCTCACAGTTGGTATCAAAGCTCGGTTAGAGTTCTCGGGTAGAGTCTAGCTGAGTGAGAGTGTGTGATAACTGACGTCGAGTGTTTAATGCAGGAGTTTGTTGTAATGGCGGGTAATGATGGAGATCAGGATCGGGCTTTGGGTAATGTTGGTAATCCGAATGCCGAGATGATGGATATGTTCCGGGTTTCTTCAAAGATAGCGGCAACACGAATCGTAATGCTGGGTAGGCAACGGCAAGAGAGGCAAAGGCGGCAACATGGTTTGGAGAAGTTCGTGAAGATGTCTCCTCCTAGCTTCAACGGAGATCCGGATCCGGTGAAGGCCGAGAGGTGGCTTGAGGCTATGAATAAGATTTTCGCGGCTATGGAGAGTTCGGATGCGGAGAAGGTGAGATGTGCCGCTTTCAAGTTGGAAGGACCCGGAGCACCGGTGGCGAGGTAGTGAAGGATGGTTGGGACCGGATTTGACACCGCGTACTTGGGAGAACTTTACACGCAAGTTCCGGATCACTTCGTGCCGATGGTTACTAGAGACAAGAAGGAAGGCGAAGTTTCGCTGGAGCAAGTGGACCATGACGATAGCACAAGCATTCGGCAAAGTTCACAGAGTTGGCTCGATATTGTCCCCATTTGGTGCCGGATGAGGAGAGGCGAGTCTACCGGTTTGTGAAGGGTTTAAGGGTTGAGTTCCGAAAGCAGTTATTGACGTATAACTTCGCCAACTTCCAAGCAGCAGTGAATATGGCGTATCGGATTGAGAATGACATAGAGGAGCATCGTGGTAAGAATGAAGGCGGAAACAGAAATAGATTCCAAGGTCAAGGTTCGGGACAGAATAGGGTGCAGCCGAGGACATTTACTCCGGGAGCAAATCGAGGAGGAAATATGGCGACTCCGGCAAATCGTGCGACTCCAGGTCAGTTTGGAGCAACATGTGGGTTTTGCAAGAGGCTAGGGCATTCGGAGGACAAGTGTTGGAGCAAACAAGGAAAGTGTTTGGAGTGTGGGTCGGCGAGGCCATTTTAGGAGGAATTGCCCCAAGTTACGGAATAAGCAAGCTTCGGGTGCCGGTTTGGGGGACAAGGTAGTGGTGTGAAGAGAAATGTTGATGGGAAACCCAAGGATAGGGTCCAAGGTCGAGTGTTTGCTTTGGGTCGAGGGAGAGGTCGATCCTAATGCCGTCATTAGAGGTATAGTTCCCTGTCTCAGAGTTAAGGCCCGCATTCTTATAGATCCCTGGTCTTCCCATTCATTTGTGGCATCGCATTTTGCATTTTCATTGCACATTTTGCCTGAATCTATGCCTTATGTGTTGGAGGTCTCTACTCCTATGGGAGAATGCCTTGCATCTTCTTTGATATATCGTGGTTGTGATGTGACTATATGTGGGCATGTATTGCCGGTGGATTTGGTCGAGTTACCAATCCGTGATTTTGATGTGATCCTTGGGATGAATTGGTTGAGTCAGTGCCATGCTTTGGTAGACTGTCGTAGGAAGCGAGTCTCATTTGCTATGCCTGATGTGCCTACTTTTATATTTGATGCCGATAAATCTATGTTCGGGTTGCATGTTATTTCCGCCTTAACAGCTAGAAAGATGATATCTAAGGGGTGTGCGGGTTACTTAGCTTATGTGGTAGATTCCAATAAGAAGTCTTCCGAGTTAGCTCATGTTCCGGTTGTGAATGAGTTTAGTGATGTGTTCTCTAGTGAGTACTCTATGCCTCCGGATCGTGAGGTCGAGTTTTGTATTGACTTAGTGCCCGCACCGCCCTATCTCTAAAGCACCCTATAGAATGGCTCCGGCCGAGTTAAAAGAGTTGAAGGTCCAATTGCAAGAATTGCTTGACCGAGGTTTTATACGTCCTAGTGTGTCTCCGTGGGGAGCACCGGTTTTGTTTGTTAGGAAGAAGGATGGTACCTTACGATTGTGTATTGACTATCGTTTGTTGAACCAAGCCACCATTAAGAATAAATATCCTCTTCCGCATATAGATGATTTGTTTGACCAACTCCAAGGTTCCGTTATCTACTCAAAGCTTGATTTGAGAAGCGGATACCATCAGTTGAAGATTAGACCGATGATATTGCTAAGACAAACTTTCCGGACTAGATATGGTCATTATGAGTTTGTTGTGATGCCTTTCGGGCCGACTAATGCCCCACCGTGTTTATGGATATGATGAACCGTGTCTTCAAGCCTTATCTTGATAGCTTTGTGGTAGTGTTCATAGATGATATCCTTGTTTACTCTAAGTCTCGGGAAGAGCATGAAAATCATTTGAGGATTGTTTTGTCAGTTCTTCGTGAGAAGCAGTTGTACGCCAAGTTCAGCAAGTGTGAGTTTTGGCTTGAGCAGGTTTCTTTCTTGGGGCATGTGGTGTCGAGTTCGGGGATTTCCGTGGATCCTTCAAAGATTGAAGCCGTGGTTAATTGGAAGCAACCTTCGACTGTGACCGAGGTCCGTAGTTTTCTTGGTTTGGCAGGGTATTATCGGAGGTTCATTGAAGGGTTTTCTCGGATTGCGACTTCGTTGACTAGGTTGACTCGAAAAGATGTATCATTTGTATGGGATTCCAAGTGTGAAGCAAGCTTTGAGGAATTGAAGAAGAGATTGACAACGGCTCCTATTCTTACCCTTCCGGATGGTTGCGAGAATTTTGTTATTTATAGTGATGCCTCGAAGGCGGGTTTGGGATGTGTGTTGATGCAAAATGGGAAAGTAATTGCGTATGCCTCTAGGAAGTTATCACCGGCGGAACAGAATTACCCTACTCATGATATGGAATTGGCGGCGATTGTATTTGCGTTGCATAAGTGGAAGCACTACCTTTATGGGGCGAAGTTTGAGATTTTCACCGATCATAGGAGCTTGAAGTACCTATTTACCCAAAATGAGTTGAACAACCGACAAAGGGGATGGCTTGAGTTCTTGAAGGATTTTGATTGTGTCATTTCCTATCACCCGGGAAAGGCCAATGTAGTGGCGGATGCGATTAGCCGAAAGGCGTATGTGATGCCTTTCTGAGTTCTCGAGAATTGAAGAGTGAGGTAATTATTGCGAATGTTAGAGCCGTTCCGACATTGTATGGAGATTTGAAAGAAGCTCAACAAGGTGATCCGGAATTGAAGAAAATATTAGATCAAGTGCAAGATGGGAAAGCCGGGGAATTTGCTTTGAGTAGAGATGGGATATTAACTTTCCAAGGGAGAATTTGCGTTCCTTCATCGCCGGAAATCAAGAAGCGTGTCTTAGAGGATGGCCATAAGTCTAAGTTTGCGATTCATCCGGGGAGTACCAAAATGTATCAAGATTTGAAGCGTGGGTATTGGTGGAATGGTATGAAGAGGGAAATAGCGGATTATGTATCTAAGTGTTTAACTTGTCAATGTATCAAGGCGTAACATCAAAGACCGGCGGTGACTACTTCAACCATTAGATATTCCTAATGGAAATGGGAAGGGATCTCGATGGATTTTGTTTCGGGTTTACCTCTCACCGCGAAGAAGATGGATGCTATATGGGTTATTGTGGATCGGTTGACGAAGTCGGCTCATTTTCTTCCGGTATCAACCAAGTTTTCGTTAGAGAAGTTAGCTCAGATATGAAGGAGATTGTGAGACTTCACTAGGTTCCTTAGTATTGTTTCCGACAGAGATCCGAGGTTTACATCTAGATTTTGGAGAGCATTGCATGAAGCCTTGGGTTCTAAATTGTGTTTCAAGATCGCGTTTCATCCTCAAACCGACGGTCATCCGAGAGAACTATTCAAATACTGAGGATATGTTACGGGCTTGTGTGTGATGGATTTCAAATTGTCATGGGAGGATCATCTACCTTTAGTGGAGTTTGCCTATAATAATAGTTATCGGCCTAGTATTGAGATGGCTCCGTATGAAGCGTTATATGGTAGGAAGTGTCGATCTCCGTGTGTTGGGACGAGGTTGGTGAAGCGAGACTTTGGGGCCCGGATTTAGTTCGAGATTCTACTGAGAAGATCAAAGTGATTCGGATAGATTGAAGACGGCTCAGAGTAGACAGAAAAGCTACGCCGACAATAGAAGACGGGATTTATCTTTTCAGGTTGGTGACTTTGTGTTCTTGAAGGTCTCTCCGAGGACGGGAATCAAAAGGTTTGGTAATAAGGGTAAACTGGCTCCGAGGTTCGTTGGTCCGTTTGAGATTCTAGAGAAGATTGGGGATTTGGCCTACCGGTTGGCATTACCTCCGTCTCTTTCTTTACTTCATGATGTTTTCCATGTCTCGATGTTGAGGAAGTATTGTCATGATCCTTCCCACATCTTGAGTTCTCCTCCCGATGATGTCCAAGCGGACATGTCTTATGTTGAGGAACCCTTGAGAGTCCTAGAGTTCCAAGTTAAGGAGTTGAGGTCTAAGAGTATTCCTATAGTGAAGGTCCTTTGGAAGAACCACACCGTTGAGGAAGCGACGTGGGAACTAGAGTCGGAGATGAGAGCGAAATACCCGTGGTTGTTTGAAAATCCAAGTAAGTTTTCTTTTAAAATTCGGGACGAATTTTCTTTAAGGGGAAGTGAGTGTAACGACCCTAACCCTAGGCCCTAATTTTAATATCACAATTGTGTGCTTTTATTTTTATTGTTAATATTATGTGTCCATTTTTATATATTTGATTTCACATGATAGGATAAATGATAATAAAATAAATTTGTGTTCTAAGGAAAATATAAAAATAGCAAATAAATAAATAATGGGAGGAAGATAAATTGGGTGGATAAATAAATTGGGTGATGATTAAATTAATTGGTGAAAGCATTTGGTTGAGTAGGGAGATGGGTTAATAATTTGTGAAAGCCTTGATTTGAGAGGGGGGGCCATTTTCCCTTCCCCTTACTCCCTCAACCTAGAGCCCCTATAGTCAAACTTCCACCTTACCTTCCCATACCTCTCTTACTCCTCCCACACACTTCTCCCTCCTCCATCATTTCTTCATATTTTCCTCTACATTCTCCATGGAAGAGTTCTTATGAAACCCTCCCTCTCCTACACTTCTACCAAGATCATTTCTTGTCCATTTGAAAATCTAAGTGTCCTTTTGTGAGTAGAACACCTCAAGGAGTTGATCAAGCCAAGAAAAGCTCCATTTCATCTTGTTTTGCCAAAGGTGAGTTATTATGACCTTTCTTTCTTTGAATGATCATGAAAATAAATGTTATTGTGTTTGTTCTCTTGAATGTGTTGATTGAGAACTTTGTTGGGTTTATAGAAATATTATGGTTTATGGAAGTTGAATTGATCTAGGTTTAAGACATGTTTTCTTGGAGTTAAATGAGTAGGATGAAGTTAACAAAGTTGGAAATGTCCCTTTTGGTTCATAACTTAGAAGACTTTTGGTTGGAACTTTGGGATTTTTAGGCATTGTTGTTGTTGCTGCTGTTTTTACAAATTAAGAAGAGGGACGAGTCGTCCCTTGGACGAAGGGAAGTCGTGACCGATAGGGGACGCTGTGTTCGAGGGGGTCTCATGAGCACGAGTCGTGCCCCTGGGGACGAGTCGTGCCCTGGCCTGGTTTTTCACCCCAACTTTAGAGCTATTCAAACCTAATCAAACTCGAACCAAAATGAAATCTCTTTAACCTAGATTAAAGTAGAATACTTTGGCTTCACAATGACGTTCTAAGTGATCAAAATGGAATAGTGGAAGTACTATAAATGTTGCTTGGAAAACGTTAGCTAACCTAGTTTGGTAACTAGACAATTATGATCCCCACTTGGTAGATTCAACTTAGACCTTTCAAGAGGCTATGTATTATTGTATAATGACCATGTAGGATGGATTGATGCTACTTCCTTGCTTACATTGAGTTCATATACATTGTTGTACTATGCATAGTGTGTTAATTAAATGTTGCACTATGATATTGGTTGAACATGAGTATATTTTACCATGTTGATATATTGTTATCCCTTTTGTGGATTTTATTCAAGTATCTATTATGTGCTTGATATGTGTGAGTCAGCTGACGTTGGGGGTATAACATAATACGGTCAATTATGGAAGTGTGACCTAATGTGATCGGATTATGTTATATTCGTGACCGTCCCCTCCTCGCGGCCACAGATGGGGTATAGCATCTCGTAGTGAGCCAAAAGCCTTACGTAGTTGCTACCGTCTTATTTGGTTCCCCGAAAACGGGTCTTATAAGACGTGAGTATTGCTTAAGCAAATTTCACCGTATAATTGGAGTATTATTATACCCAATGTTGTACGACTATCGTTCTCGACGGGAAAAGGTAAACCAAGGTAATGGAATGTGTTTATAGCTTTTCCAATGTGTTACGTGCGACTTGTTATATGTTGCATTTATTTGGCATATTGCTTTGCATTCATAATAGCTTGCCGAGATTTATTCTCACCCCTCTCCCTTTAATGTTTTAGATCCCGAGACAGAGGACCGGCCAAGTAAGGACGGAAAGGAGTTGGCGGTGAGCTTTTGGGTATTGTCGGGGTACGTTAGGTTGGCGTAGAAAGTATTTTGTTATAATTCCTTTTGGGAGTTTGTAATTATGAACTTTACATTTCTACGTTAAAACCAATATCTTTTGTAACTAAACAGTTTAAGTATTTTCAAAGTCGGTCCACTCTTCCTCCGATGTGGAGAGTAGTGGAGTTGTTTTGAAATGGAATTGTTAATGATGTTTTATTCGGAAGTTTAATTAAAAGTTTTAAAAGTTAGTGAAATTTGGGTTAGTCTGAGGACGCTCCAACTCGGGACACGTGTAGGTTCCGGGTCGGGGTCCTCACATTGACCTAGCATAAGTGTTTGAAACGACGAAGATGAAGATGGAGATGAAGATGAAGATGAAGATAAAGATGAAGATGAAGATAAAGATAAAGAGAGAACTGAGATGGAGTGGGGAGTTGATCTGGGAATTTTGTTTGTGAGCTATAGATTATGATTTGAGATTTCAATGCCTCGGCTTCGCTCTTCAAATTGAGGAAATTCATACTAATAAATGACGATGTGGTTTTAGTACCAAATATTTAAATAAAAATAAAATAAAATAACAACAAGGCGTATCTCAGTAGTAGTAGGGGATGCATAGTCTGACTGACAATGCTTAGGCCGCGAAGACGAAAATTTTCTACCTTAACGTTTTTTGGCCTCCTAGCGACTAGGCACTTAGCCCGACTAGTTGGCCAGAAAATTTTCAATTTGAACGCGTTTTTTGGACGCCTAGCGTCTAGCCAATTAATCATCGTCTAAGGCGCCCAGGCGGCGATTTTTTGATTGAACGCAATTTTGATTGTCTAGGGATTAATCACAACGCTTATGACCGTGAGCCCCTGGGTCGATGTTGTCTCAGAACCTAACGGCTCTTTTTATACTGCAAGTGCACGGGTTATAATAGTATAACGAGTGCAAGTATGGGTCGATCCCACAGAGACAAAGTTTACTTAGGAGGATATTTGTTTTTATATAGATTTATAGAAATAAGATTGGGGGAAATATAAGTTGGTTTGAGAAAATACTAAACACATATATAAATTTATTTAACTTAACTCTTATAAGATGAAAATGTTCTCGAGGTTGGGACTCAAATGATTATTTATTCATCAATTAATCATCCATTTGAAATAACGGTTTTCATTGAAATCAAGGATGGTACATGCAGCCTATGCTACTTCTCACGATCAAGCAAGTAGCATTTGTATTCTTCATTAATTATGCCATATCTCTCGATGGCCCATAATTAGTAAGAATCCATTATTGTTTATAAAGTCTACGTACTTTCCATTCAAGGAACATCCCTAGGCCATTAAACTACTCTCGTGATTAATGAACCTAGTTCCTTCATATGGTTCTGCTAATCGAGATTCTCCGCTAGGTACTTATCTCGATTAACTGAAATCATACAAGTCAGACTTCTCTCGATTAACTGAAATCATACAAGGTTCATATATATAGGCCTTATGGCCGAAGGCACAACTCTTGAAAAAGACAGCTTTTGGCTGAACAGGGGTGTGCTTGGCCGAGGCAAGAGAGGTGCTCGGGCAAGCAGGTCTTTCCTCAGCAAGCCACTTTCTGATCCTTCATGCTTGGCCGAGTCGAGGGAGTGCTCGGCCGAGCAGCAGCTGCCTTGACTGATCTTCTGCAATTTCCATTTCTGACCCCTCTATTTTCAAAGTTTTTGCTATAAGCCCCTTGTATTTCAAAATATGACCTAAAAGCCTGTAAATTTACACAAAATACCAACCAAGCGTAAAATCGAAGATATAAAATAAAATAAGCTTAATTTATACTTAATTGACATTAAAATTAAAGTAAATAATGTAATAAAAATACTATAAATGACTATAAAATAGCCATTTATCAGCCGATTTTTTGAACACTACTCTCTATAAATATCTTTTTAAATGGGTAAATTTCACAATGTATAATTTAAGGTTTGAAGATGTATCAATGTTTCCAAAATTTTGTTTTGTCTCATTTTTTTCTATTTATCAAATTTGAAAGTTTCATGTAGCTAGGAAATCTAGTCAACTCAACAGAACACAAATGTGAGTACAGATGTGAGATACAACTGTACACACATCCACAATTAAGCAGCGGAATAAAATAATAAAACACAAAAATTATAAAAATTTACTGGTTTTAATCCCAGCAAACAAGGCTTACGCCCAAAAAGCTTTTCACTATTAAAACTGTGTTACTTACAAAAACACAAATAAGCGAAAACGAAAATATTAAAATACTAAACAAGTTCTAATCACCTTCTACGATAAGAACAGACTCCCTTTTCCAAGTCGATCATATTCTAATTAGAAGTAAAACAAACAACTTGATGAAAAACTAGATGTGAGTTCGGATGTAAGACACAACCTTCACTCACAACCTAAATGACAATATTGAACCCGTGAAGTACAAAAGTATTTGTCTTCCAAATAATTCTCTAAAAGTCGTGTCTTCTCTTTGTGCTGATCACTTGTATTTATAGGCACCTTGAAAAGATCTTCACGAATCCAAACTCTTTCATATGTGAGATTCCAATTCCTACAAGAAAACATAAAGCACAGTCACAAGGAAAGAGATTTGTTAGTAGGTTAGTCCTAGTTTAAATATATGTACATAAATAAAATATATTTATATATTCACAAAGTCCTTTTCATAATAGGACAATATAAATTTTTTCTATGAAAGTCACAAAATCAACTTACCAAATATACCAATTTAATTCGAAATAGGAAACAAAATATTTTCTAAAATCTCACTCTTTCAAAATTTATTTATGAAAATTTATTATTTTATCCCTAAATTACCTTAATGTATAGTCATATGGTACTGAATAGACACATTCAAAATTTAGGGATAAAATAATTGTTTTGAATAATAAATTGATAAAAGAAAAAAAGTGAAACTAAACCAAACATTCGAGGTCTAATGGTGCAATAGAATTAATCAATTTATAAACAGGCATTTCATTATCCGTTTTAAAAATTTATGTTGTTTTTTATTTAAAAAGATCAGTTGAAAATATTTATAGTTTTTGGATTAAAAGTTATTAATTTTTTAATACTCCCTCCGTCCCAATAAGTGTTTCACCCTTTTGGGTGGGCACGCAAATTATGAAAATGGGAGGAAAAAAAATGTTGTAAGTGTAATTTGAAAATAGGAGAGAGAGTTAGTGGAGGAAATAGTAAATTATAATGGTGTTGTGAGTATTAAAATAATGTAGGAGAGAGAATGAGTGAAGAAAATAGTAAAGATTCTTTGCCAAAAAAGAAAAGATGAAGCTTCTAACGAGACGCCCTTTTGGGTAATTAGTGAAGTTTTTATTGGGACGGAGGGAGTATATGTGATTATTAGATATTATAAATCACAAAATCTCATGAAAAACATGTTTTACTCGCTTAGTTAGTGTAAAACGTGTTTTCAAAATGCGCGGTGACATTTTTGTAAATAAATAAAACTTTATTTAAAACACGCAATAACATTTTTGTAAAAAATCGGAACTTATAAAAACCCACCGACACTTTTTAACACGAGGGAGCCGTTTGGTTCGATGAAAAAAAAGTGAAGGAATGGAATGGTCAATGGAATTGAATTCCTGAAGGAATTGAAATGGAAAAAAACTGGTCAAACCCCTCCGTTTGGTTGACACGGAATGGAATGAAATTGTCATTCAATTCATTGGCAAATCATGTTTGGTTTGAAAATACAAATTATAGGAATGGAATGAAAGCATATAAAATGTCCAATTTACCCTTCTTTTAAAAAATTAATGAGTAAAAAAATTTTTTTTTTTGGGAGGGGAGTGGGATGCGGTGGGGTAGGCAGGGGTATGAAAAATGAGTAAAAAAATTATTTTTTTTTGGGGTGGGTGGGGGTGGGGCAGGCCGGGGTGGGTGGGGTAGGCAGGAGGTATGCAAAATGAGTAATGTGGGGGGTGGGGGGTGGTAGGGCAGGGACTGGGTGGGTGGGGTAGTTAGGGGTATGCAAAATGAGTAATTTTTTTTTTCGTGAGTGGTGGGGGGGGTGGGAGGGCAGGGGTTGGATGGGTGGGGTAGGCAGGGGTATGCAAAATGAGTAAAAAAAAAATTTTTCGTGGGGGGGGGGTAGGGCAGGGGCTGGGTGGGTGGGGTAGGCAGGGGGTAGGTGGGGTAGGTAGGGGTGAGGTATTTTGGTCATAATTTTTTTTTTTGAATTCCATTGCCGAAGGAATTGATCATTCCTCCCATATTTGGAGGGAATGACAAATTCCTATCTTGGATGGAATTGATCATTCCGGGGGAATGAAAAATTTGGAAAAACTTAGGCTCCGTTTGTTTAGCGTAAAACATTTTTCGGAAAATGATTTCCGGCAAAATGTTTTCCGAAAAATGAAAATGTTTTCCGGAAAATAAGATAAAAATGAAGTTTACTCAATTTTCTGGTGCGAAACAAACACCGAAAAATGAGAAAAATGTTTTCCGAAAAACATTTTCCCTAAAACAAACGGAGCCTTAAACCAAACATGGGAATGAAATTGGTCAAACAGAATTGACCATTCCATTCCATCGGCGGAATGACAAATACCACGAACCAAACGGGGTCTAGGACCGACACTATTTTCAACACGATAAGCGACAATATTTTTCACTACAACTGGCAATTTAACATTATCATCGATACTATTTAACACTACAACTACCGACAATTTTTAACACAACCATTATCTTCTTTTAGTAAATGTTAAAAATGTCGATTTAAATGTTTATAAGTGTCATTTTAAATATTCGATACTTTAACTGTATAATACTAGAACTGGCGCTTAAGAAAAACCCGTTTTTCCATTTCTTAGAAAACACGTTTATAATAAAATATAAATTGGGTGAAGCAATATTTTGAAAGGTAGATGTGGAAATATCAGTTTTTTGACAAATCAATTAAACAGTCAAAGATCCTTGTTCACCCACTTACCAACTTAGCTGTGGCGTCTACTCAAGATCCAAGAGGTCTATTGTGGGGACCTCGACCCGGAACCTACACGTGTCCCGAGTTGGTGCGTCCCCAAACTAACCCAAGAACACTAAACTTTTAAAACTTTACTTTGACTTTCAAACATGAACATGAATAACATAACATTTCAAAAGAACTCCACTCTACTCCACAACGGAGGAGGAGATAACTAACTTTGAAAATAGTCAACTGTTTAGTTACAAAAGATTTAAGGTTATGACGTAGAGTTTAAGGTTTATAATTACAAACTCCAAGAATGGAATTATCAAAATACAGTTTATACGTCACCCTAAACATACCCTGACAATACCCAAAAGATTTCTCCAAACTCCTCTCCGTCCTTACTTGGGCGGTCCTCCCGGCTCTCGGGATCTAAAACAAGAAAGGGAGAGGGGTGAGAATAAATCTCAAAGCAAGCTATTATGGATGCAAAGAATATGCCAAATAAATGCAACATATAACAAGTCACACATAACACATCGGGAAAGCTATAAACACATTCCATTACCTTGGTTTACCTTTTCCCGTCTCGAACAAGAGTCGTACAACATTGGGTATAATAATACTCCAATTACGGTGAGCCGCTTAAGCAATACTCACGTCTTATAAGACCCGTTTTCCAGTGGAACCATATAAGACAAGAGCAACTCTGTAAGGCTTGTGGCTCAATACAGATGCTATACCCCAACCCGCGCGGCCACGAGGGGACGGTCACGAATATAACATAATCCGATCACATTAGGTCACACTTCCATAATTGATCGTATTCTTATATACCCCAACGTCAGCTGACTCACACATAATTAAGCACATAATAGATACTTGAATAAAATCCACAAAAAGGGATAACAACATATCAACATGGTAAACTATACTCATGTCCAACCAATATCATAGTGCAATATTTATTCAATACACTATGCAATAGAAACAATGTATATGAACTCAATGTAAGGCAAGGAAGTAGCATAAATCCATCCTACAAAGTCATTATACAATAATACATAGCCTCTTGAAAGGTCCAAGGGGAATCTATCAAGTTGGGATCATAATTGTTTAGTTACTAAACTAGTTTATCTAACGTTTTCCAAGCAACATTTAAGGTACTTCCACTATTCCATTTTAATCACTTAGAACGTCATTGTGAAGCCAAAGTATTCTACTTTAATCTAGGTTAAAAGGATTTCATTATGGTTCGAGTTTGATTAGGTTTGAATAGCTATAAAGTTGAGGTGAGAAAATCGCGGGGACGACTCGTCCCCCAGGGCACGACTCGTCCCCACTTTACCCCCCACTGAACCTGGCGTCCCCCTTTAGGTCACGACTTCCCTTCGTCCAAGGGACGACTCGTCCCTCAGCCCAGAATTCGTAAAAACAGCAGAAATCAACACAAAAATCCCAAGAAACCAAATGTACCACCAAATGCATTCTAAGTTATGAACCTAAAGGGCATTTCCAACTTGGGTAACTTTAATCTACTCCTTTAACTCCATGAAATCAAGTCTTAAACCTAGATCCATTCAACTTCCATAACTCACAATATTTCTTCAAACCCAACAAGGTTCTAAATCAACACATTCAACTCCCAATAGTTTTCCCAAGCAAGAAATCACCAACATAAGAACAAGAACCACAAGAAATATTCATGAACATTCATGAGAAGAGAAGTCATAACAACTTACTTGGATATTAGAAGGAAATGTGAATCTTTCTAGTTAGATGAGTTCCCCAAGATGATCAATCTTCAAATGTGCTCCTAGACTTGGATTTTGATGAAGAATTGCCTTGACTTCAAAGCTTGGCAAGGAGGGCTTCAATGGAGGTCTCTCTCTCTCTAAGCTTTCCCTAGGTTGATTGTGTAGTGAATGAGAAGATGAGGGAGAAGGAGGGGAAGTGTGGGGCAAAAGTGAAGGAAGTAAGAGGAAGTATAAGGAGGAGACACTTGGCAAGGCATGAGGGAAGTAGGAGATTTTGGCCCCTCCCCCCATTAATTAATAACCAAGGCTTTCACTCATCCTACCCAAATTAATTTAAAACAAATCTTATCCCATTAATTCTTCCTACTTATTTTAATTCTCCTCACACTATTTCTCATATTTCCAATTTTATTATTTTCCAAGTTTATTTATTTAATGTCCAATAAATTCTCATAAGGTCCTACAATTACTTTTCACCCAATTTATCCTAATTTAAGAATTTAAAGATATAATTGAACACATAAAGCTAGCATGAATATTAAAAGCATATAATTAAATATTAAAAATGAGTGCCTAGGGTTGGGGTCGTCACACTCACTCCCCCTTAAAGAAAATTCGACCCGAATTTTAAAAAGGAAACTTACTTGAATTTTCAAACAACCACGGGTATTTCGCTCTCATCTCCGACTCTAGCTCCCACGTCGCTTCCTCAACTGTATGATTCTTCCAAAGGACTTTCACTATCGGAATACTCTTAGTTCTCAACTCTTTAACTTGGAATTCTAAGACTCTCAATGGCTCTTCAACATACGACATGTCCGCTTGGACATCATCGGGAGGAGAGCTCAAAACATGGGAGGGGTCATGACAATACTTCCTAAGCATAGAAACGTGGAACACATCATGAAGCAAAGAGAAAGACGGAGGCAACGCTAACCGGTAAGCCAATTCCCCTATCTTCTCTAGAATCTCAAACGGTCCCACAAACCTCGGAGCCAACTTACCCTTATTACCAAACCTTTTAATCCCCGTCCTCGGAGAAACCTTCAAGAACACAAAGTCACCAACCCGAAATGATAAATCCCGTCTTCTATTGTCGGCGTAGCTTTTCTGTCTACTCTGAGCCGTCTTCAATCTATCCCGAATCACCTTGATCTTCTCCGTAGAATCTCGAACCAAATCCGGACCCCAAAGTCTCGCTTCACCAACCTCGTCCCAACACATCGGAGATCGACACTTCCTTCCATACAAAGCTTCGTACGGAGCCATCTCAATACCGGATCGATAATCGTTGTTGTAAGCAAACTCCACTAAAGGTAGATGATCCTCCCAAGACAATTGGAAATCCATCACACAAGCTCGTAACATATCCTCAAGTATCTCGAATAGTTCTCTCGATCGACCATCGGTTTGAGGATGAAACGCGGTACTAAAACACAACTTAGAACCCCAAGGCTTCATGCAATGCTCTCCAAAATCTAGATGTAAACCTCGGATCTCTATCGGAAACAATACTAACCTAACCCCGTGAAGTCTTACAATCTCCTTCAAATACAACCGGGCTAACTTCTCTAACGAAAACTTAGTTGATACCGAAGAAAATGAGCCGACTTCGTCAACCGATCCACAATAACCCATATAGCATCCATCTTCTTTGCGGTGAGGCAAACCCGAAACAAAATCCATCGAGATCCCTTCCCATTTCCATTCCGGAATATCCAATGGTTGAAGTAGTCCCCCGGTCTTTGATGTTACGCCTTAATCTGTTGACACGTCAAACACTTAGATACATAATCCGCTATTTCTCTTTTCATTCCATTCCACCAATATCCACGCTTCAAGTCTTGATACATTTTGGTACTCCCCGGATGAATCACAAACTTGGACTTATGGCCATCCTCTAAAACACGCTTCTTGATTTCCGGCGATGACGGAACGCAAATTCTCCCTTGGAAAGTTAAAATCCCATCTCGATTCAAAGCAAAATCCCCGGCTTTCCCATCTTGCACTTGATCACAAATTTTCTTCAATTCCGGATCTTCTTGTTGAGCTTCCTTCAAATCACCATACAATGTCGGAACGGCTCGAACATTCGCAACTATCACTTCACTCTTCAACTCCCGAGAACTCAAAGCTGTCACATACGCCTTTCGGCTAATCGCATCGGCCACCACATTGGCCTTCCCCGGATGATAGGATATGACACAATCAAAATCCTTCAAAAACTCTAACCATCTTCTTTGCCGGTTGTTCAACTCCCTTTGGGTAAATAGGTACTTCAAACTCTTATGATCGGTGAAAATCTCGAATTTCGCTCCGTAAAGATAATGCTTCCACTTATGCAACGCAAATACAATCGCCGCCAATTCCATATCATGAGTAGGATAATTACATTCCGCCGGTGATAACTTCCTAGAGGCATACGCAATAACCTTCCCATTACGCATCAACACACATCCCAAACCCGCCTTCGAGGCATCACTATAAATAACAAAATTCTGCATGACCATTCGGAAGGGTAAGAATAGGAGCCGTTGTCAATCTCTTCTTCAATTCGTCAAAGCTTGCTTCACACTTGGAATCCCATACAAACGATACATCTTTCCGAGTCAACCTAGTCAACGGAGTAGCAATCCGAGAAAACCCCTCAATGAACCTCCGATAGTACCCCGCCAAACCAAGAAAACTACGGACTTCGGTCACGGTCGAAGGTTGCTTCCAATTAATCACGGCTTCAATCTTCGAAGGATCCACGGAAATCCCCGAACTCGACACAACATGCCCCAAGAAAGAAATGCGCTCAAGCCAAAACTCGCACTTACTGAACTTAGCATACAACTGCTTCTCACGAAGAACGGACAAGACAATCCTCAAATGATTCTCATGCTCTTCCCGGGACTTAGAATACACAAGAATATCATCAATAAAGACCACCACAAAACTATCGAGATAAGGCTTGAAGACACGGTTCATCATATCCATAAACACGGCCGGAGCATTAGTCAACCCAAACGGCATCACCACAAACTCATAATGACCATATCTAGTACGGAAAGGCTGTCTTAGCAATATCATCCGGTCTAATCTTCAAGCGATGGTATCCGCTTCTCAAATCAAGCTTTGAGTAGATAACGGAACCTTGGAGTTGGTCAAACAAATCATCTATATGAGGAAGAGGATACTTATTCTTAATGGTGGCTTGGTTCAACAAACGATAGTCAATACACAATCGTAAGGTACCATCCTTCTTCCTAACAAACAAGACCGGTGCTCCCACGGAGACACACTAGGACGAATAAAACCTCGGTCTAACAATTCTTGCAATTGGACCTTCAACTCTTTTAACTCGGCGGAGCCATTCTATAGGGTGCTTTAGAGATAGGAGCGGTGCGGTACTAAGTCAATACAAAACTCTATCTCACGATCCGGAGGCATAGAGTACTCACTAGAGAACACATCACTAAATTCATTCACAACCGAACATGAGCTAATTCGGGAGACTTCTTATTGGAATCTACCACATAAGCTAAGTAACCCGTACACCCCTTAGATAGCATCTTTCTAGCTTTTAAGGTAGAAATAACATGTAACCCGAACATAGATTTATCGGCATCAAATATAAATGTAGGCACATCAGGCATAGCAAATGAGACTCGCTTCTACGACAGCCTACCAAAGCATGGCACTGACTCAACCAATCCATACCAAGGATCACATCAAAATCACGGATTGGTAACTCGACCAAATCCACCGGCAATACATGCCCACATATAGTCACATCACATCCACGATATATCAAAGAAGATTCAAGGCTCTCTCCCATAGGAGTAGAGACCTCTAACACATAAGGCATAGATTCAGGCAAGATATGCAATGAGAATGCAAAATGAGACGCCACAAATGAATGGGAAGACCCGGGATCTATAAGAATGCGGGCCTTAACTCCTGAGACAGGAACTATACCTCTAATGACGGCATTAGGATCGACCTCTCCTCGACCCAAAGCAAACACACGACCTTGGACTCTATCCTTAGGTTTCCCATCCACATCTCTCTTCACACCACTACCTTGACCCCCGAATCCGGTACCCGTCGCTTGCTTATTCTGTAACTTGGGACAATTCCTCCTGAAATGGCCCGGCGATCCACACTCCAAACACTTGCCTTGTTTGCTCCAACACTTGTCCTCCGAATGCCCTATCCTCTTGCAAAACCCACATGTTGTCCCAAGCTGACCGGAAGTCGCACGATTTGCCGGAGCCGCCACATGACCTCCTCGATTCGCTCCCGGGGTGAAAGTCCTCGGCTGCACTCTATTCTGTCCCGATCCTTGACCCTGAAATCTGTTCCTGTTTCCTCCTTCATTCTTACCACGATGCTCCTCTATGTCGTTCTCAATCCGGTACGCCATATTCACTGCTGCTTGGAAATTGGCGAAGTTATGCGTCAACAACTGCTTCCGAAACTCAACTCTTAAACCTTTCACAAACCGGTAAACTCGCCTCTCCTCATCTGGCACCAAATGGGGACAATATCGGGCCAACTCTGTGAACTTTGCCGAATACTGCGCTATCGTCATGGTCCCTTGCTCCAGCTTCAGGAACTCGCCTTCTTTCTTGTCTCTAGTAACCATCGGCACAAAGTGATCTCGGAACTTGAGCGTGAAGTTCTCCCACGTCTGCGGTGTCAAATCTCGGTCCCAACCATCCTTTACCACTTGCCACCAATGCTCCGCTGGTCCTTCCAATTTGAAAACGGCGCATCTCACTTTCTCCGCATCCGTACTCTCCATAGCCGCGAAAATCTTGTTCATAGCCTCAAGCCACCTCTCAGCCTTCACCGGATCCGGATCTCCGTTGAAGCTAGGAGGAGACATCTTCACAAACTTCTCCAACCCATGTTGCCCTTGTCTGCCTAGATTCTGATTCAAATTCGATTCTGAGTTGCCATATCTTTGAAGGAACCCTCGGAACATGTCCATCATCTCGGCGTTCGGATTACCAACACCACCCAAACCCAGATTCGGATCACCTTCATTTCCCGCCATTACAACAAACTCCTGCATTAAACACTCGACGTCAGTTACCACACACTCTCACTCAGCTAGACTCTACCCAAGAATTCTAACCGAGCTCGATATTAACCTGTGGGGACCCCGACCCGGAACCTACACGTGTCCCGAGTTGGTGCGTCCCCAAACTAACCCAAGAACACTAAACTTTTAAAACTTTACTTTGACTTTCAAACATGAACATGAATAACATAACATTTCAAAAGAACTCCACTCTACTCCACAACGGAGGAGGAGATAACTAACTTTGAAAATAGTCAATTTGTTTAGTTACAAAATATTTAATGTTATGACGTAGAGTTTAAGGTTTATAATTACAAACTCCAAGAATGGAATTATCAAAATACAGTTTATACGTCACCCTAAACATACCCTGACAATACCCAAAAGATTACTCCAAACTCCTCTCCGTCCTTACTTGGGCGGTCCTCCCGTCTCGGGATCTAAAACAAGAAGGGAGAGGGGTGAGAATAAATCTCAAAGAAGCTATTATGGATGCGTGATATGCCAAATAAATGCAACATATAACAAGTCACACATAACACATTGGGAAAGCTATAAACACATTCCATTACCTTGGTTTACCTTTTCCCGTCTGAACAGTAGTCGTACAACATTGGGTATAATAATACTCCAATTACGGTGGCCGCTTAAGCAATACTCACGTCTTATAAGACCCGTTTTCAGGGAACCATATAAGACAAGAGCAACTCTGTAAGGCTTGTGGCTCAATACAGATGCTATACCCCAACCTCGTGGCCACAGAGGGGACGGTCACGAATATAACATAATCCGATCACATTAGGTCACACTTCCATAATTGATCGTATTCTCGTTATACCCCAACGTCAGCTGACTCACACATAATTAAGCACATAATAGATACTTGAATAAAATCCACAAAAAGGGATAACAACATATCAACATGGTAAACTATACTCATGTCCAACCAATATCATAGTGCAATATTTATTCAATACACTATGCAATAGAAACAATGTATATGAACTCAATGTAAGGCAAGGAAGTAGCATAAATCCATCCTACAAAGTCATTATACAATAATACATAGCCTCTTGAAAGGTCGAGGGAATCTATCAAGTTGGGATCATAATTGTTTAGTTACTAAACTAGTTTATCTAACGTTTTCCAAGCAACATTTAAGGTACTTCCACTATTCCATTTTAATCACTTAGAACGTCATTGTGAAGCCAAAGTATTCTACTTTAATCTAGGTTAAAAGGATTTCATTATGGTTCGAGTTTGATTAGGTTTGAATAGCTATAAAGTTGAGGTGAGAAAATCTGGCCAGGGGACGACTCGTCCCCCAGGGCACGACTCGTCCCCACTTTACCCCCACCGAACACAGCGTCCCCTTTAGGTCACGACTTCCCTTCGTCCAAGGGACGACTCGTCCCTCAGCCCAGAATTCGTAAAAACAGCAGAAATCAACACAAAAATCCCAAGAAACCAAATGTACCACCAAATGCATTCTAAGTTATGAACCTAAAGGGCATTTCCAACTTGGGTAACTTTAATCTACTCCTTTAACTCCATGAAATCAAGTCTTAAACCTAGATCCATTCAACTTCCATAACTCACAATATTTCTTCAAACCCAACAAGGTTCTAAATCAACACATTCAACTCCCAATAGTTTTCCCAAGCAAGAAATCACCAACATAAGAACAAGAACCACAAGAAATATTCATGAACATTCATGAGAAGAGAAGTCATAACAACTTACTTGGATATTAGAAGGAAATGTGAATCTTTCTAGTTAGATGAGTTCCCCAAGATGATCAATCTTCAAATGTGCTCCTAGACTTGGATTTTGATGAAGAATTGCCTTGACTTCAAAGCTTGGCAAGGAGGGCTTCAATGGAGGTCTCTCTCTCTCTCTAAGCTTTCCCTAGGTTGATTGTGTAGTGAATGAGAAGATGAGGGAGAAGGAGGGGAAGTGTGGGGCAAAAGTGAAGGAAGTAAGAGGAAGTATAAGGAGGAGACACTTGGCAAGGCATGAGGGAAGTAGGAGATTTTGGCCCCTCCCCCCATTAATTAATAACCAAGGCTTTCACTCATCCTACCCAAATTAATTTAAAACAAATCTTATCCCATTAATTCTTCCTACTTATTTTAATTCTCCTCACACTATTTCTCATATTTCCAATTTTATTATTTTCCAAGTTTATTTATTTAATGTCCAATAAATTCTCATAAGGTCCTACAATTACTTTTCACCCAATTTATCCTAATTTAAGAATTTAAAGATATAATTGAACACATAAAGCTAGCATGAATATTAAAAGCATATAATTAAATATTAAAAATGAGTGCCTAGGGTTGGGGTCGTCACATCTATTTTTTAGAATATAAATCAATAAAACAACAACAAAAAAATAGCGACAACTCAAAAATAAAATAAATAAATAAAAATACCACAAGCGCCTAGGGAATGCAGCAGCTTACTTGGGAGAGCTTTGACCTACTTGTGATTCTACCCGACTCGAATCAAATTAGTCGATATCCAAATTTGTGATTCTACCTTAATCGAATCAGATTAGTCGATATCCGATAGATGTATGTATCATAGTATTCGGACAACTGGTGGTTCCGATTAAAAAAATAAATTAAAAAGGTTGATATGGACACTACCAACTACATCAGACTTTCTTAAGATAAAAAATCATGATTCTTGAACAAGCCAGCCAGCAACTATATGAACAGACTTTCTTAAGATAAAAAATCATGATTGTTGAACAAGCCAGCAACTACATGAACAGACTTTCTTAAGATAAAAAATCATGATTCTTGAACAAGCCAGCAACTACTTGAACCATCCACACAATCTCGATTCGACAGACAGCGAGATGATTTTCTACCAAAACAAGGGCTTAATTAATGCGAGTCTACTGAAAATCAAATAATTTTCAATTCGAGATCATCGTGGCCGACTCTCGTTTTATGGCGATCAAAGAGATCCTGCAGCACTTCTATAAACCGCTTGTGTACTTCATCCACCTTCAAACCAAACAAAAAGGAAAGAAAAAAAAAGGCAGAAAGTTAACAGGAGGCAAAGCAAAATTCAGCATAAATTTACTGACAGATTTAATACAAAGTGTACACTTAACAATGGATACCTGTAGCATGGAAAACAATCAAGAAGATTTCTTTTTTCCAGTGTCAAACTGGTTAGTTTTTATACTCCCTCCTTTTTTTTTTTTTTGAAAATTTTGGGAAGGAGGGAGTATAATTAATTCAGCCAAGACCTTATACTTTGTGAAATACTTGTTCTAGACCACACTGCAGGCTACAGAAATGTTTACCTCATGTATGGTGGGGGATGGGTTTTTCTTTAGGAGGATTGGTTTACCAACCACCACATGCACTGGTTTCCGGTGGGGTAATGGAGATCTGCAAAACAAAGTTAGAATTTAGTAAACCCTAAACTCTCACCATTAAGGGAATTTAGTAACTTTGTTAGAAAATGGATACTCACTTTGGTCCACATATTTATTACAAGGGACATTCATTTTGGAACAGAGCATAATATTCCCGATATAGTTTAAAAATGGTTATGATCATCGGATCAGAAAAGACTCAAGTTCTAGCTGTATAGTTCAAACATACCCAAAGACGCCCCAGAAGACTACGGGTGCGTACTTGATAGCCCTAGCAAACTGCAGAAACAATTTTCCACCAGGCTTCCACCAGTTGTACACACTGGTCTGCGCCAATTTGAGAAAAAAAAAGCGAGGAAACTAGTTATTCAACATTTTCATTATAAGGAAATTAAGCGTTGTAGGTTAATGCTTTTCTGGAACCGTACCTGCCCAAAAGCAAAAACTGGAACCAGCGGAGACCCTGTCTGCATTGCCATGCGTACAAATCCTTTTCTGCTCTTTAGAAAGACAACCTACGAAAAAGAGGAAGTGTCACTTAAGAGATCAGTCAAAGAACGTGTTCCTCAAACATAAAAAGGACCAAAACTGCCAAAGAGCTATGACTCGTGCATCAGATATTCCTTTCTATACGAAAGGTCAAGGGTTCAATCCTTCCACGTCATACATTAAGTTGTAATTTACACTTATATTCATGATGCAATACGGTAAGAATAAGACCATTAAGGATTTTTATGTACTTATGATACATTAAGTTGTAATTTACACTTATATTCATGATGCAACACGGTAAGAATAAGACCATTAAGGATTTTTATGTACTTATACGTAAATGTCCCTTAAAGTGAAATTGTAACGACCCGAGCCAGAAGACCCGGCTCGGTACGCAAGCACCACGCACTTTGGCCCACTAAACACAAATATCTTGGGTCCACGTGGCTTACCACAGGTTCACCCAAAAGTCCTTGGACGATATTGGTCTTCATAGTTAGTTTGTGAGAACTTAAGTACCACTCCAATTTTTCATTTCTCACCGATGTGGGATATTACATAAATTTGGACATTCATTTAGGGACAAAGGGAGTAGTATATTTCGTTAAGTTTCACATCAACTTCTGAACAAGAGGGTAAACCTTGGCACATGGGGATTTGTCCTGCTGGCTTGAGCTCATGGCTTCCAACCTGGAGGTCATGGATTCGATCCCCCCAGAAGTTAGAGGGAAGGCTTTCTCTCACTAGGATTTATCTCTTAGGCGCTTCTATGTGTGTGTGTGTGTGTGAGTAGTGGAAAAAAAAAAAAAGAGAGGGTAAACCTTGGTCAGGTTGCTCCCCCTGTGACTTGGAGTCAACTGGTTCAAACCATGGGAATAGTCTTTTACAAGACTACTAACCAGAGCATCTACGATTTTTTTTCCTATCTCTCTGAAGAAAACTACAAAACAAAGAGAAAAAAAACCTCGGAACCATGCTCCATGTACATTGTCTCTTGCACTCCACCTGGAATTATGACGCAGCTATAACCAGATTCTAGCAGGGTTGCAAAATTCTTCCTCGTTGCAGGTGATGTCCCAAGCCACGCCCATATATGCCTTACAAATGGTGTATTGAACAGCTGAAAAAAATTAAAAAAAAATTATTACTACTAAGGCAGTTATGGTTATCAATACGAAACTCAAAAGAGTGCCCTAAATAAAGTTCTTACAGTGTTACTTCCAAGGACTTTTATTTTTGAAAGTGGCAGGAAAGCTGTATGGTCTGTAAGTGCAATTACTCCAATTGGCCAAGCCGAATGGGGCTCAAACCCAAAAACTGCAAAGAATGATATATGGTCTAAGTTAATTCATTTAAAATAAAAAATGTTAACCACAACAATCATCTGGTAGAAGAAGCTCTTGCATATGTAACAGAAAGAAACATTTTAAGCAAACAAAATTTTACCGTAGGCTTGATCAGGATTAAAGGCTTTTATATCTTCTACGTGTAGAGACACCGGAAAATACCCACAACAATGCTTACATATGTAACTGAAAAAATAATAGCTAAATCATCACTATAAATATACTGTATTTCCTATAAAATAACAATTGGCTCCAGAGACCAGACATCAGGACTGGAAAATCATGTTGTTGTAGAATTGGGAGCTCGTTGAAAGTTGATTGTCGATAAGAAGTTGGCTATAAGCCTTTAAGAGAATCAAGATTAAACATATTTAAGCATTTCTCAACCAATAAATAAACTCGGGCATAAATGCATTTTGGTGCCCAAAACTTTCAATATAATCACACTTAGGTCCTGAACTATAATATGTCTCACATAAAGTCAGCTAATATAATCCTACATGTCCAAGTTGACAGTCACAAATACTTTTAGTCATTCCTAAACTTGTTTCATCTCGTATGCCCAACCCCTTCCCCACATAGCACCATTGGAGGGAGATCTCCACTTCCATTAGATTATATAATGTCCGTTAAGTCTAGGACCTTATTCAAGACATAATACTAGTTGTGGACTTTATGTAGGGCGTATTATCGTTTCGGCACTAGGTTGGATAATAATGGAAATTTTGGGAACCAAAATGCATTTTGGCCCATAAACTTGAATTGAATTACAAACTAGAAAAGAAAAAAAAAAGCCAAATAAGAAAGCTACGAGACCTGGCTAACTTTCTGCCCAATTTGCTATTTTGATTAATGGGAATCAGCATAAAAATCAGAAGCAATCCCAACACCCTGAAAAAACGAACTACTGTTAGAGATATTATCCCACATTGGAAATTGACAAACCTTGTCTATGACATATAAAGATCCTGAGCCACTCCCCTTGACACCAATTGTTTTTAAGGTGGTCAGACTTTAAAAAATACACCATTCAATCTCACTTTAACAAGTACAAAATTAAACTCCAAATAGAGAAAAAAGGGTAGGAAAGAAAGACTAACAGTAAGAATTTGGCGAGAGGGAGGAAAAAGAAAGAAGCCAAGAAAACAGCTATGATAAAGTGTATTGAACCCATCCACACCATAAATGCAAAAACTGCATGAACTAGTGATCCTTCCGTTCCCTTGAACACTGCTGCCGTTGGCTCCTGCAAATTTTCCGGTGGTTGGGGAGATAAGATTTCTTCATGGGCTGCCATGATTAGATTAAAGAAACAATATTCCGTGGCTGAAATTGTGGATTGTGAAATGGGTTTTGGTGGGTTTTATAGAGGGGCGGGAACACCGACATGACATATCGCCGGCCCGATGGAAATAACTGCACTGAATTTGCCATGTGGTAGTCAATATAAATAATAACTCAAAGATGGTCCCATGTTGGTAAAGAATGCTTGAATCACCATGGAAACGTTTCATTGATAAGAGAGAGTTTACAGAGATGTAACTGTCTATTTATAACTAGGCCCCTCTAATTAACTACCATTTGCAACTGGCATAAATACAACTAGGCCCTCTTAACTAACTAACATTTGCAACTGGCATAAATACACAATATTCCCTTCGTCCCAAAATGAATGTCCATTTATATTTAAAAAAAAAAAAACTGTCCCAAAGTAATTATCTAATTCTCCCAAAGTAATTATCTAATTCTGAAAGGAAAAAAAAACACCTTGTCCCTAAATGTTTCTTACCCAAAAAAAATCTCCCTTCTTTACATAATTGCAAAACTAAAAGTTTGGAAAGTGAATAGCAAAAACAATTATGCATTTTGCTACTAAAATATATAAAAAGAAAACATTTTCCGAAGACCACTCAAATGAAAAATGAACATTTATTTTGGGACTAACGATCTTGTTTATTTACAGATTACCACCCTTGTGTATTATCTACTATTTATCTTGGTACAACTAGCTCCGTTTGGTTGTAGACTGTGATGTCTTTGAATGTACTCCATCCGCCCCGGCCCCGAAATGATATTCCTACTTTTTTGTCGTTAACACGAAGGTACTTTGAGTAATAATTTGAGGTGGATTTAACTATACGAATGAACATCTAATTATTGTTATTGATAATATTTATAATGGTTTATCAATAACAAGTTTTAAATTTCCATTAGGATAATTAAATTAACCTAAAATTTTTGCTCAAAGTACCTTCGTGTTAACGACAAAAAAAGTGGGAAGATCATTTCGGGACGGAGGGAGTATTTCAAGAGTTGAATGGACATATAACCCTTAACTTGTGTAAGAAATACCTATGAAGATTATAACCAAGTGATTTAGTAAAGATATCTTCAAATTGACCGGAAGATAGAAGAGAGGCAGAGTAATGAGGCCACCTTAACCTTTTACCCGAGCAAAGTGATAATCCAACTCAATGTGCGGTAAGAAGCTATACTAATAGCTGCAGGGGATGTTTTTTAACAAGGATATAAGCATAACATTACACGGTGGAGTAAAAATTTGCCACAAATGGGCGCAAATTATTATGTAGTGAAATTTTTTCTTGTAGAAACAGCGCAAAATTGATTTAAAAAATTGTTACTTCAACAGTAAAACGCCCCTGAGAAGAGTCAACTTGTAAGCTTACACAAGGGTGTACAATTACAGAAAATTAATACAATATAAATTGATTAAAAACAGAAAATACAAAAGGAGAAGTTCTTGAATTTGCTGCACGAGCCCAATGAAATCACTGTCTCCTTAAGACATATTCGATCCCTCACCGAGTGTGCTTGAGTTATTCTTGGATCGCTTGTCTCCCAGGATAGAACGTGCGGACCGGGGGCACTTTGCACCTAAGTTCTCAGCGAGTTGAATTGCGCTTGAACAATATCACCTCTTCTTCTATATGCAAGCTAAGAGGCCAAGGAAGAATGATTGACAATATGCAACCAAAGAAAGATGGAGGAAGATTGCTGGAGAAAAGTGTTTTCTTTTCTTGGGTGTTTGTATCAAACTTTTCCAAAAGTTATTTACAAACTGTTTAACATTCCATTATAAAGCTTTTGAAATCAACCAAGAATATTTGGATTTATTATGAGATTAATAACAATTAATCCGAAAATAAACTCCATTAAACTGAAATTATTAACTCATTTTCAGTTTTTATATTCATTTCAAAAGCTGTTACAATCTGGAATTAAAACAGTCATAACTGCTCAGGATCTGCTCGGCCGAGTCTTATAGCCTGCTCGGCCGAGCAAGGCTCTGCTCGGCCGAGCAAGGCATATGCCTCGGCCGAGCATGGCTTTTTCAGAAACTTTGTTTTCTGCCATGCTGTGCTCGACCGAGTCAACCACTCTGCTCGGCCGAGCACCTCAGAAAACTTCAAGACCAATTTTGATTTACAAAATCAACATTTATTTAGCCAAATCCTTGGAGCATTTATATTTAATTCATCCAAAAACCATTTTGAATAATTAAATATTTTATTTCACAACCACAAACCCAATTAAGTAATTTGACAAAATTACCCTTTAGAAATTAAACCATTAATTTCCTTCAAACACACTATTTTTCAAAATCAACATTTATTTGGCCAAATCCTTGGAGCATTTATATTTAATTCATCCAAAAACCATTTTGAATAATTAAATATTTTATTTCACAACCACAAACCCAATTAAGTAATTTGACAAAATTACCCTTTAGAAATTAAACCATTAATTTCCTTCAAACACACTATTTTTTCAACAATCCCCCACATGAAGAAAATTCATGAGGATAGGTGATAAAGTCCGGCAGTCGAAAACCTGCATAGGATAGGTAGGGGTTTGCCCTTTGAACCTTCCCTTGTAAAAGCATATTTACTCTACTCGCTAATCAGTAGACGCGATGTCCTTGAACTGCTAGCTTTTTGTGTAGCCGATCATATACTTTACACAGGTATCTCCCTAACACAATTCAGCTCTCATAGCTGTGTCCATTCATGGCCCTGGATCACAATGCCTGGTTCTGTGAGAAGGTCTAAGAATTGAGCCTCACACAATTCTCCTCGAAGCGGCCTCTACTTCTTTCTCACATAGGTGATTCTTTTAAGTAACCATACTTCTCATAAGAATCATTAAAAGCCATAAGTTTAACCTCATTCATCTCGGGATGTCACTTTAAGGAATGAGTATAGGGTTGACCCCCACAGTGACGTAACAAGTCTATTAACAGTTAGGTTGTCCCTTTGAACCTAGATCTTGGGATCTCCAGTCAACTAGGTTGGGTTTTCCGCTGCGTTTAACTTCTCAAGAGGCTTTAAACCCATTCCCAATGTCAACCTTGCAACTATCTCTTTACTTAACCTTTTGGTTAGCGGATCCGCCAAATTATCCTTTGACCTTACATAGTCAATAGATATAGTGCCAGTTGCAAGTAGTTGTTTAATGGTATTATGTCTCCGACGTATATGTCTAGACTTACCATTATACATATGACTTTGTGCCCTACCAATCGCAGATTGGCTATCGCAATGTACACTAATTGCGGGCACGGGCTTTTCCCATCTTGGAATATCTTCTAGAAATTGGCGTAGCCATTCGGCTTCTTCACCACATTTATCTAATGCTATAAACTCAGATTCCATGGTTGATCTGGCTATAACAGTCTGCTTAGAAGATTTCCATGATATAGCTGCACCTGCTAATGTGAATAAATATCCACTTGTAGACCTTGAGTCTTTGATATTGTGAATACCCCGTCCCGATGCAACGCGCATTCGGAAGTTTGAAATAATTAATTATATAAAGTCGGATCGAAATAGGATATTCATTTAGTGACACTCGATTTAAACCATATTAAAATATTAGCTTAATTTTGAGAGTCGCCACGCCACTTTGATATAGCCCAAAGCTTTGAAAAAAGGCTAAACAGTTAATTGGGTTCGGGGGTCAAGTTACAACAGAAGAAGAAACGCTATCACTCCTATTGCCCGACGGATCGGTCTTTCTAGCATATGGGGTGTTGGTTGTGTGCGGTGTTTACAGGAATAGATAGAAGAAACGGGATCATGCATAAGGAGGAGGGGAGAGAAAGAATTTATTGATGATCACACCCTAGAACCTTTGAATTAGGCCCTCGGAAGGTGCACTAATCAATGTTCATCCTTGGGGGATTGTTGATCATGGAATAATTATAACTAAGGTGGAAGGAAAGAAATAGTTCCTAGATCCATTGGGTTTCTTGGCGAAACCCTAGATCATCCTCGGCTATTGCATATTTAAATATATTAAAACAACCCTAAATCTAGCATATATGACATAAGCAAGAAATAAAGTAATTAAAATACTAAGCATGCAAATAATAAATCTAACATAATAATAAAGACGATAATAAAGACGGAAAAATAAACAGAAGACTTACCTAATGATGGCAAGGCTTTTGGATTGAATCTATAAAGATTCGAAGAGAGTAGGAAGAACTGCGGGTAAAACAAGTGTAGTCTCGTTTCTTCCGAGTGAATTGTGTGTTGAGAAAATATTTAGACTTAGAAAACTCGAGTTTAGTCTCAAGTTTTCTATGGAGGAAACCTCAAGTTTTGTCTTGAGTTTTCCGTAGAATAATTCTGTGTTCAAAGTGTGAGGCGGAGTGGGGTTTATATAGTGAAAGGAATTGGGGAGGAACGTTTTACGAAAGTGATGTGGGAAAGATTTAAGGGTCGATCGGCCAAAAGTTTAATTCTTGAGCCCTGGCCCAACCTTGGCCCCATTTGGCCTAGAGTGGCCCTAAATTGCTAAGTCTTGGCCGGCCCTCCTTGTTTCCAAATGGCCTTAGAAGCTCGGCCACTTCAGCAAAACCTTGGCCACAAAAAATAATTTTGTACCAATATTACTCGCTTCGCTCTGTTATTTTCAAGTCCATTTTGACCACTTTAATGGCTTCTTTTGCATTTCGCTCTTTAGGATTTTATTTTTCATTTAATCCCAGGAATTTTTATATATCAAATTCGTCCAAAATTTCCATATTTCCCGTTTAGTCCCTGAATTTTCCATAAATTCCAATTTGGTCCAAAAAGCTTCCAAATGCCAATTTATTCCCAAATTTTCCCGAATTGCGCTTCAGTCCCTGTATTCATTAAAACACTTTTTTCGGACCGGGTACTAACAGATATCTGATATCCAATTAGCATCACTATATCCTTCTATCACAGCTGGATGTCTAGTGTAATGTAATCTAAAATCACGAGTATATCTTAAGTACCTTAGTACTCTTACTATACCCTTCCAATGATTTGTTCCAGGATTACTTGTGTACCGGCTTAACTTGCTAACAGTGTAAGCAATATCCGGCCTAGTACAACTCATCAAGTACATTAGACTTCCGATAATTCTCGAATACTCTAATTGAGACACCGGTTCATCTCTATTTTTTGATAGATGAAGATTCGGGTCGATTGGAGTACTCGCTATTCCATTGTCATCCTTGCTCAATTTCTCAAGAATTTTATCCACATAATGAGATTGACTTAACACAAGTCCGTTGGATATTCTAGAAATTTTAACTCCAAGGATTACATCCGCAAGTCCCATATCTTTCATGTCAAACTTCGAATTCAACATGTTTTTCGTGGATTTGATCATCTTATCACAACTTCCTATGATAAGCATGTCATCTACATAAAGACACAAAATGACAGCCATTTTCCGTGGTTTTAGTATAGACACATTTGTCACACTCATTTATCTTAAATCCACTTTGCATCATAGCATTATCAAATTTCTGATGCCACTGTTTTGGTGCTTGTTTCAAGCCATACAATGACTTTACTAATTTGCACACCTTCTTTTCTTGTCCATGTGCAACAAACCCCTCGGATTGTTCCATGTAAATCTCCTCTTCTAAATCTCCATTTAGAAAGGCTGTTTTTACATCCATTTGATGTATTTCAAGATTTCTTAATGCGGCAATTGCAAGTACAACTCTTATTGACGTTATTCTCGTGACAGGAGAATAGGTGTCAAAATAGTCTAGGCCTTCTTTCTGTCTGTAACCTTTAATTACAAGTCGGGCCTTGTACTTATCAATTGTTCCGTTCGCTTTCATTTTTCTTTTGAAAATCCACCTATATCCTAGTGTTTTACTTCCCGGAGGAAGGTCCACTAGTTCCCATGTGTGATTTTGCAAAATGAAATCACTTTCACTTTTAATTGCTTCCTTTTACAAAGGTCCTTCCGAAGAGCTAACGGCTTCTTTGTAATTTTGTGGTTCGCTTTCTACCATATAGGTTAGAAAGTCCGGACCATAGGATTTTTCAATCCTAGCTCTTTTGCTCCGTCAAGGTTCTACCTCTTCTTTTTCTCTTTCATCTTGAACATGTTCGTCTTCTATTGAATCTATTACCCTAGTCGATGAGCTTGCCTCATTTCTTGACTTGCACGGGAATATATTCTCAAAGAACGATACGTTCACAGATTCCATTATAGTATTTTTGTGTATAGCATCAATTTTCGACTCATACACAAGAAATCTATAAGCACTACTGTTATGTGCATATCCAATAAATATGCAATCAACAGTTTTAGGTCCAATTTTCACCTTTTTAGGAGGAGGTATGACTACCTTTGCAAGACACCCCCACACTCTCAAGTGTTTATAACTTGGCATTCTTCCATGCCATAGTTCATAAGGAGTTTTGTCTTGTTTCTTACGGGGTATTTTGTTTAACACGTAGTTAGCCGACAACACGGCTTCCCCCCACATGTTATCCGGTAATCCCGAACTCAATAACATGGCATTAGTCATTTCTTTCAATGTCCGATTTTTCCTTTCGGCAACACCGTTTTGTTGGGGTGTATAAGGTGCCGAGGTAATATGTTTAATTCCACTTTGAGCACAAATTGCTTCAAATGGAGATTCATATTCACCACCTTTATCACTTTTTAGCACCTTAATTTTCCGGTTTAATTGATTCTCAACTTCATTTTTATATAGAGTAAACTTCTCTATAGCTTCATCTTTACTTTTTAGAAGATACACATAGCAATACTTTGTGCCATCATCTACAAAAGTCATGAAGTACTTATTGCCGCCCCGTGTTTGTGTTGATTTAAAATCACATAAGTTCGTGTGAACCAATTCAAGTGGTTCACTATGTCTTTCAACGGATGGGAATGACTTTCTTGTTAATTTTGCTTCTACACAAATTTCACATTTTTGTTTACAATCAACTTTAAACTTTGGAATAGAATTTGCTTTTGTCAAACGACGTATAGAATCAAAATTAACATAACCAAGTCTACCATGCCACAAATTAGATGACTCAAGCAAGTAAACGGAAGAGATATTCATATCATTAGCTTTCGCTTTCACAACCATTACACTTAGCTTAAACAGTCCATCATTGACATAACCTTTGCCTACAAACATTCCACTCTTAGACAAAGTGACTACATTGGACTCAAACACAATACGAAATCCATGCTTTATCAAAAGCGATCCATACACCAAGTTCTTCCGGATATCGGGCACATAAAGCACGTTGTTGAGAGTTAACTCCTTCCCGGATGTCATCTTCAAAACCACTTTTCCTTCTCCTTTGATCTTGGAGGTGGATGAATTCCCCATGAATAGCTTCTCGCCATCCTTAGCAACAAATGTACTAAACATGTCTCTATTGGAGCACACATGTCTAGTAGCGCCGGTGTCAATCCACCATTGATTTGGGTTTGAACCCACCAAATTCACCTCGGAAATCACAGCTGCGAGGTGCATCTCGGACACGTCTCTAGCAATGCCTTCCACCATGTTGGCCTCACGAGCCTTCTTTGGCAACTTGCAAGCATGAGCCTTGTGGCCTTGACCGCCACAATTATAACAAGTTCCTTCGAACTTCTTCTTGGAAACACCACCTTTTGGTTCCAAGTGGGAATTCTTGGAAGTTGTCACAACCTTCCCTTTTCCCTTTCCAAACCGTTTCCCTTTGGAGCTTTCACCATGCTCCACCACATTGGCCTTAGCCACACTAGAAACAAACTTGGTTTCAGCAACTCTATTGTTCTCTTCAATACTCAATCGAAGGATAATTCCTTCCACATCCATTTTCTTTCGCTTATGCTAAGGTAGTTCTTGAAATCATTCCAAGATGGAGGCAATTTTTCAATGATTGCAGCCACTTGAAAGCTTTCACTTATAACCATACCTTCGGCATGAATCTCGTGCAAGATAGTTTGAAACTCATCCACTTGAGATTTCACACTCTTGTTGTCCACCATCTTAAAATCAAGGAAACGGGCAACAATGAACTTCTTTGTTCCCGCATCCTCAATTTTATATTTGTGGTCCAACGACCCCCACAATTCCTTTGCAGTTTTCTTCTCATTAAACACGTTATAGAGAGAATCTGAAAGCGAATTGAGGACATAATTTCTGCACAAGTACTCCCCATGCTTCCATGTTTCAACCGCAGCCAAGGTTGTAACATCGGTTTCTCCTTCACTCACCTTTGGCATATCTTCTTTCAGATATCTTGCCAAGTGCAAGGTAGTGAGGTAGAAAAGCATCTTTTGTTGCCAACGCTTAAAGTCGTGGCCAACAAACTTCTCGGGTTTTTCCGCATGAGGGGTCGGGATATGAATTGTATGAGAATTAATCACAGTCTTAGAGCCACCTCCGTTTCCAGTTTGGGAATTAGTTTGGGGTTCCGCTTAGGGTCCAACTTGGGTCTCCACGTTGTTGTTGTTCGTCGCCATCTGAAACACAACAACCAAGTTAAATTTCCTGTTTTTCAAACTGTAATCGACACTCCCTCGATTAGGATATGTCTTAAGATTGTTACACAAGGGTGTACAATTACAGAAAATTAATACAATATAAATTGATAAAAAATAGAAAATACAAAAGGAGAAGTTCTTGAATTTGCTGCACGAGCCCAATGAAATCACTGTCTCCTTAAGACATATTCGATCCCTCACCGAGTGTGCTTGAGTTATTCTTGGATCGCTTGTCTCCCAGGATAGAACGTGCGGACCGGGGGCACTTTGCACCTAAGTTCCCGGCGAGTTGAATTGCGCTTGAACAATATCACCTCTTCTTCTATATGCAAGCTAAGAGGCCAAGGAAGAATGATTTACAATATGCAACCAAAGAAAGATGGAGGAAGATTGCTGGAGAAAAGTGTTTTCTTTTCTTGGGTGTTTGTATCAAACTTTTCCAAAAGTTATTTACAATCTGTTTAACATTCCATTATAAAGCTTTTGAAATCAACCAAGAATATTTGGATTTATTATGAGATTAATAACAATTAATCTGAAAATAAACTCCATTAAACTGAAATTATTAACTCATTTTCAGTTTTTATATTCATTTCAAAAGCTGTTACAATCTGGAATTAAAACAGTCATAACTGCTCAGGATCTGCTCAACCGAGTCTTATAGCCTGCTCGGCCGAGCAAGGCACATGCCTCGGCCGAGCATGGCTTTTCCAGAAACTTTGTTTTCTGTCATGCTGTGCTCGGCCGAGTCAACCACTCTGCTCGGCCGAGCACCTCAGAAAACTTCAAGACCAATTTTGATTTACAAAATCAACATTTATTTGGCCAAATCCTTGGAGCATTTATATTTAATTCATCCAAAAACCATTTTAAATAATTAAATATTTTATTTCACAACCACAAACCCAATTAAGTAATTTGACAAAATTACCCTTTAGAAATTAAACCATTAATTTCCTTCAAACACACTATTTTTCCAACACAAACATACCCAAAAACGCCCCAGAAGACTATGGGTCCATACTTGATAGCCCTAGCAAACTGCAAAAACCATTTCCCGCCAGGCTTCCACCAGTTGTGCACATTGGACTGCACCAATTTCAGAAAATAAGGGGAAAACAAGTTATTCAGAGTATGTTTTATAATAAAAAGTAAAGTACGGATCGTAACAACCGCATACTAATGTAAAATGAAAAGGTCTATCGACATTTTAAACCATTGTACCCCTAAATGATTTTTTACCAAATTTGTTTTTTTCATTTTCATTATATACTTGAAAACAATAAGTTTAAAATACATGGGTGGTTAAACAGAAGCTTAAGCAAAGTACGATGGTTCAAAATGTCGATAGGCCAAAGAACAATATTACACATTGAACGGAATATTCTGCGATGGGCCGAGCCCAATACTTCGCTACGAGCCCAGAAGCCCAACAGGCCCATCAAAAGACCGACGACGAAGGAACAGATCAAGGCCTCGGGTCATGACCCGTCCAACATTGGTTGGCAGTCGTCGCCATTGAGCGACCAAGCCCATCCAAACGACGAGTCATTGTACCATTGAGGAAGGGATTAACTTCTTGCCCGTCGATATACCAAGAAGAGATCGTCGATAGTGAGCCAGGCCCATCTAACGACGAGCCTTCCCTCGGCGCGAAACGGCACTCGTCCAAGAGTGAGTGTCGTCACTGAACGATCAACTCTCTCTCGTCGAATCACCCTTCAAGGAGATGACCTAACTGGACGGACAACTCCAAGTCGTCTCTTATATTAAGCTTCCTCAACAAGCTTGGTTAATTAGCTAATTTGGGAGAATGTCAGACCTGCTACAGTGCCTTGTTACACGTGCAAACATGCAATCAGTAATAACTACAAAAGGCGTGCAGGTTGACTTTCCCTTATAAGGCAAGCTGCTTATCAATGTCGAATCTTTGCAGTTGTCCTTACATAGACGGACCAGTCCCAGCGTGACACGTGTACGCCTAGAAGACAGAGCTGATCCAAGGGTTGGCATCCATCCCATCCAACGGCTCTGGTGAAAACCCTAACATCACTATTCCTACTATAAATAAGAGAGTAACATAGACACAGGTAATGCTTTATTGCATATTCACGTACCCACACACTTTCCATATTTTTGCAACCATATTTCCAGTCCATAATCTTACTCTCACGCCGAAGGGGCTTGCCGGAAGACCTCCGGCGCAGTTTCACTGTTATTTCTTGTGGTGTGCAGATCACAAGCTAGCTCATTCATTCGCTGGACCCAAAGAACTGAGCCCACCACGCTTTCCTGCGCGATCAGATTGGTTCCATTGCCGGGAACGTTGTCATGATCTTCGAAAAGAAATACGGTCGGGAGAAGCCTGGAAAAAATGATGTCGATGGTCACACGGCCAAAGAAGTCTACCGGAGATGAAGGCGTACCTCCACCTCGCCAGAAAAACCCTAGACCACCCTCTCCACCTAGGAACCCTAATCTAAGGGTTACTGTGTCACAAGGGGTGGTTGATGGTACAGTCTTCAAGCAACCGGTAAGAAGAGAAAAAGGGCCCGCTGCGAGCGCCAGAGGAGACCTCCACTGGAAAGGAGGCCTGAGACAACGGCAAGGTATGCAGGAGGTCCCTCTAACCCTAATCTCGACAGAGCAGCTTTCCTCGTCGAAATAGCCAACGCCCTCAAAGAATTTTTGCAAATCCAAGACGAGCTCATTCATATGGCCGCTCCTCAGGCTCCACAGGCATCCCATCAAACTATCTCGTCGGGAAGAAGGAGAAGGAACCAGAGAGAGAATGCTGGTCGTCGTGAAGGGACCGCTGCTGAGAATGAGCGCGCCAGCCACAGCTTGATCTGAGGGAGCACATTAATGAAAGACGAAGCCAAGGAGCCCCATCACAGCAGCGACGAGCTGAGGAAGCAGAGCCTCGTAGGGAGCTTGTCGTCGAAAATCTTGAAGCTATTCCGAATCAAGTTGTTCGGGGTCGTCAAATGACTCCGTCATTAAGGAATGAACGAGCACCTAGCCATAGAGAAAGAACTCGTACTCCACCTCGTCGAGAATGAGAAATGTTAAGATCTTATAGGCCGTCTCCCCCACCTAGTTACAGGGAGCGATCCATCTCACGACGACCTGCCCCCACCGAGAGGCAACGGTCTAACACCGTTACCCGGGGGCCCCGTCAAGATAGGATTCCCCAAGCCGGCCCAGCAGGAGGGGTGGATATGAGAGAGTTCTTAAGGCTGCGGCGCCAAGTGGAGGAATTGACGAACAAAAGAAAGAAAATGGACAGCGACGACTCTGATGACGATGGCGGCACTATGAATCCCCTTGCACCATGGATGTTGGAAACGGGACCCCCAGAACCAGGCTTTAAGCTACCCGACCTTAAACAATACGACGGCTCTACCAGCGCCATCGACCACATACAACACCTTGAGGCACAGATGTACGTAGTGGCAAAAGCTTCAGGCCACGACGACGTCATGTGCAAGGCTCTTACGAGCACATTGGTCGACGCAGCTTTGAGGTGGTTTAGAGGCTTGCCAAAGGGGAGTATCGAATCATGGAAGCAGATGAGAAAAAAGTTTTTAGGAAGGTTTGCTACGGCGGGAGAGCGTCGTAAGACTGTCAACGACCTTAGCAACATATCCCAAGGAGCCACTGAAAGCTCGATGAGCTACTTCAAGAGATTCAAGAAATTGGTAGATCAGATTGATGAAGACCTAACTGACAGGGAAATCATAAATTGCTTCAGACACGGTGTCATTTCCCCCACCCTAGACTTCGAGCTTCAAGTCCATCCGGCCAAATCTCGTAAAGACCTCTATGCCAAGGCCTACGCTGTTGCCGAGGCTGAAGAAAGGAAGTTGCAAAGAGAGGGAAAAGCCGTCGACGAGGTTGAAGCGACGAGATCCAAGAAAGATAAGGTCGGAGAAAAGGGAAAAAACAAAGTGAAAGCAGAAAAAGTCCCGGAGTCGTACACTCCACTCACTGTGTCTAGAGCAGAAATTTTGAGCAACGTTGATTTTGGCCCGGCGCCAAAGATGAATCCCAACGGGAAGGGAAAGAAAAACATGAACAAGTATTGCGAATATCACAGAGATAAAGGACATGATACCGAGGAATGTTTCAGCTTGAAAAAGATTATTCAAAGATGGATCGACGATGGACGACTTGGGGAATATGTAAGGAAGGATCGTCAGGCGGCCAACACCCGAGCTGCTAACGACGACCCTCCACAGAGGAATCCGAGAATGGTGTTAGTAATCTCTGAGGAGACGAGCAAGAATCAGATTAAGAGCGCCATCTACCATCTGAAGAAGGCCCCACATGTCCCCCAAAAATCAGAAACTCCAAACGACGTGATAAGTTTCTTTCCCTACGAGCTGCCAGCCAATCCATTAGCTCGTCAACAAACTCTAGTCATACCTGGTTTCATCGATAACTGCGAATCAAGGAGAATTTTGATCGATACGGGAGCGGCCAAGGACATCTTGTTTTACAACGTCTACCAGAGAATGGGTCTACCTGATAGCCGTCTAAGTCCTTACTTAGGTCGTCTAGAAGGATTCACCAATCACCGGGTAGATGCAAAAGGCCAGATCGACCTTCCAGTCGACATCGGGGAACACCCATTGAGAACAATCAAAACAGTGACTTTTATTGTGATCGACGTCGTCAGCGACTACCATGCTATCCTTGGCCAACCTGGTCAAGCCGCTTTGGGGATCGTCGCCTCAGTGCCCCATCAGCGAGTCAAATTTCCTTCCCGTGCCGGAGTAGGATGTGTGTTGGGGACGGCCCCAGAATTCCTAGAGCACGTGCTGAAGGCAAAACGGACCATTGAAATCGACGATCCAGATCACATCGTGAAGCTCTCTAAAACTGTCAAGCAAACGACGACCTCATACGCCGGCATCTCGACAATCAAGTGTATAGACGACCCCGAGGTTTTTGTGGAAGTATTCATGGACGACCAAGCTACAAAGCCACAACTTTTGGTCGCCCAAGAATCGGGGGCCGAGCTGGATAAATTGATTGACGACGAGGTACCGGATCTGACACCTGAAGCAAGAAGGAAAATTAAAGAGATCGTCATTGAATCCATGGACTTTAGGGACGACGCCCCTGAGATGAAGCCAGCCGACGAGCTAATTGAACTGGTCATTAACCCTGACTATCCAGAGCAGAAAATCAAGCTGGGGTCTCAGTTACGCACTGAGGAGAGGGAAGAGATAATCTCCCTACTCAAACAGAACCTCGATGTTTTTGCTTGGAAGGTGGAAGATATGAAGGGTATCAGAGAGGACGTGGCAGTTCATAGGCTTGGAGTGAACCCCACCATGAAATTCAAAGAGCAAAGGTGTCGAGTTTTTTCAACTGAAAAGGAGATTGCTATAAAGCAAGAGATTGAGAAGTTGCTGAGAGCTGGAATTATTGTGAACGCTGGGTTCACAACTTGGCTGGCTAACGTGGTCCTTGTGAAAAAACCAAATGGAAAATGGAGGCTCTGTGTCGACTTTACCGATCTAAACTTGGCATGCCCCAAGGACAGTTACCCTTTGCCCAGAATTGACAAGCTCGTCGATTCTGTGGCCGGTCACACTACTTTGAGCTTTCTTGATGCTTATTCTGGCTACCACCAAATCAAGATGGCCGAAGAAGACATTCCGAAGACGGCCTTTCAGGCTGCAGGGGGAACTTATTGTTATATGAAGATGCCTTTTGGGCTTAAGAACGCCGGAGCCACGTACCAAAGGATGATAAACAAGGTGTTCAAGGACCAGATTGGCGACAACTTAGAGGCGTATGTTGATGACATGGTCGTCAAATCTAAAAAGAGAAAACATGTCGACGACCTCCAGCAAACATTCACCAATCTACGAGCCAATGACATGGTCCTCAACCCAGCTAAATGCGTCTTCGGAGTTGCAGCAGGAAAATTCCTAGGATTCACGCTCTCTCAGCGAGGAATCGAAGCCAATCCGGAAAAAATCAAAGCTTTGATCGACATGGCCGAACCTACGAGCATTAAGGAGGTTCAGCGTTTGAATGGACGAGTAGCGGCCTTGGGTCGTTTTATTGCCAAGTCTGCTGAGAGATCGCTTCCGTTTTTTAAAGCTCTCCGAGGCGCTAAAGATTTCAAGTGGACAGAGGAGTGTTCTCAGTCGTTCAAACAGTTAAAAGAGTATCTTGGCTCCCCCACACTCCTCCAAAGCCCCGTAGCAGGAGAAGATCTTTATGTCTACCTCTCGGCGAGTGACAAAGTCGTCGCCGCCGTATTGGTTAGGGAGGAAGGTGGAACACAGAAGCCAGTTTACTATGTCAGCAAGGATTTATCGGACGTGGAAACTCGTTATTTTAACGCGGAGAAGATCGCTTATGCTCTCGTCATTACAGCACGAAAACTACGAGCTTACTTCTCCGCTCACCCCATCGTCGTCTACACAGATGCCCCGTTGCGCAAGATCTTACACCGTCCTGAAAGCTCTGGCCGTCTTCTCAACTGGAGTATTGAGCTGACTGAATTTGATATTGAGTATAGGACGAGGAAAACCCTACAAGTACAAGCTCTAGCAGACTTCCTGGTTGAAACATCGTTCAGTGTTGCCGACGACCAGAGACAGCCTCAGAAAAATGACAAGGGCAAGGAAGTCAACGACAAACCAGAGGAGTTGGTTTTGCCCGTAGGCTGCTGGAAGATTTATTCAGACGGGTCAGCAACTAGAAATCTGAGCGGGGCAGGGATCGTTCTTGTCGAGCCCGAAAGTGGAACAGTTTTTGAAGAAGTATTGAGGTTCAAGTTTCAAGCATCTAACAATCAGGCGGAATACGAAGCACTCATAGCGGCCATTGAATACGCTAAGTGTTTTGGAGCTACCAAGGTCGCAGCATTTTGTGATTCCCAGTTAATAGTGAACCAAGTGCGTGGAGAATATCAGGTCGTCGATTCCACCCTACAGAAGTACCATTCGTTGGTCGGAGAATTAATCCAGGGGTTAGAATTTTGGGCCATACAGAGAATAGCTCGTGAAAACAACGAACACGCCGATTTGCTCTCAAAGCTGGCTACAGATCAACTCCCAGAGGAGGAGCATGGCCATCACCTAGCCTATTTGGAACAACCAGCCTACGAGCGAGTAAAGGTCATGTGCAATACTGACGGTCCAAGGTGCTGGATAGACGAGCTGAAGGCTTTCATCGAGAAGGATGAGTTACCGACGGATGAAGTTCTGGCGAGGCAAATCAAGAGAAAGGTCCCCAGATTTACGGTCGTGGAAGGAGAGCTCTACCGACGATCCATTACTAGACCATTGTTGAAATGCGTTCACCCGGACAAGGTCGTTCAATTACTTTTCGAGGTACATCAAGGAGAGTGCGGGGGCCATCCTGGGGCCCGCACGTTGGCTGATAAGATCATTACTATGGGGTACTACTGGCCTCACCTCCGTGTAGATGCCAAACAGTTCGTAAGAAAGCGTGATACCTGCCAGCGTTTCGCCGATCTCCCTAAGCTACCAACGACCGAGCAAACCCCTGTCATGGCCGCTTGGCCGTTTGATATGTGGGGTGTTGACCTGATTGGGCCTTTTCCACCGGCCAAGGGAGGAGTCAAGTATGTAATCGTGGCGGTTGACTATTTTTCGAAGTGGGTGGAAGCCAAGGCCTTAAACAAAATCACTGAAAACAACGCCCTATGCTTCATCCATGATTCGATATGGTGTCGTTTCGGAATCCCAAGGGTGATCGTTTCAGACAATGGCCTGCAGTTTTCGAGAAAGTTCGAGCAAGAGTTGAACAGGATGGGTGTCAAACACTCCAAGTCGTCAGTTGCCTATCCCCAAGGCAACGGGCAAGCTGAAGCGGCGAACAAGCTCGTCTTATCTGCTTTGTGTAAAAATCTGGAAGGAAAAGATACAAGATGGTTGGACGGACTACCCTAAGCTCTCTGGGCTGTCCGCACAACCACCCGGGGGCCCACGGGGGAAACCCCATTTGCTTTGGCCTACGGCTCAGAGGCCATTGCTCCCGCCGAGCTTCAACTGCCAACAGACCGAGTTGCTCTCTACGACGTCGAAAAGAACATCCATAACCGGCAGGTTGACCTGGTGTAAGTGCTCCAATTTGAGCTTGTTAGAATTTTCGTTAGAAAATTAACGAAAGTTATAACATTTCTAACAATTCCTAACTATCCTAACATTTCTAACAAAGTGAGGGTAAAATGGGCATTGTTATTTAAGGTTAAACCTTAAAAAGAATCTTAAAAAGAAAAACAAAAGAATAAAACCACAAATAGCAATGGCTGGAGACACAAAAACTGACTGTTAATTTGAATTTTACATAAAAAAAAAACGGTTTCCGCCCTAAAAAAAAAAAAAAAAGAGAAAATGTCAAAAGATTGCATTTGCATTTACATAAAAAAATTCGACAAAGATAACAAAGATACAATGAGTATAGCTCCCATTTTTCTCGCATGAGAGAAAACAATTTGCAAGTCCCAATGCATTCATCAAAAAAAAAAAAGGATGCATTCCTACGGAAGTAAAAACTCCGTCCCATTTTCAAAAAAAAAAAAATGCATACATGCATATCATCCATCTTACATGCGACGGGAGGAAAAATCCGTCCCACTTTTCAAAAAAAAAAAATCCTAAACATACATCTCATATTGGCAAAATGCCCATTCTTTCCAAACAAAATGCATGCATTGCATCATCATTCACCAATATCAAAATTCAATTTCAAAAAAAAAAATCATCATCAAGAACATGCAATATTCAATTTCAAAAAAAAAAAAAAATCACAATTCTTCGAATTTTCACATGCAATTTTCGAATTAAAAAAAAAAATGTGGCAAAAATGCCAATTCTTTTCCCAAGCAAAATGCACATTTTTGGGACACTCACAAATTCATTGCAACATTGCATATCATCAATATCAATATTCAATATTCAAAAAAAAAAATTCAAAAATCACCCAAAAATTTCAAGCAAGAAATCGACAAGAGGATCAAGAGGATTCGAAGTATACCGTTCGGAGATGCGGATCCGAAGCCCAATGTTGCCAAGCATCGGGGTAATGCTCCTCCTCGACCGATTGCGAAAGATTGTAATGCCTCCTCATCCGGACGAGCTCCAATCGCCTCTCCGCTATGGGACCACGTCCTTGGCCTTGAAAAGCGCCTTCCCCGTGTTCCATTGCTTGAAAAATTGAAGAAAACGGACGAATTTTGAAGCTCCTAGGCCAAAAATGGCTGTTCTCCTCGGCTTCTCTCTCTCTGCTCTCGACAGTTTCAAAAAACTGAATGGGGAAGAAGAAGGGCGTTGGCCCAATTAATACCCCTGACTTTCCATCCCTATCCGCGCGGATGAGATTGCAAGGGTCAAAATGACCCTTTTGCCCCTTAAAATTTCAGGACTCTGCAATTCAGTCCCCAACTTGACAAGATAACCAAAGTCAGCCCCTTGTCAAGAAAATACCCCCGGCAGTAAAACGTAAGACCGAGTGCCCCGAGAAAGATAACGAGATCCCGTATCTTTCATCAAAATTACCCCCGGCAGTCAAACGTAAGACCGAGTGCCCCGAGAAAGATAACGGATCCCGTATCTTTCATCAAAATCATCCAACGGCAGTCAAACGTAAGACCGAGTAACCTGAGAAAGATAACGAGATTCCGTATCTTTCATCAAAATTACCCCCGGCAGTAAAACGTAAGACCGAGTGCCCCGAGAAAGATAACGAGATCCCGTATCTTTCATCAAAATTACCCCTGAGCCAAACGTAAGACCGAGTGCCCCGAGAAAGATAACGGATCCCGTATCTTTCATCAAAATTACCCCGGCTCGAAACGTAAGACCGAGTGCCCCGAGAAAGATAACGGATCCCGTATCTTTCATCAAAATTACCCCCGGCAGTCAAACGTAAGACCGAGTGCCCCGAGAAAGATAACGAGATCTCGTATCTTTCATCAAAATTACCCCCGGCAGTCAAACGTAAGACCGAGTGCCCCGAGAAAGATAACGAGATCCCGTATCTTTCATCAAAATTTACCCCGGCAGTAAAACGTAAGACCGAGTAACCTGAGAAAGATAACGAGATCCCGTATCTTTCATCAAAATCACCCCCGGCAGTCAAACGTAAGACCGAGTGCCCCGAGAAAGATAACGGATCCCGTATCTTTCATCAAAATCATCCAACGGCAGTCAAACGTAAGTCCGATCTCCCTGAGAAAGATAACGAGATCCCGTATCTTTCATCAAAATTACCCCCGGCAGTAAAACGTAAGACCGAGTGCCCCGAGAAAGATAACGGATCCCGTATCTTTCATCAAAATCATCCCCCGGCAGTCAAACGTAAGACCGAGTAACCTGAGAAAGATAACGAGATTCCGTATCTTTCATCAAAATTATCCCCGGCAGTTAAACGTAAGACCGAGTGCCCCGAGAAAGATAACGAGATCCCGTATCTTTCATCAAAATCTTCCCCGGCAGTCAAACGTAAGACCGATTTCCCAGACGAATACATCTGATTTTCCCCAGCAAAGGCTAACGAAATCCCCAGCAAAGTTAACGGAATCCCAAAAGCCAACGAAATCTCGAGTAGTACTCGAACTACGAAAGGGCTTGATTCCCACTAGGGATACGTAGGTAGCCTATCATTAGGTCCAGCCCCTCGACCAAAACGGTCACCCTCTCCTTCGGCAGCAGACGAAGTCCACCGAAAGGCCATTTCAAATCAAGGTCCGAGGCGCCTAAAAAGCCATCATCATCAAGGTCCGAGGCACCTAAAAAGCCATCTCCAAGGTCCGAGGCGCCTAAAAAGCCATCATCATCAAGGTTCGAGGCACCTAAAACGCCATCTTCAAGGTCCGAGGCACCTAAAACGCCATCTCCAAGGTTTGAGGCACCTAAGACGCTATCACTAGGAAAACAATAAATCGCAAATCATCCCCAGCAGAGACCGAAAATGGTCATTCCTATCCCCAGCCGAGCGGATAGCCATCAGACCGAAAATGGTCATCTCTTATCCCCAGCAGAGTTTCTCTCCAGCAGCCGACTGTAGAACTCGCTCATCAGGTTCGAGGCACCTAAAACGCCATCATCTCCAAGGTCAAAGACCCGAACTACGACTGGCTTGATTCCCACCCGGGATACGTAGGTAGCCTATCGCTAGGTTCAGCCACCCGATCACTCGATCATCCCGCCAAATATGGAGCCTTACTCTTATCGACGACCCCGCTTCCTTCGAAAGCGCCGTCGCCGAGGGGCTACTGTAAGTGCTCCAATTTGAGCTTGTTAGAATTTTCGTTAGAAAATTAACGAAAGTTATAACATTTCTAACAATTCCTAACTATCCTAACATTTCTAACAAAGTGAGGGTAAAATGGGCATTGTTATTTAAGGTTAAACCTTAAAAAGAATCTTAAAAAGAAAAACAAAAGAATAAAACCACAAATAGCAATGGCTGGAGACACAAAAAGCCGGGCCGTTAATTTGAATTTTGAAAAAGATTATTCCCCTTGTCCAAAGCTGGAGCTGCATTTAATGAACAGTGCACGCTGCCTGGACTTGTCCGCGCGGATGGGATTGTCATCTCAGGAGGGCTATAAATTGAGCCCTCCAGTCACAAAAATAAGGAGGAAGAACAGAAATGCAACGAACCTCTGGCGAAATATAGAGAGAAAACAGTGAGAATTCTCAAGAATTGTCACCTTTTTCTCTCCAATCTTTCCCAACTCATACTCATTCACTCACTCTCATATTCAAGCCCTAAACACTCATACACTCAAGCCAAACACTCAAGAACACAAGGAAGATTGGTAAACCCTCTTCTTCCTAACCCTAAATCTCATCCATGCATGCATCTTCAAACTACAAAATGTAGTTCTTTCATCTTCTTTCTCTAGATCTAAGAAGATCACCATGGAAGACCATCTCCATGGATGATCTTCTACAAAGATCAACATTATTTTCAAAGCTTTTCCTTCTTACTTGCAAAAATGCACTTTCAAAACCCTAAAAAACCATTTTCAAGCACTAAATCTTGATTTCAAAGGGTAAAATCCCCCTCCCCAAGCAAATGAAATGCTTAGTCCTAATGTACCCCAAGGATGGTTTGGTATAGTTGATTCACCACTAAAATGTCTAGTGATCACTAACCAAAACCTAGGGAAATGGGGACAAGCATGGATGCAAAACCCCCCTTAAAATCTTGTTTTCTTTCTTGGAAAGTTGCTGTCCAGTAGCAATTTTCCCAGACCTCAGTCCATGGTCTTAATTTTTGGACACAGATGAACTTGGAATTTGGTGTTGACTACAAAACACTTTTTGTAGCCAACATCAAGAGATTTCCAGACATATTTTTACCTTATTTTTTGGGTGAGTAAAACTCCTCTTTTCAATTTTTCTTTCAGAGGCTAGTTCATCAGCTTCTGGGAATCCAGATCTCATATCTGAGGTTTCCAGAAGGTTTTGACCCCTCAAATCTTCTCCAAAATGGAAATTTATTTCACACAAAGTTTATTCAAGGAGTCTAGAGAAACTTTCATTCTCTGAGTTCATCCAGATTATGAAGTTTTAGGACCCTTGAATCCATTTCAAAATCAGGTGTCTGCTGCCATTTTCTTCTGGCAGAAGTGACTTCTCAACTTCAAAAGGTTTTTTGAGTACCAAATCTCAATCCAAAAATCTTCCAAAAAATCATGGGATCAGTTTAAAGTCTTAAAAAGACATCCCAATTTTTACTTTTTCCAGTTTCAACTTATTTTGGCCAAAACACACACACACACACACACACAAATGATTTTCAGCTTGGAAGACTCGTTTTTACGAGGCGCGTCGGGTGCACACTAACGTCCTTCCCGACGCGTAACATGACCTCCGAACCTAAATCTCTGATCTCGGGCTTTTTTCAAAGTTTTGCCCTTCAAAATTAAAATGGCGTGGCGACTCCGTTTCTTCCGGTTTTATTTGGTTTTTCAAAGAAACGCAAAAATCGAATTTTTCCCGCGAAAAAGGCAACACATCGTTACACCTGGACCTTGCAGACGAACGAAGATTGGACGCCCAACTAAGGATGGAGAATTACAAAAAGAAAACCAAGGCTTATCATGATAAGAAGGTGAAGAAGAGGTTCGTTAAAGTCGGCGACTATGTGCTCAGAAAGATCGAAGCAATGGGACTCAAAGTCCGTCAAAACAAACTCTCCCCCAATTGGGAAGGACCATACATTGTCACAAGTGTGGTCAGAGAGGGAACCTACCGCCTAGCTAAGCCGAATGGTGAACATCTCAAGCATCCATGGCACGCCAATCATCTTATGAAGTATTACTTTTGACCGTCGTCAATCAACACTCAGCGCCCTCAGGGTACCCCTTTTGTGGTTCTTAATTTAAACTTTTGATTGTCATCTTGTGAAAAGTTTTTGGAAGACTGTAATTTTGAAAGTCTAAGGGATAATCTATAAATCCCAAGAGTCGTTGAAAGTGAATGGGTTGTCAATACGCTGTTGTTAATCAGAAATTATCAATAGAAGCTCATCACTTCACCGAACTTCGTTCATTACAAACTCAAGAAGCTTAAGACGGTTGAAGCCTGACTTCGACCCCTACAACTACTTTGATCAAGTATAAAGATCAGTCGAAGCAAAGACTTCGACACTTACACTCACTTTAGCCAAGTATAAAGGTTAGACGAAGCCAGACTTCGTCGAACGCTATAACGGAATAAGACGACTCGTCCATAGAGTCTTGCCTACGAGCAAGAAACCTATGAACCTTCGTACTATTCCTACGAGCCATTGAGAAGTTGAGAAAATTCAAGAGCGAACAAGTGTCGACCACATTAGGACGACCTAAGTTCTAGTCGTCACTAACGACGACCAATCATGCTTGTCCTCAAACTTACTCGTTCAAAACAAGTTATCACATGCCATCTACGTTAACACAGATTAACTAACAGAAAACAAAGGCATTGAATAACTTAAACATAAAGCAAACATTGTTTAAGACAACCAAATCAAATTGGGACATTGTTTGGGACATTACAAAACATCTCAAATAAATCAATCACTGGGGGTCGGCACCGGCATCGGACGGGACTTCATCGGGATCGGGGCCGTCTTCAACAAAATGAGCATAATAGGCGTCAAAGTTCTTTGGGACGACGACAGGAACATGCCACTCTTCCTTCCCGACCTTGGCGTCATCTTCCCTAATAATAAGGAGGTCATTACCAGTGTAAGGAACGAGGGGATGAACCGTACGAGTGTCGTCGTCGTGTGCTCCTTCGGTACAAAGGTCGACCAATTGTTGGACGGAGATAAGGTCTTTCATCGTAGGATCCACCAAGAGCCGCCTTGCCATGTGCTTAGCCCCATCCTTGAAAAATCCACTGGCATGCGTGGTAATTAGCTGGAGGCATTCAACACTCTTCTTAAATTCATCCACCGCATCAAGTCCAACTTTGGCCAAGGCAGCTTCATGGGTCGTCTTCATCCCTTCAATTTGGGCAAGAGCAGAGTCATAGCTGGCCGTCGTCTTCTGGAGCTTGTTTTCGCAAGCGCGAAGACCGTCCTGAAACACTTTGGAGTCGGCTTCAGCTTTGGCCTTTCCTTCCTTTAAAGCTTCAACTTCCTTCAAAAGGTCATTCTTATCACCCATCAAGAGCTCGTAGGCAGTGGTGAGCTCACCCACGTTGGTCTCCGCCTCTTTCAGCTTCTGCTCCGCCGTCCCTTTGTCACCGACAGCCTTTATCAGTTGCTCGTTGGCCCGCAGCTCGGCGTCAAGACAATCCCTATAATCAGCAGTCATTGCGTCCATCATCGACGACATCTGCCACAACAAAATTGTTAACCTAAATGTGAAAGGACGGGAAGAAACACAAATTCAAATTGAAATACCTCAGTTTGAATTAGCCCAAGACGGGCATGGAAGGTCTCGGGAGAAAGCTTGGCATCCCTCATCCGACGAGTCAGCTCGACGTCCCGGCCACGCCTGGTCAGGGCCGTCCCCAACAACAATGGATTGCCATTCCTTAGCAGGTAGGGAATCCCAGCTATTGGGGAGGCTTTAGCAATTAAGGCCGCCATCTCTTTGGCCTTCGCCTTAGTCAGGACAGTTGAGGACGAGCCAGGAGCGTCGGCTATTGGAGTGGAGGGATCCGACGAGCTGGGAGGATCGTCGTTATTCTTCTTATTCTTGCTCCTTCTTCCCTCAGATCCGGCGGGGTGATCTTTTCTCTTCCTGGAGCCTTGGACGCCGGCGTCACCCATTTCAGGGTTTGAATCTGTGCTCCCCACCGTCTCGTCGACAACGATCAGTTGAGCTCCCGAAGCTTCGACGCTTGCTTCACCCTCAGTCCCAGCAGCTCTTTCCGGCGCGTCAACAATGGCTTGACGACCTCCAGTATTAAGCCCCCCAGCGACGGGCTCTCTCTCAATCAGAGGAATGGCTCCCTCAGGATCTTTTGGGAGTTCATCATTCCTCGTCGCTTGTTTCTCCTGACGATCGACGATGGCGCGGGTGACGGCCCTCTCCTTCTTCTTTGTCCCCCTATCACTAGCTCGGATGGCTCCTTCCATTATTCTCTTTTCAATTCTGTCGACGTCGGACTGAGTAAGGACTGCAAAAAGACAAAGTAAACAAGGGTTAGTTTTATCCACGATGAGACGAGAGACAAGTATAAGAATTGAGAAAAGGTTTCAAGAACCCAACCCCCATTCATCTCCAAGTGTTCACAACACTCCTCAGGACGGCTAATACGCGACGCCGCGCAAGTCACACAGTTTTCTCCAAAAGCAAGCTCATTATGGACGACCCAGACGGGGTAGCGAGCATCTAAACTTATTTTCACCAAAGGTTCAGGCCCCATCGCCGGCTTAGACATCATACCGGTCCTGATATATCTCCATTGAGAGGCCTCTATGTCTTTATATGAGACCCATCCAAGATCCAATAAGTCATCAATCTTTTTCTGCAGCTCGTCGGCCCACGGAGCTTGGTAGATATACTTGTCGGCGACGACCTTGTTGCCCGCTGGATGAGGAAACTGCCATCCCACTCGGCTTTCCACCAAAATTAAATGGTTCTCCCAACCATACACCTTGTTGGGGATATCCAAGAAAAAGTTCTTCGTATTTTTGATTGAAGAGACACTCACAATAGACTTCCCTTTGTCCTTGGAGGTACTCTTAGTCACCCGGTAGTAATGGCGGAACACTTTGTTGCACGGCTCGTAGCCAAGGAATCTACAGACGACCGCAAAGCTGGATAAGATTCTGATGGTGTTGGCACTAACCTCCATGGGCACACAGGCTGAGTCCTCCAAGAACTCATTAATGAAGGGATCTAGAGGCAACCTCAGGCCAAATTCAAATTGTTTGTAGAAGAAGCCCACCTTCTCCTTGCTAGCTAAAAGGGACTGACGACGGGGCTCGTACTCCGACAAGCTGAGATGCTCCAACTTATAGGTCGAAGCTTGAACTCTGTACGACCCTCGTAGAGCGTCGATCATTTTCTTCCCAACATCCGGCTTCCTGAGCTCGATCTTGGGTATGGCCCAATTCCCTCCTGCCCCACCTCCAAATTCACTGTCAGTCGATCCAACTCGTACAAACGTGTGATAGGCTTTAGCTGCCTGATTGCCCCTTGCACTTGTGCTCGGCTCGTTGGCCAGGGCCGGACGGCTAGGACGCCCGTCGTGATCCATGTCTACAAAACAAGGAGAAAGAAAGGGGGAATCAGTCCTAACTTCCACAGACGACGACCTACCTAGGGGCGACCTAGATTCCCCTAAAATCAAATCCCTAAGTGAATCACGACGGGACAAATAATAGTGGGCCTTGATGTGGTTGGGCAGATCGTTCATCGACCTAAAGGGGGTTATCATTGGGTCTCCATCCTCAAAGTCACCTAGAACCTCACCTTCTGGGAACCCCAAAGGCTCGTCGTCAAAGTTGAACTTAACTAAAATCGAAGAACATTCAGGCAGCGGAATCTCTCTCCAAACCCCCTTAGCACATTTATAAACTCTTTGATTTATCCCAAAACCAAACTTAACACCTCTCTCAAAGCTGATAGTTCTGGGTCCCATAACTCTAAGTTCCAAAGCCCCAAAGAAAAACCCAGAAAGCGGAGAATAAATGAAGAAATTACCTGTTTCTGGGCTTGGAGACGGTTTTTCCGATGAGTTCGCCGGTGGTAAATCGAAGAAGTTCCTAATCCAAGCTGCCGGATTATCTAACGGTGGTGAAGCCAGAACAACCAATATTGCCGAAAAGCGTTCGCACGGTGGCCGGAATCCTTTCTTGCTACTCGCCGGAAATCGCCTCTTGCTGCTTTGCTCTCACTGATCAAGGGTGTGGAAAGTTCGAAATGAAGGAGGGAGGAGGTTTTTATATGTGAAGAAGATGGAGGGTTTATGCTCGGGAACCCAAACGGCGGAATGATGAGGGGCATTAAATACCCTCTGCAACTTTCGAGGCGAATGTCCCCTCAAAAGACACGTGTCATCCAAGGAAGAAATCCCAACCATCCACGTCATCAATACTGACGTCACCATAATTCAAAATTCAAACTGACGGTCGTACGGATTACTTTGGAGGGAAAATGACAACTCCTGGCCCGTCAAGACGACCATGAGTCGGGGGCCACTGAACGAAATATTCTGCGATGGGCCGAGCCCAATACTTCGCTACGAGCCCAGAGGCCCAACAGGCCCATCAAAAGACCGACGACGAAGGAACAGATCAAGGCCTCGGGTCATGACCCGTCCAACATTGGTTGGCAGTCGTCGCCATTGAGCGACCAAGCCCATCCAAACGACGAGTCATTGTACCATTGAGGAAGGGATTAACTTCTTGCCCATCGATATACCAAGAAGAGATTGTCGATAGTGAGCCAGGCCCATCTAACGACGAGCCTTCCCTCGGCGCGAAACGGCACTCGTCCAAGAGTGAGTGTCGTCACTGAACGATAAACTCTCTCTCGTCGAATCACCCTTCAAGGAGATGACCTAACTGGACGGACAGCTCCAAGTCGTCTCTTCTATTAAGCTTCCTCAACAAGCTTGGTTAATTAGCTAATTTGGGAGAATGTCAGACCTGCTACAATGTCTTGTTACACGTGCAAACATGCAATCAGTAATAACTACAAAAGGCGTGCAGGTTGACTTTCCCTTATAAGGCAAGCTGCTTATCAATGTCAGATGCTGCAGTGTCCTTACATAGACGGACCAGTCCCAGCGTGACACGTGTACGCCTAGAAGACAGAGCTGATCCAACGGTTGGCATCCATCCCATCCAACGGCTCTGGTGAAAACCCTAACATCACTATTCCTACTATAAATAAGAGAGTAACAACATGGACACAGGTAATGCTTTATTGCATATTCACGTACCCACACACTTTTCATATTTTTGCAACCATATTTCCAATCCATAATCTTACTCTCACGCCGGAGGGGCTTGCCGGAAGACCCCCGACGCAGTTTCACTGTTATTTCTTGTGGTGTGCAGATCACAAGCTAGCTCATTCATTCGCTGGACCCAAAGAACTGAGCCCACCACGCTTTCCTGCGCGATCACACATTAAAACTCATGACGTAGAATACTGAGACAATGAACTTACTGATGATATGTGTGCTTTTTGGACACCAAATACTTGGGAATAGAGAAACAGTTTGCAAAACCAGAATCATACCTGCCCAAAAGCAAAAGCTGTAACCAGCGGAGAACCTGTCTGCATTGCCATACTTACAAATCCTTTTCTACTCTTAAGCAAGGCAACCTACGAAAGAGAGGAAGTTTCACTTATGAGATTAAACGTGTATCTCAAACATCAAAACAACAGTTAGTTATACGGACGAGGTATAGAGAACAGAAAAGTGTATACCAGACTTAAGAGAACATCTTAAAGAGAAATAGGCCAAATGGAATCTATTGAATCACAAACAAGGAGGATCAAAATATTCAAAAATTTTGCACAAACAATCCCAACCCCAGAAAGCAGATTAGTAACCCAAGACGGAAACATGCATCCGCGGATCTTAGAGATTACACCAAATTATGATCAAACCACTTACAAAAAAAAATTATATGGAATTTTTGAACTTCAATATCATAATCAAAGAAGAAAGTAATCAGTAAGTCAACGGATAATACTTTCATCAAACATAAAGGCAGCAATTCATCAAACAGAGAATTCAAAAGGAAATGCAGTAAAATCTCACCTGGACAGTCATAAATTTTGGTCAAACCCTTAGAATACATATTTTAGATTTGTTCAACAATCTCCGATTCCTCAATTCAAGTTCAGAACACATATTGCATCAGAGTCTGTAGGCTTCAAATATGGTCTTGAATTGAAAAACCGATAGATTAGAGAATGGTAACCGTTCAATTGGTGAATTGTGGTGGTTATATAGATGGGGAGAGTAGAAGTTAGAGAGAGATATGGGCAGACGTAGGTAACTGTTGGGATGGGGGTAACCGGTAACCGTTGGGTTAATAGTAGTTGTCGGATCATTTTCTGAAAATCAATCTCAGTCGCTTTTTATCTTGGCGGGTACAAACGGTTAAACTTGATTTGTATTGTAATATAGACTAGTACTCCGAGCCCGTGCGGACCGCACGGGTCAGTACCCCCACTTATATTCCCACTCCCATCAAAGACTCTTTTTCTCATTATTCTAATTCAAAGCCGCCTTTTGTCAAAAATACCAGCAAAGACTTCCAAATATGTCAAAATAGAGATGAAATATATAAACACGGAAAATAATAAAACAATATCTAAACTTTATAATTTAAAAATAAAATTGAAGAATTCTACGCCTCATTTATTCCAAAGAAAAATGAATGTTTAATTATAAAAAAAAATGTAAAGTAAGCATTTATTAGTCTTCAGGTTCCGATTTCACATCAGTGACGGTAGTAGAAAAACGCGCGGCAGCATTTCTTGCGGCAAAAAATGCGATAGCATTTTTCTCGGCCTCATCCTGAGCATTGAAAAAAATAAAAAGATATTAAACACAATAATTTAACTATAATAGATGAATTAAATTAGATTATATATATAAGAAAAATATACCATTTCGTCAATAAAAGTTGGGTCATCCCAAATATCATCATCGGAATAGAGAGGTTCAGTCTCTTGTACAATATTAGTAGCCGGAGGAGGCACTTGCAAATTATCAACCACGGGGGTGGGTGCCTATTAGATACATGAGATCAAGAATATATAAATTAAATCAAATAATCCATATGTAATCATGAACGAACATTATAACTTGAGTTATACACATATAGTAACAGTTAAATAATAATATTTTATACTTGTAATAGGCTATATAAAACATGAGATCAATAATATATAAATTTTAATCAAATAAGCAATATGTAATCAAGAACAAACATTGTAACTCGAGGTATACACATATAATAACAGTTACATAATAATAATTTATACTTGTAGGCTATAAAAGGATGAAAGATGTTACATTCAGAAAAGAAATTTTAGAAATCATACCTATTATATAAGCCTCACAGAAGTACTTCAGGATAAACAATATTTGTTGTGGATGTGTCATCTCCCGATGGTGATGGAATGAGAATCGTTATCCTATTGAATGTAGTACATCTTGATAAAGCAACATATAATTGGCCATGAGTGAACACTGGTGTCCGAAGATCAATGCCGACAAATTTAACAGATTGACCTTGTGACTTATTTATAGTCATTGCAAAGCACAACCTAATTGGAAATTGACGCCTTGTAATTGGAATAATAAGTTCGGTCGAAGAAGGCGTAAGAGAAATTCTTGGTATAAATACCAAATTGCCCGCTTTATCTCCCGTCAAGATTTCAGCCTCAATAATACGTTGCCCACATCGAACAACTCTTAATCTTGTTCCATTGCAAAGACCATCCCTAGGTGCAAGATTCCTCATCAAAATAACTGGGCAACCAACTTTCAACCGCAAGTCCGAAGGGGAAGACCGAAGGATTCAATGAGTTCAAAAACTCTATTGTGTATCGATTTGCCATAATCGGATCACTGGTATCATCATCTGTATATTTGTACGCCGATAGATAATCGATGATATTGCACGAAACATCTCTAATGCTTGAAGATTTATGTAATTGACATCATCATTACGCGGGGACAAAATTGTTCGATCAGTTAAGAACCGAGCAGTAGAAGTCCCCGGAATATGCAATGTTGGATAAACTTCTCTTATTAGCTCGTTGACGTCTTTACACTTTCGGATAGTAGAAGGAAGTTCAATTGTCTCATCTGGATCGCTTCCCACCTTGGATGGAAATTTATGTAATGTTAATTATGAATGATTATAAAAGAAATATTTAATTTGAATGCATAACTATTACCTTGTTCAAGTATTCCGCAAATTCAACATTCGCTAGATCATTTCGATCCAACCGCATGTTTTCCGATAGAGTCAAGACATATATCTTCGTCCAAAGTGATGATTTTTGGAGAGTTGACCCCACAATTTGTTCACGGTGCCCCTTAGGTATAACTGGCAAAGTTTGACGAAAATCACCACCAAAAACAACAGTAATTCCACCAAAAGGGCTATCATTATCACAAATATCACGAAGGCTGCGATCGACGGCCTCAGCCTTGATAAGCGATGTTGCATAGGAACCTCATCCCAGATTATTAATTTTGTATCTCTAAAGAGTTGGGCATGAATTGACTGTTTTGTAAATGAACACAACGTATCTTCCAACACATTCAACGGTAGACAAAAGGTAGAATGTGCCGTTCTGCCACCAACTAACAATAACGATGCAATTCCAGATGATGCAACACAGATCACGATATTGTCATGCGATCGACAAACCCCTGCAATTGTGTTGTACAGAAATGTTTTGCCCGTTCCTGCACCCCCATTCAAGAAGAAGGTTTTCCCTTGATTTTCATTCACCGAACACATCACAACATCGAAACAGTGTCGCTGACCAACATTCAAGCGAGAGATATTTGCTTCCGCAGCAGTAGTGCGCTCATCATACTTAAGTTTGTCTATGTTCCCATAATAACCTGTTGTTGCCGGTCATTTGGGTCCAATTTTGAAGTGGAAGAGGCATTGGTGGGAAATCTGCCAAGCTTTTTCCAGTTTCTTGCAATATTTCATTCAAGAGATGCAGGCCATAATCTATTATTTGACTATCATCCGGATATGGAATTTCATATTCTGTGCGCAATTTGTGAGGAAGATCATCACATATATTCATTGCAAACTTAGTCCACAACTCATGGGGATGTATTGGAGAGCATTGCGTTAGAATAAGCGCAAACAATCTCCTCAGTTGGTAACCAGTCTTCATAACTGAGGCTTCTTCCAAACATTGATTCCATTCTTCATCATCTTCTAGAAGACCCCGTGCAACGCAAGCACCTTTAAATGTATCATGCACAATACCATTGTATGTTCGTAAATTTTCCCAAGAGGTTGGCCCTTTAACAGTAATTAATAAGAGTCGGAGGTAAAATCTCTCACCACTGGAGGGGCTAGCAAAATATATTCTTCCAATTGCCTGGCTTAAATTACGTCTCCGTTTCCAAACATTCGCCTGCCACCACGTGTAATGCTTCGGCATTTGTTGATAAGTAAACTGTCGGGCCATTACATCAGAAGCACAATATCTAAAAAACCCCATTAATTTTGTTACTTTTCCCTCTACTTGTGCAGCTATCTCTTCTCGCGAACATCTTGAATCATATGAAACATTATGCTCTCGAGGTAGATGGAGATCTAATCGAACAACATTAGGAAATTCTTCATGCAAGTTGTATCCGAATAACCGCCATGCAGCTTCTGGCGGACCAATATACCTCGCATCAAGATATTGTTTGATTTCATCACCTTTCCCTAAAACCATTGTTGTTCGATCATGACCTTTGTATATGTACTTGTGAATGTACTTCACACATCTAACTCCAGCACACACCTCCACATTAATATGGCAATCAAATAACTCTGTGAGATAAGGGTTGTAAGGTACAACATCTCTGTTATCTACCTCCTTCCCTCTTACTGTCAATACAACTCCATTATCGAGGCGACGATAGATTGGATAGCCATCATTATCAATAGAAGTTGTTTCGGCCCACTGTTTTGGAAATTTTTTTTTGCACCTATTGTTCTCCATACATTGCGCACTTGGGTTTCTCGTGCCGCACGGACCATGTATCATACATCTCTTAACCGTGTCGAAAAGTGCAGGCCTGCTATCTGGATCGGGTAATTCGGCACATACCACCCTATCAACTTGCTCAGGAGTTCTGATCTTATCTTCATCCGCGAGAAAAAAACGGTGCATGCATATGGGGCAATCCTCTTTTCTGAAATTCAATTGTGAAAACATAAGCTTCTACTTTTCCAAACACCCTTTCATCTCTAATAATTTTCAACAAATGCTTTCTCTTTAATTCGAAAACTCGAGCAACCAAATCTGGCCTATCAGCTGCAGTTTGATTAGGAAGTAGAGCATCTCTAATTTACGGCCATGCGGTTGGTTGTCATAGTTAAGAAAATATGCTGGATGCTTATACGCGCGTGTAATAGCCATTGAATCTTGAAAAATTTCATACATTTGCCTTGGTCCACCAGTGAAAGAAGATGGAAGGATGAATCTTCTACCAATTTGATCTGGACTTGCACTCTCTTCATCAAAAATTTCTTGCAGATCTTTATACCGATCAACACGAACAAATCCCTCTTGGTTTTCCCTTAGGAAAAGAAGACGGTTTTGCTCTGTTGCGGCCCAACGTCAACCAAATATTCCTGAAATAGTTTTTGCCCCTCAAAATGGTAGAATACTACATTGTTCGTTCGAATAAACGATAAAGTAGTAATCCATCATTGTGAGTCTATTTCTACTTTTATTACTCGGACCATTCCTATTCACATCCCAGAGTCATGGACGGTTCCCATCCTAGCTCCCCTAAAGGAAATAATAAGACGTAATGTAATGGGGCGTATGCTGGATGACTTTCACTTATCCGCATCAAGCCTTGATCTCTGTAGTGAAGGACAATATCTCTTGTTCTCCTTCTCTCAGTACCATCACCGGGTAAGATTCGCAATCTCATCAACCGTAGGTGCATTATATCGCCGTTGATCTCTTCTTGGGTCATAATGCAAATATCTTTGCCAAATTTTGATTAGACTGATAGTGGCTTTGTTGTTCTAATATTACACATGCTTGACGAAAGATAGGTGCAAAAAGGATTGTCTTGTAACAAACAATCTTGGATGCAGCCCATTAGTTCTCCATCTAATGTATCATTTCGACGCGACGACATTCTAAGGCGGTCATCGAATCGTATATATAAAGTTGAGCGTACACGGGATTTGAATGGAGGTGGTAGTAATGACCCGGAATGATGTCGCAACTCACCATGTATAGTGAAGCTATAAGGGGCCCTGCCACGTTGTACACGATCATCTAGATCACATCCAAGACTGGTGAAAGCCATTACAGCATTATACCGTCGAATATCCTGGAAAAATAACGTCGAACGATGGTCACAACCGTCATATAATTCCCTGAACAGGCTGGGTGGATCAAGAAGATTAGGAAGCCTAACTTGCCCATCCAAGCAACATGTTCCAAATGCAGGCCTACTCAAAGGAGAGTTAACCAATTTTCGCCCATCCGGTCTGGCATGACGGTCTTGACATATGACATTCATTACGCGAGGAATGACGAACTTGATTGAAAATTTGTTGATTCTCTATGTCACGTAGATGGAGCTCATCATCTTCGAAACCACCTATATTTTCATTTTGTTCGGTAGTGGAGGGGTCTTCTAATATAGTTGACCTATATTCGGAAAGGAGTGTTATATTTTTTAAGATAAGTTTATTTGAATTAAAGAGGAGTAAAAGAAGAATTATGTTACATAGTAGAATAAGGAGCGGCTTGTTCACGTGAACGACGCCTCCTTTGTGCGATTGCCGTCTCGAAGGACCCAAAGAAACGTTAGAAGAATTTTGTTGGCTTCTTGCTTGTTCGGCTCGATCTCTTTCCCGTCGTCTAGATTGTGCAATTTCACGCATACTACGATAATTTCTATTTCTAGATGTTGAACTTTCTCCTAACTCCATATTCACTGGCTGGTAGTGAATAGGCAAATAGACAAATATTACTAACTCTAGGAAATATTGATTTTTAATAGAAATATATTATCAACATACAATTTGAACGGGAAATGAAGAATACGTAGTGCGGCGAGGTTCTTTTCCTTTCGTTGAAGGTTGTGCCATTGAGTGGAATTTGATAATGATTAAGCTGGCAATAGAATGAAAAAAGTGTTAAATACACTATTTGGAGATTGAGGTAGGATATTTTACTCGAGAGGATGGTAGTACTAATCAAATCATAAGAAGCATTTTCACAATCTATTGGATTGACCAATGAAAATGATAAACTCATGTTATACTTCGTAATTCATAACAAATAAACGCCAATAGAAACGAGATCCAAACAAACATATTTACAAAAGTAAATAAAACAAACATGAAATTTGTAGGGAGTACATAAAAAATCAAGTAAATTAAATTGAACTAAACTAAACTAAACTAAACCAAACTAAACTAAACTAAACCTTCCTCCCTAAAATTTTGACATATAATAATGTTACTCAGCTAAAATAAAATCGAGCCAATTTTGAACGGTCATCCAAAAAAGACCAATTTTGCCACAAAATGTAAACATTAAGTATATATATTTATCTAAAAAATAGTGCTATTTACTTTTAATAATATTATTTTAATTAAAAATAATAACTATATGTATTCTAAAATATTTTAAATGTACACATAAATATATTATCCCGGACACACAATTATCTTTGAAGTTGATTTTTCTTTCAAAAAGCCCAAGAACAACTAAATTACATTTATTTACACTAAATAAAGTCCACCCCACCCATTTTAAATACAGTATAATCGTAATAAAAGGCTAAGCATTAAATCCTAGGCTTTCAATTTACACTAAATAAAGCCCACCCCACCCAATTTTTCTCAGATTTGCTCACTCTTCTTCTCTACAGAAGCCGCCTCTCCATGGATTTCCGGATTCCGACGACCAAGCTCAACCCAGATTTGCTCACTCCAACATCACTTCGCCTCCACTCATATTTTGAAGTTAGGCTTTCAATTTTTCTCCAATTTCAATCTGAAGTCGAGCCATGGAGGAGACGGAATGAAAATGGTGGCGAACGCCTAAGAATGGAGAGCAGCCGGAGAGAGAGGGAAGGGATGGGTGAGTCAACAATGGCGGAGGAAGAAGGATGGGAGGAGTTGGGTACGCCAGCGGATTGCGGACGGATTGGGGGCGCTCTGCGGCCGAATTTAGACGGATTGCGGCCGGACTGAACGACGGTTCTTCAAGAAATTGATCCTCCGCCACTGGCCGTTCCCGGAAATCAAGGTATCGTCGTCACTCCCGCCGTTTCAACGAAATTGGGCATTAATGAAATTCTACACTTGATAATTCTGGAGTCCAAAGCCATGGAGGAGGAGTAATTCCATCGATGAGGAGTTTTGAAGCAAGATTTTGAATGTAGAAATACATTTGTTGTACTGACTTGTTCGATTATCCAGTTCTTCCGCTTGAAAATGCAGGCAGAACGGCTTCTCCTTCGTCGTCATCTTTATCGTCAACGCACGGCACCTCCAAATTTGGCAGAGAGTATGAAAATTTTTGTGTTATATTCTAAGTGCAGAGAGTATTTTTAAGGTGAAGCATTTGTGTTATATTCTAAGTGCAGAGAGTATGAAAATTACCTGTCTTGTGTGTCTTGTGATTGTGAGTATGCCTATGATGAAACAGGCAATCTTGATGGGAAACAGCCGGAGATTGAGAAGGGATGTAGGTGGTGGGTGTTCTGGTTTTTAGAGCTGGAGGGATAACGTTTAACTGTTGTGGGAAGATTGGAAAAATAGGCAGCCCAATTGAAATTAAAGCTGGGTTTAAAGTGATTGAGGAGGGAGAGAAGAGATCATGGGAGCTGTTGAAGAATGAACGAAGGAGCAGTAACTGTTACGGGAAGAGAGGAAAAAGAGTAGGATGTGGAGAAACAGTTGTTGACAGAGGAGGGAGAGAAGAGATCGTGGGATACAGAAATCAAATTTCAGCCGTCAGATTCAATTTCCAAGTTTCAATCCTAGCCACCACTTATATCAAGATAAGAGGCGGTTAAACCCTCTTTGTATTGTATAATAGATTATTTTTTTTGAAGCCTGTAAAATAAAAGTCGTGGAGACAATAAAATTGTAAGCGGGTTTAAATAAATTAGTTGAAACAATTCGTAGTTTACATTTCTTTTAATCAAAGCCAAAATCTCACAAAAATGTTTTTTTTAAGCTTATAAAAATATGGGTTTTATGCGGAACTTACCCTTTGCACCAGCGTCTTCGTAGGGAGCCGAACCTTCACCCATCATCGTCATTGAAGCTCGAGCAACGAAAAAAATGCGCTTACTTCTAACATACGCGTCTTTAAGAGTTCTTCCACAATTAGGGCAGAAGCTTGCTAGCTCCTCCTCATCACCATCGGTTATCCAGGTGTTGAAGACTATGGCAAAATGTCAATTTCTTGATCAGGTAAACAATGGTAATGTGTAGGTTAGGGATATGATGTGTGTGATATGGATTTGATGCCAGCTAGTTATATAAAATATGTCTGGCATATTATGAAATATTCTCGAAGTGTATAGTCAATATGTGTTTGAGTGTCAGTATTAGTGATAAATAATGCAGTGTTAGAAATAAACAACAGTGCTAGTGTTATTGAGTAGCAGTGAACGTGTAAAAAGTGTCGGTGTGAAATGTAAAAGAGTGCTAGTGTGTGTGTGTGTGTTTGAGTGTCCGTTAAATTTTAAAATAGTAGCAGTGTTGGTGTAAAAGAGTATCGATACATGTGTGTTTGAGTGTCAGTGGTAGTGTTAAAGAGTGTCAGTGTTGGTATAAAAAAGTGTCAGTGTTAGTGAAGAAAAGACTAGGGGTGTAAGTGGTTCGGTTTAAACTGCGATTCGGAATCGAACCAAACTAAACCATGCGGTTTAGTTCAGTTTTCAAGCAATAATGGTTTGGTTCGGTTTCAAAAATTGTCAACCCATGTGGTTCAGTTTGGTCTGCGGTCTGGACCCCCAAACCATGATTCGAGACCGCGAAATATGTCAACCCAACCCAACCCACCTTGGGTTAGTGGGCGGGCTCAACCCGCCAAAACCCGCCACTAAACGGGGTGGGGTGGGGCGGGACGGGCCAAATTTCTGGCGGGCTGAAAATATGTCAACACAACCCAATCCACCTTGGGTTGGTGGGTCAGGCGGGCCAATGCAGGCCAGCTGTAAAAACATTTTTCTGCATATTTCAGTTGCATGTAGTTGTGCCAGAAGTACTGAAACACAAAAGATCTGCTAGGCCTAGTGTTTTGGTATTGTCCAACATTTCTCTAAGAATTCCATTTATTGATGAAGCGGAAACCGCCTCTGGATCAGAAGAAACTGAAGATGCTTTGAGACCTTGCGCAACTTGTCATAGCATGATTGTTATGGAAGCAGTGGATTCATATGGAACTTTTCCAGTTGTATCTTCTATACCACTAGAAACCTACAGATTCAAAAATAAAATGCTAAAAAGCAAGTTGATAAACAGTTACATTGAAAATAAATTTGCAGGTAAAGAATAACCTGCTTATACAGTTCCGCTAATGAAACCAGTGCCTGAGATACGGGCTGGCGGGGCGGGGCGGGCCCAACCCGCCAATAAACGGAGTGGGGTGGGCCAAATTTCTGGCGGGCTGGAAATATGTCAACCCAACCCACCCCTATTGCATGGCGGGGCGGGCTGGCCGGCCCGACGGGCTCAACCCAAATTAACGGCTCTACCTGCACCCCAAGAGAAGGTAGCCCTGATCCTCATTTGGCCTAAGAGAAATAGGTTGCGTACATAGCAACCTATCATATGCCCAAAGCTGTATCAATAAAATATATATATATATATATATATATATATATATATATATATATATATATATATATATATATATATATATATATATATATATATGATTACAAATCAAAAAAGGAAAACAACATTATAACGTTTAATTAAAATGTTATAGCATACCTGCAGAATATTCAGAAATCCACCAACTAGCTAGTCTCGGGGTGAGTGGTACAACACAGTTCCCTATATAAAAAGTCTAAACATGCACTACCCCAGCTGTACATGTATATCCTCTCAATATCTCTAGGTAAGGGGAAATAAAACAGCTTCACATTGCTGTTAGTACGATCTGGCATCACATTAGCCCCAAGGGCTATCAAAATATAGGCATGCGTATACCTATCAACCAAGTCTTAGGGGAATCAGCGAGAAGGCTACCAAACTCAGATTAAGCCACTTAAGCTTTAGACTACTTTCATCAAACGATGCATCATGTGGGACACCTAGAAGCTCTGCACTAAAGCTCTGCCAATCTGGAAGTACGGGCAAATCTGAATCGGTAACGGGTAACCCATCAATCGGTAACCTGGATAACATCCCGATATCCTCTAATTTGATAGTCATCTCACGGACAGGGAGGTTAAATGTACGAGTTTTCTAGATGCCATCTCTCAATCAACGCCTCAAATAAAGCCCAGTCATACTGCAGTTTTCCGATCAAATGAACTCCCAAAAATCCAGCCACTGCTAATCTCTGTTGAATCTCGGTGGGAGTGATGTGAAGTCAACACAGAAGCATCAAAAGACTCAGGATCAATAAAAGTATCCATCTGTTAATCAAAACAACACAAACACAAGTATTATTTTCACAAATCAAATACTCTAGGAAGTGTTATTTTCACAAGTATTATTTTCACAAATCAATACAAACACAAATATTACTTTCACAAATCAATACTTTAAGAAATACTCACAATACAAAATATCCGCAAATTTTGATTAAAAATAAACCATACTCTAGTAAATACTCACAAATCAATTCAAATACAACCAAAATTCTAACATTTGTTCAAATAAATACTATTTCAATTTAATGAATGGAAAAAACTTAGCAAAAAACACCCAAAATTCATTCAAACACATCCTAAAATTATTCAAATTCAACTTTAAATCCTAAATTTACAAGCACAACTCATTCTAACTTTCAAAAAATGGAAATATGGAGAAGAGAATGAAAACTTACGTATCAATTTTGAATAATCAATTGACTACAGGGGTTTTGAATTTGGGTTAATCTGGACAAAATTTGTTCTTCCTTTCTCTTCTTCTTCCTTGGTTTTTTTTTTTGGTTTCTTTTGCAATATGTCAAACTCGCTGAACAGAAGTTGCTGAGTCGCTTAAACTCGCCAAATCAAATGGTGAGTTCAATTTTCATGTCATTTTGTTTTAATTGCAGAAATAATTACTGGAAATTAAAAAAAAAAAAAAAACTAAACTCGCCATACCATTTAGTAAGTTTCAGCGCACAAAATTAAAATTCGCTATTCTATTTAGCGAGTTTCAAAAAATGGAAAATTTGACAAATAATTTGGAAGAGTTATTATTTTGAGAATTATAGCTTTAAAAGTGAATAATTTGAGAAAAAAATATATTTGGAGAGAGGTTGTATTGCAATGGAGTTATACGAAATTATAGTATTCCTCCATAATATCCATTTTCAATAAATTATTGTTTGAAAATGAATATCATTTTCAAAAATAACTATCTCCTTACATTCTTTTATCAAAAGTAAACATTTGAACATTCATTTTTAAGGGCGAATTAATACTCCCTCTACCCATATTACTTCTTTCTCTTTTGCGTGCCCCATAAGAATAAGAAGAAAATTGTTATATAGGCTCATAAATTTGTTGAGTAAACCCGTATTATTAAACCCACCTCAAACAAATTAAATAAACCTCCATTCATCCATTTTTGCCCGTTTAAACTATTTAATACACTCACCCACCCACACACACCCACAAAACACATGGTAAACACACATCATTTACTCCCTCCTTCACCCAAACTCAAGTATTCTCTCCCCAATTTCACCCTAAAATTTCATTTTCTTTCACCTCTCAATCCTCTCACAATCACTCCAGTTTTAGGGCTAAAAAGAAGGAAAGTATATCAAGAATTCATGTTTTGTCAAATTTGGGAAAACAAGGTAAGTTTTTACAATGTCATTTGGTATATTTTCATATATTTGCATAAAAATCGATTTATAGTTGATAAATCATTTATGTATTTCATAAATTAGGACCTTTTAAAAAAATTGGACAAATATTGGTTAGATCTGCAATTTGTGAGGTCGGCCATGGAGGTCCGATTTAGTTGGTCGGCCATGGCGGTCCGATTCAGCTTAAATGGTCGGCCATGGTTGTTATTTTTCTTCTTTTTCTCTAGACTTTCATTTCCAACAGATTCTTGAAAGTATAGAGAGATTGACTTTACTTTGTATGTCCCCAACGTTCACAAACGATCGTCATTCGAGTAGACAAATTAAGGCTCCCGTTGTCTGACCGGCCTATAACGATGACAAATTCATGATCTTTTCCCTTTTTATGCACCCAATCAAACATTACGTTTTGGTCTCAAAAATATAAAAACATTGTGAATTTTAGTGTATATTCTCTCAAAACAGCTTCAAAATCAACAACCATATAGCTGTTGTCACCCATTGAACATTGCAACGATTAAAAGAAACGATTAGGGGGAGATATGTCGAGAAAACTAGATCGGCCAGAAGTGATCGGAAAATTTGGAGAGGTCTGCGGGGTGTGGCCGATTTTTATTAAAATATCAACATGGTGTGAGTAACTTTTTTATGTTTGCCAGACGGGTTTGTCTGCTTTTTTAAATAACATTGGCAAACCAGAGCCGATTTTCAACTCAGATTCGGCCTTGTATGATCGATTGTTATTTTTTTGTCGGTAGGTTATGGCTGAAACTGATCCACCTCCGACCAAATTTTCGCCACGAACTTAGAATTTCACATAAAAAAACTTGGCACATTTATATATGGTTAGAGAGTCAACAAAACTTACATTAACTTTCGTTTGAATAGTCATTTCATCTTTGATACTTGCTTTGAGCTTTTAACAAAATATGGTGTAGGAAGTACCTTTGAGTTATGAGATATTTTTTTAGTGTTGATAGGAGAGAGGGGTAAGAAATCAATAAAAGTCAAAATGGGGAGAGTGTGGCGAAATGGGTGAAAATTTAATGGGGGATGAAGGGAAGATGAAAACATAATGGTGGTAAATAAATGAGTTTAATATGTTACAAGTGTATATAACAATGAGTTGAGGAGAGAAAATACGGGCGTATGAGTTTAGGATTAATCGAGTCATTTTCTTGGATGACAATCTATATTACTGTGAGGACCCCGACCCGGAACCTACACGTGTCCCAAGCTGGAGCATCCTCAAACTAATCCAATTTTTCCTAATCTTTTAAAACTTTTATTTAACTTTCAAAATTAAATACAATTATTATAACCATTTAAAAATAAATCTACACCTTTTCACAATGGAGAAATAATTGACCAACTTAGAAAGTAAGAAACTGTTTTAGTTACAAAAGGGCCTCGGTTATAACATAAAATGAAGATTTATAAATACAATTCCGTAATTGAATTATACCAAAGCACACTTTCTATACCAACCTAATCATACCCCGACAATTCTCACAATATAACTTCCAAACTCCTCACCGCCCTTACTTGGTGGTCCACTGTCTCGGAATCTAAAAACAGTAAAGGGAGAGGGGTGAGAATAAATCTCAGCAAGCTATTATGAATGCAGCAATATGCCATATAAGATGCAACACATAACAAGTTGCATATAACACGTTGGAAAAGCTGTAAACACCTTACATTACCATGGTTTACCTTTTCCCGTCTGAACGATAGTCGTACAACATTGGGTATAATAATACTCCAATCTTATTCCGTGAATGTATATCCACCGAATCAATATCATATAACAAACGAGAGAGTAATAAATACCCCAGACAATCGAGATAGTTATTGTCATAACTCATCTCCAGTGAACTGCTTAGGCATTATTCACAAACAAATCGTACAACTGAGATAGTTATCGTCATAACTCATCCCTTATGAACCGCTTAGGCAATATTCATAAACCCCGAACAACCGAGATAGTTATTGTCATAACTCATCTCCCGTGAACCGCTTAGGCATATTCACCGTAAACGACCCCCTAACAACCGAGATAGTTATTGACATAACTCATCTCACCGTGAACCGCTTAAAGCAATATTCACCGAAGCAACCCTCCAACCACCGGTATACCGAAGTCAGTACATATCATAAACTTGCAATATAAATCCACAAAGGGGATAAGCAACATAGCAACATGGTAATATATACTCATATTTAACAATTATCATAGTGCAACATTTATTCAACACACTATGCATAATATAAACAGTGTATATGAACTCAATGTAAGGCAAGGAAATATCATCAATCCATCCTACAAGGTCATTATACAATAAAACAAGGCCTCTATGAAGGTTCAAGCTCAATTTACTAAGTGGGAGTCACAATCTATAAGGGACCAAACAATGTTGCTAACAAATTCCGGTTATGATTTACAGTTAAACTTCACGGGGTCTTGGGCGACCGCCCATACCTCTTGGGCGACCGCCCAAGAGGCTTTACAAGGCACTCTAAATTCTGGACACATGGGCGGCCGCTCACGCCCCCTTGGGCGACCGCCCAAGTGCCGGATCCATGAATTCCCAGGTTTCCCAAATTGTAATCTCTTACCATTTTCTTTCACTTCCCAAGTTTTCCTTCTACTCTACATTAAAAATCAACAAGAAGATTTCCTAGCTTCACCAAGTTCACCCTAAATCATGCAACCCCAAAATAAAGAATTCTAAGTCATTTATCATTCTACATTTTACCCATTTTATACCCTCTAAATCATCTTCCAAGAACATTATCCTCAACCAAATTCATTTACCCATTTTCTAACTCATGTAAGGTTCTAAAGCATGTAACACCCATTAATATAACAAGAACAACATTTATAATTTATGATCATTCATAAGAAGGAAAGTCATAACAATTTACATACTAAGCCATGTAACCCAAAAATGATTAAATCTTATATCATTTACCCTTTGAATCACTACCCATTTCACTATCACTTTCCAAGTATAAATTTCATAATTTAATTAACCCATTTGCTTACCTTCTTGACCCATTTTCCTAACCAACCACAACATTTTATTTCCTTACCAAATTTCTCAACATCCAAGAAAGTTTCTAAGGCCTCAAAATAACCATTTTAACAATAATAACAACATCAATAGTTTATGAACATTTAAAGAAAGGAAGTCATAATAACTCACCTTAGGAATTAAGAGGTGGATTAAGGATCTTCTTGGCTTGATCAACTCTCCTAGATGCACCCATCACAAATGTACTCTTGGATTGAAAAATGAAGAAGGATTGCACTTTGTAGGAGTTTAGAAAGCAAGGCTTTCAACTAAAGCTTCCATGGATTTTTGGAGAAGGAAGAAGAAGAAAATGAAGGAGAAATAATGAGGAGGATGGAGTGTTGGAAGGATGAAGGAAGTATGGGAGGTATAAAGGGAGTATGGGGAGAGTGAGGGGAAAGTAAGGGAACCTTTGACTTAGGAGGGTAAAGGGGAGTAAATTAGGGAAAGGCCCCCCACACCATACTTCCACAATTAAATTCTTTCACTATTTTAAAATAATTCCTCCCAATTCATAACATTTTATTTGTTCATTTTATTACCACTCCACCCTATTACTTTATTTATTTTCTATTCTTATTTTTCCTTTAGAACATTATTTATTTTCTTATCATTTTATCCTAATATAAGAAATCACAGATAAAAATGAACACATAATATTATCAATAATATTAAAAACATATAATATTATACTAAAACTAGTACCTAGGGTTAGGGTCGTTACACTCACTCCCCCTTAAAGAAAATTCGTCCCGAATTTGACTACCACTTCCTAACTGTTCAACCCGCCTCGGTTACTTATGTATACCTCAGACTCCAATTCCCAAATAGTCTCTCCAATGTTGTGATTTCTTCCCCAAGATTCTAATTCCATTAATGATACGATATTACAACTTAATGTTCCAAGAATACCTTACAATTATCACTAACCCGAATTTTCACGACCTCAACAACAAGATAAATAAATAGAAGTATTACAACTTATGTCACCAAATATATTACAATATCACATTAAAACTTCAATTACTCTATAAGCTTCTCCAAGCCAGTCGATAAGTCAAATCACCAACCTTTTCTAAAGCTTCAAATGGATTAACGAACTTTGGCGCCAATTTACCTTAGGCCTTGCCTCTCCAAACTCACCCCAACAAATTAGAGATCAATATTTTCTTCCCAAACTATGCCTCATACGGTTTTGTCTCAATGTTAGAATGATAACTACTATTATACGCACTTAACCACTGGTAACCATACGTCCTATTGACTACTAACATCCATTGTTCATGCCCGTAGCATATCATCAACCATAAGTAATGATTCCTCAAATTTTTACAAGGTTAAACTTAATAGCATTCCTACCTTCCCAAAAGGACCTTCCCGAACGATGTCTATCCAATCCATTTAACACTATGGGTTTATACAATCGAACTATCCCCTAACATATGTGAGGACTTTATTAATAACATCTCATCAAGCTATATATATAACGAGTAGAAAATATAATTCAATGTAACTCAATCACAAAATCTATAGTGATAATACTCTCAAGTTCAACCTAGAACTCTAAATATTTTAATAAATCTTCTAATGTCAATATTCTATTATCACAATTCAATGTTTCCATTATGCCAAAGTCCAGTGACAGATCAGTATTCAAATCAAATGGTTGGCCGCCCACAACGGAGCCGCTCCAACTCCAAAACAAAAACTGAGCTTACCGCGACCGACACAATAACAACCCCACAATTTTTTTTTTTTGAATCATTTCTCGGATCAAAACTTGAATACAATTAATCATTATAGGGAAACTAGGTTGCATTTTCTACTTGCTTCTGAACAATTTACATCTTTAGGATACCCATTCTTTCTAAAAATTACAACATCTTTCCGAATTCCAAAGGATAATATAAAAAGAGATTCAAAGAGACCCAAATGGTTTATTTATTTAAAACCGGCCCATACCAGTTTTAATTAACTAAACCACTCACAGTTTAAGAAATTTCAAAAGATTGATAAGCTAACAAAATAACTCGAGTGATTTAATTATCTACAACCGTCCCATACCAGTGGTAGATAGTTAAATTACTCACAGATTTTAATTTACACGAAAATGGGTTACTGACCTTATTAAATCAACTATCCCCGAAGGGCACAATTGCTCATACCGAAGTTCAATATACAATCCAAAGTTTTAAAGCACATTTAAAACAATTCTAACATAATACTCTTGTTTAACTTCTATTTATAGTGTAGCCACCACTCATAATATTTTTACTTAGTTGAATTCCTTATAAGAAAACACAATCTCGTAATACTTATTACTATCTCCGATAAATACACTAAACATTCATTAAGGTTATAAACTTGGCAAAGCATCCTCAATTCAATAATTCTTCAAGTTGAATATTCAACACCTTTACTTAATGTGAGTCATCTATTCCCTACCTTTGATATTGGTATTGTACTTAGCAACAACATATTGTAAACATCTAGTTCCCAATCAAATACCATAATTTCTAAATAAGAAAATATAATTGGAACTCTCATAGATCAATCATTCCCAAATTTCAATTAAACATTACGGTAAAATCTAACTTAACTCTCAATAACCATCAACAACTCAAAATCCGTATAACGTCAATATCTTTCAAGCATCACACTAATCCCTCATATGATTCACGTAACTAAGTCGACTTATAGTATATAATCATCCTAAAGTATCCGTCTTCCAAGAAGATTCATCCTCATTTTCTCAACTAATGATAATCAATTCTCAAAACGAACCATATACATATATTACCAATTTCTGAAGTTGATCCTTTAAATCACCAATAACTGTATCTATTATACTTCTTCGTATTTACCCTATTTACCTCTCCATAACTAATACACAATCCACAAATCAAAACGGTCATACTATATATAAATGTTGTCTTAAGTATATCCTTAAAGCAAATTTTCACTGTAATTGTAACACTCCGAAAAATTCAACTAATAACCATTGAGTATCCTACTAGTTTCTAAAATCAGTCATACAAATCGTCAACAAGTGCTAACGAATACTTATTCTTCACAGTTACCTATTTAAGATCTCTATAACCTTATAATTAACCACCAAGTATCATCTTTTCTAAATATAGTAACAATTTACCCTTATGGAGATTCACTACGCTCATTATCTTCTTTACCAAATAATTTTCCCAAAATGAATCATCAATTCTATCATCCCAATTAGTGTCCTCTATCTAGGAATCCGAATACTAAAATAGTACCTTATATCAATTCAAAGCCTCAATGTCCTGGTATGATACTTGATGAAAACCCATTTTTGAAACTCACATGAAAAACACCACTTAATCGACTCATAGGGTGATACCTCCTATAAGAATATCTGATCCCTTATTCAAACTAGTAGCCAGAATACCATCAGTCTCTCATTAGAGATTATACTTATAGCACATAAGGCAAAGATATCTTAGTTCCATAAGATCTCGTACTCGCGATATTTTATAACCCATATAATCCCACTTAGACTATCACTTTCAATACTAGTCTCATAGATCTAGTCTCCCCATGAAACACCAATGAATCAATAATCATGCAATTATACCACCATAAACCACTCTTAATTAGGTCATACACCTAACCTCAACTAAAAGTTTACCAATTCATTTACTACCGGTATACGAGATAATTCAAGGGTCCTTTACTCAAATATGACACATAACTCAAATAACCTTCACATTCTTTAGATCATACTTTCGACATTTACGCATATATGACATAATAGCAATTAATAATTTATCCGCCTCAATTACACATGGAGGTAAATCAAACGTAGATAAGGAGACTCGCTTCTTGCGACAGTCCTCCTCAAACACAACAACTACTCAATTAATTCAGGTTAATATAACGATGATTCACGGATTGGTAACTCGACCAAATCCATCGGCAATACATGCCCACATATGACACATCACAACCACCATGATAAACAAGAATGATTCGAGTTACTCTCCCATAGGAGTAGAACCTCTAGCACATAAGGCAACTCTCGGGCCATTTATGCAAATAAAAACGAAATGTAATGCCACATGAGAACGAAATGAACGGGGATTTATAAAAGTATGACCCCTAACTCCGGAGACAGGTAATATACCTCAAATGATCGTGGAGGAATCCATCTCTCCATATTGCTCACATTACCTTGATCCTTTGGTTGGTCGTTATTATTTGAACAAATTCCTGCATAATACTCTCGACGTCAGTTACCGCACACTCTCACTCAGCTAGACTCTACCCCGAGAATTCTAACCGAGCTCTGATACCAACTGTGAGGACCCCGACCCGAAACCTACACGTGTCCCAAGCTGGAGCATCCTCAAACTAACCCAATTTTTCCTAATCTTTTAAAACTTTTATTTAACTTTCAAAATTAAATACAATTATTATAACCATTTAAAAATAAATCTACACCTTTTCACAATGGAGAAATAATTGACCAACTTAGAAAGTAAGAAACTGTTTTAGTTACACAAGGGCCTCGGTTATAACATAAAATGAAGATTTATAAATACAATTTCGTAATTGAATTATACCAAAGCACACTTTCTATACCAACCTAATCATACCCCGACAATTCTCACAATATAACTTCCAAACTCCTGACCGCCCTTACTGGCCGGTCCAATTGTCTCGGAATCTAAAAACAGTAAAGGGAGAGGGGTGAGAATAAATCTCAGCAAGCTATTATGAATGCAGCAATATGCCATATAAGATGCAACACATAACAAGTTGCATATAACACGTTGGAAAAGCTGTAAACACCTTACATTACCTTGGTTTACCTTTTCCCGTCTCGAATGTAGTCGTACAACATTGGGTATAATAATACTCCAATCTTATTCCGTGAATGTATATCCACCGTAATCAATATCATATAACAAACAGAGAGTAATAAATACCCCAAACAATCGAGATAGTTATTGTCGTAACTTCATCTCCAAAGTGAACTGCTTAGGCATTATTCACAAACAAATCGTACAACTGAGATAGTTATCGTCATAACTCATCCCTTATGAACTGCTTAGGCAATATTCATAAACCCCCGAACAACCGAGATAGTTATTGTCATAACTTATCTCCTGTGAACTGCATAGGCATATTCACAAGAAACGACCCCCAACAACCGAGATAGTTATTGACATAACTTCATCTCCGTGAACCGCTTAAAGCAATATTCACCGTAAACAACCCTCCCAACCACCTAAGATACCGAAGTCCAAGACATATCATAAACTTGCAATATAAATCCACAAAGGGGATAAGCAACATAGCAACATGGTAATATATACTCATATTTAACAATTATCATAGTGCAACATTTATTCAACACACTATGCATAATATAAACAGTGTATATGAACTCAATGTAAGGCAAGGAAATATCATCAATCCATCCTACAAGGTCATTATACAATAAAACAAGGCCTCTATGAAGGTTCAAGCTCAATTTACTAAGTGGGAGTCACGATCTATAAGGGACCAAACAATGTTGCTAACAAATTCCGGTTATGATTTACGGCTAAACTTCACGGGGTCTTGGGCGACCGCCCATACCTCTTGGGCGATCGCCCAAGAGGCTTTACAAGGCACTCTAAATTCTGGACACATGGGCGGCCGCTCACGCCTTGGGCGACCGCCCAAGTGCCGGATCCATGAATTCCTGTGCTTCCCAAATTGTAATCTCTTACCATTTTCTTTCACTTCCCAAGTTTTCCTTCTACTCTACATTAAAAATCAACAAGAAGATTTCCTAGCTTCACCAAGTTCACCCTAAATCATGCAACCCCAAAATAAAGAATTCTAAGTCATTTATCATTCTACATTTTACCCATTTTATACCCTCTAAATCATCTTCCAAGAACATTATCCTCAACCAAATTCATTTACCCATTTTCTAACTCATGTAAGGTTCTAAAGCATGTAACACCCATTAATATAACAAGAACAACATTTATAATTTATGATCATTCATAAGAAGGAAAGTCATAACAATTTACATACTAAGTCATGTAACCCAAAAATGATTAAATCTTATATCATTTACCCTTTGAATCACTACCCATTTCACTATCACTTTCCAAGTATAAATTTCATAATTTAATTAACCCATTTGCTTACCTTCTTGACCCATTTTCCTAACCAACCACAACATTCTATTTCCTTACCAAATTTCTCAACATCCAAGAAAGTTTCTAAGGCCTCAAATAACCATTTTAACAATAATAACAACATCAATAGTTTATGAACATTTAAAGAAAGGAAGTCATAATAACTCACCTTAGGAATTAAGAGGTGGATTAAGGATCTTCTTGGCTTGATCAACTCTCCTAGATGCACCCATCAGAAATGTACTCTTGGATTGAAAAATGAAGAAGGATTGCACTTTGTAGGAGTTTAGAAAGCAAGGCTTTCAACTAAAGCTTCCATGGATTTTTTTTTGAGAAGGAAGAAGAAGAAAATGAAGGAGAAATAATGAGGAGGATGGAGTGTTGGAAGGATGAAGGAAGTATGGGAGGTATAAAGGGAGTATGGGGAGAGTGAGGGGAAAGTAAGGGAACCTTTGACTTAGGAGGGTAAAGGGGAGTAAATTAGGGAAAGGCCCCCCACACCATACTTCCACAATTAAATTCTTTCACTATTTTAAAATAATTCCTCCCAATTCATAACATTTTATTTGTTCATTTTATTACCACTCCACCCTATTACTTTATTTATTTTCTATTCTTATTTTTCCTTTAGAACATTATTTATTTTCTTATCATTTTATCCTAATATAAGAAATCACAGATAAAAATGAACACATAATATTATCAATAATATTAAAAACATATAATATTATACTAAAACTAGTACCTAGGGTTAGGGTCGTTACATGCCAACTTCCTCATTTGTGAGAACATACCTTTGCCAGTGACGGAAATGTTTTGCAAATGTCTCCCACATAGCAGAATTCTTTGAGGTTGTTCTCGAAATAATGGTATGTGCAATAGGAAGTTCCGGAACTCTTTGAATATAACCAAACTGCCTCAATACCCTGTCCGGATGATATGGCTCAATGACGGATCCAATACATACACATCCACGATACAGAGCAACAGATGACCAAGGAAACTTCTCTCTCACATTAGGTGTATACGGAGTCCAAAAAACCTATAAATGAAAAAAAAAAGTTTCGGTAATTTATTGAAAATATTAAGAACGTAAAAAAAATGAAATACATCATAAAATCCTTACATCTGTTCCCTTTAGTGTGTCAATCTTCTCCCGCTTAGACTTCAAAGAGTCAACCGATCTTCCTTGGTCCTTAGGTGGTGGCCACTTCATTGCAAGCGCCTGGATACCATCATATTCAATGCTATGATCAGGCCTAAAAGTAGGAAATCTCTCATATATCCATGCCTGCAAAATCACATACATTGGTAATAAATATTACTAAATGTGTATAAACATAAAATATATTATATATATTTTATTATTATTGAATAAGAAACATATAGAAGATATAGACATAATATATTCAAGTAATAGTTACATACCTCTAATAGCGTAAGATAGTCAATGCATGCACTCGCATCCAGTGTGCGGATGCTTGCCACAGTTGTCTCGTAGAGAAAAGCCAAGGCTCCATCTCCCCAAGCATACTCACCAACAGCCTGTTCATCTCTCAAAAACTCTAAATAACTGGGGCTCACACGACTCCCACTCTTGTCGGTAAACAATGTGCAACCTAATATGTATAACATGTATCCCTTCGCTGCATACGCATAAGTGGCAGGGTCGTTTGATGTTAAGTCATCGTCAAATTTACTCCGCAACCACTCAAGTTTAATGGACGCACCCCTAGAACCTGCCATTGATTCTAAAGCCTCGTCCCTTGTCACTCCCAAGACTTCAGAAATAAGTGACACCGTAACAACTCGATTTTTCCATTGGAGATCAATGGACGGCCCTCAGTAGGAAGCCCGATAAGACACATCACATCATCTAATGTGATGGTCATCTCCCCAAAGGGAAAATGGAAACTATTGGTTTCCGGATGCCACCGTTCCACAAAGGCACTCACTAACACCTTGTCTACGTCAGAATATGATATTTTTTTACACGGTGAAATCGATACTTCTTGATGATACGGCGAACTTCGCGAGATGTTTCCGGTCCCAAAATCCATTCTTTCATTTTTGTTATGTGATTGATGCATTTCAATACCACACGCTCATTACCAATCCATATTCTGGATGCGACATGATTCCCATATGAATAAAGCAAATTATCTACCATTAGACCCCCAGGAAAAGGAAATGTAGCAACTTCTACTTGGTCTTCTCTTTCTCCTCCCGCTTCCTCAATACCCTGCTCGTTCCCACGATCAACTTCCTCTTCATTCCCACGATCAGCTTCCTCTTCACGGTGTACTTGGATACGCGATTCTACCCTTTCTTTTCTGGCGGACACAGTTGGTCGTCGTTTTCCCCTCCTCATGTATGACAAAACTACAAAAGCAAATGAGAAAAAAAAGAATAACATTAATAGTGAAAATATTGAGCAAATTTAAAAAAAAACATTGAAAAAATTGAAAAAACTAAGTTTGGTTCTGTTCGGCAGGAATTGGCCGCCAATAAATAGACTGTCCGGCCAAACCTGACCGCTAGATCAACAAATGTTCGGCAGGAGTTGGCCGCCAATCAATACACTGTTCGGCCAACATTGGCCGCCAATTGAATATTTGTTCGGCTACTGTCAGCCGAACCAAGGCATTTTGTTCGGCTTCTGTCTGCCGCCAATGGAGATGTTGCACGGCCAACTAGAGCCGACACTAGCCAAATCAAACCATGATTTTGAACCCAAAACTTTATTCTTGAAACTTAAACTTAAAACAAGTTAAACATATAACTTCAATTTTGAATTTTAATTTTAAAAGAGAAACTTACCGCTGGACATTGACTCAGTAGCAGTTGTTTCTTGCTCTTGGAGATTGGAGATCTAAGATGTTGACTCCTCCCTTAATATTACACCCAAATGACAAGGATTCACTCACTAAAATTGAAGAGAAAAAGAGGGCAAATATTCTAGGGTTCAAGGCGCTCTCCCAAGCTGATTTTGATTTCTTTGATTTTTTTTTTCTTGTGCGTTTGTACCCGTAAGTGGGTGGGTGAGGTGGGGTGGGGGTGGATATGGGTATATTTTTGATAGTTTAGGGGGTGTCTATTAAGGATTTAAAAAGGGTATAATGGTAATAATAGGGGTGTAGTTTTAAGTTTTAGAGTTAAACTTAGTAATGCGGGGGTATCGAGTAAAACTGGGGGTAATAACAATTCTCTTAGGGGCCGTTTGGTAGGTCGGTAAATGATCAGATAGGATTATTAGTCCAATAAAAATATGTTTGGTAGATTAAATGCAACCGTAATAATTATTCAAAGTACAACCCAAATAAGCATCTAAACACCTCTTATTCCCTTCTTATTTATCCTAAAAAAAAAGTAATATTATTAATCTCTGAATTAATAAGCTTCTCACTATTAATACTATTAATACGGGTTAATCCTATCATCGGTCTACCGTACCAAACGAGCCCTTAATTTACATTGGGTTTTATTAGCTTCCGATTAAATCGTGTCCGAGAATAGCGGGAGAGGTAAGTGAACACCTACCGAAGCATTTCACAGTTAAATTGAAGAAGAAGAAGACAGTTGTTCAAACCACAGAACTGCAATAGATCAAGGGGGAGGGAGGGAGGGATGGGGTGGTGGGGATGGGCGATCTACGAAGGAATTGTTGCAGTGGGTTCACTTTTGTTATTGGGATGGGCGGGGCTTTGGTTCTTGAATCGACGTCTTTACAAAGAGTACGAAGAGAAGAGGGCACTTGTTCAGATCATCTTCAGCGTCGTATTCGCCTTCTCCTGTAATCTCTTCCAGCTTGTCCTCTTCGAAATCATCCCCATCCTCTCCAAACAGTACTTTCTCTCTCTCGGCTTTTAAATTTGTATCTATTGACATTTTATTTACAAGGACTTCACACTTGATTATTTATAATTATTCCCAGATAGATCAAATTATCTTGGAGCAATCATAGTCTTTGCTTGGGAATTTTTACCCATTGATTAGATAGTATTACATGTGCTTAAATGAGAGGTTGTTTAGTTGCTGATTGAAACTTATTCAAACATAGCTATGACTGCAGAACTATGAACTCATAAATCTGTGTTAATGTTTTTCTCCCTAGTTTATTTGATTAGCCTAGTTCAGTAGGCAATTTGGTACCTGATTGGTTGGATGAAATATCAAAGATTAGGGATATATAGGGCATTCATTTGTCTGATTGTTATATCCTTGGAATCTTTTAGACAACACCATTTTCTTATATTTGATTAAATTTCTTGTATTGCTCAAGAAATGCTTGTTGAGCACGCATCTTGAGGTATAACATTGTTGACAAAAAGAACCAGATCTCGCTTTTGATGTGCACAATGTAGTTTGGTGATCTTTTGCTTAGACATACAAAACATTAGGAGTATAAAATGCATGTCTGTTTCCGATGCTTCTTTCTTAGGATAAAGATTTCTGATGCAAATGTTCTATCATCTACTCTACTTCTTTATTGAGATGCATACTGAAGTATTGAAGTAGATGGCTAATTGGCCATAATATATCTGGCATATGAATACATGATTCATTGGGGTTACACTTTGTTATGATTATGATCTGATATGGTGTAATACCTGTTGTCTGTAGGGCAAGATGGATAATCTGGAAGGTGGGTTTGTTTTGCTTGATAATGTTACTGGTCTTCATGTTGCCGTATTATCATTGTTATTTGATGCTTTGTAATAGTGGTACGTCCCACTTGAAAAACTAAACCTTAGTTGATCTCATCATTATTTTTTGTTTTTGACATTTATTCCTGTTCGATTGAGGGGCAGACCTGTTATTGGTTCGTTGGTTGTCTCTCATTTCATCTTTGTTCTTCAGCACTTTGCTTTAACACCCCACAAACAACCATGGACTTGTAGTTACCTGATTAAACTCCATTATTATTGAAAACTCCGACAGAGTTCATGTGTAAATGGCAGTTAAACTTTTTCAAATGTACCCAATCTTTACATATTTGGTATAATTATCGGTGTTGCATTTTATGCACTGTCACGGCTGATTCATTTGACATCCACGCCGGCACAACACTTTTTCTGAACCTTGAATTTGTATGTCAGGTGTGAGGAAGGAACGAGCGACAACAGGAGCCATCTTATTCTTGTTAGCATTTCTCTATGCTTTTTGGCGCATGGGCATTCATTTTCCCATGCCTTCTCCTGAAAAAGGTTAGAATTTATTTAGCTTACATTGTGCCACAAGAATGAAATTCCCCCAAGTGCCCATTTCCTGCTGTAATCAAGTTTCAACTTTGACCCCGTGTGAATCCACAGTTTTTGACTACTCAGATATTCTTATATGTCTATGGTGTATACTAATTTGGTTGGGTGCTCCACTCCACCAGCGTTCACTGCATATATTCTTTCTTCACTTTTTCTTTGCAACTGTTGAGAAGAGATTTCTATGTTCATTTTTTTCTTGACATTTTTACTTGGTTGCAATCAGAGGCTATCAGTTCAGATTTATAGCAATATAACTCTTTTCGCAATTACTAAACAACGTAGGACATTTGTTTGAAGAATACATTTTTAGTATTCTAATTCTAGCCTTCAGGTATCTGTCCCTGGGAACTTGGTTATATATGCATGCTGTCGTAATGTTAATGTTGTTTTCGCACACACAGATATAAACTGTCGCTGCACACACGTTTATCGTACTCCCTACGTCCCTGAATGAATGTCCAAATTTCATTTTAAGGGACACTCTGAAAATGTGTGTTTTTTATACATTTTAATGGCAAAGATGGATAAATATTCGTGTTATCCACTTTCTAAACATTTAGTTTTACTATAATAAAATTAACATTTTTTTTTTGGTAAAAAAACGTTAAGGGACAACGTTTTTTACAAAAAAGAAATTCATTTTGGGACAAAAATTTCTTGAATTTGGACATTCATTTAGGGACAGAGGGAGCATTATTTTTCTGATCAGTTGTCCCTTTGACTAGTTGGTTTAAGGAAGCTAGTTTGAATCTCAAGTTGATTGATATTTACTTCTCAGGTTTTTTCACCATTCCTCAGCTGTTGAGCAGAATTGGGGTCATTGGTGTTACTGTCATGGCTGTCTTATCAGGTTTTGGAGTCGTGAATTTGCCCTACAGTTACTTATCTCTCTTCATCAGGTAAGGCATTGAGCTTGAGATTAAATGAAACTAATGCAGGTATCACTTCATGTTGATGATCTCATTTCCCTGCCTATAAATCCATGTTTGATGCCGATGAGCACCTTCTGTTGAGTTTGAAGCCATCTTGTTATATTTTGATAACTGAATAGATTTATTTTACGTGCTCCCTTTTTTACCGGTATACCCAGGCTGAGGTTTAACCGCCAAAAGGGAGCACAACCTTTAAAGGGAACGTATGCTGTTAATAATGCTTGGTTTCTAAGTGTTTTGAGTCGCCATCTCTGCGTTCTCTTCCCCATACCATTTGTTTAACTGCAAACTATTCAAATATGTTTCACCATTTCATCTTGATCAATTGTAGTTTTGGTCTCTCCCTCTTTTTATCATAATTTAAACAAGGATTACCTTCCGTATCCCTGCAGTCACTTTTCTATAATACTCAACCTAGGTCATTGTAGTTGACCTTCTTCTAAATATTACTCAATTAGTGCTACTTCTCATCTCTAAAGTGATTTCTTTCTTGCCATCTATTCTTCCCCTTTTATTTATAGCTTTATAAACAAATCAAAGTTCTTTTTTTTCTTCTTCTATTCTGGATTCATGGATGTTTTTTTTTTTGGTAGTAGCAATCAACACACTTCTTGGTCGTTCGACATAGTGTCTGCTGTTTGATGGACCAATATCTGTCGCTTCACTCCCAAAACATGAGCAGCTCTTATTATAATCTCCCCCATCCCCACAAAAGAGTTTCATTTGACAAGCCAAACTTTCTATGGATGATGCTGTACTTGCTTGTACCTTCTTGAAATTCACTATATTTATTGCCTAGTAAGAAATTGAACCATTTTTTTTGGGACAAACTAAAAAAGAAAGTGTTACTATTTATTTTGGATGGAGGGAGTAATTGAAAGAATAAATTCCCGAACTGCTTGATTTCTTGAATACATCCGGAATCATCACTTCCCCAAGTAAAACTGGCTCTTATTGTGAGTGCTAGAGATGAATTATGTGAGGAGATGAGGTAACTGACGTGATTACTTCTTTCCTTATGCTGTTTTTCCTATATCTGTTTATGTGGCCTGTCTCTTATTATGCTTCCTTCGGAAAGGATCACCTAATAGCTTCAGAAGGGAATCCTAGCCTTAAATGGCACCGCACATGATAAAAGCATAGCCATATCAAAAACTACAGTGTTCATTTCGATGCTGTTATCGAGCCCTATACTTCTCTTCAGCCTTCTGATGTTTTTCTTAACTGTGGAAGGGAAATTGAAGAAACAGAGATTAAGGCTTTGGAAAGGCAACTGATGCAGTCAATTGAGACTTGCACTTCAAAGAAAAAGAAAATTATCCTTTGCCAAATGGAGATGGAGAGAATTCAAGGAAAGGAAGAGGTATAGTATGGTGTTATGTTAATGTCTATATGCTATATAAGGTTGTGTTTTTCTTGATATGATTCCAACTCTCAGCCTGGCATTCTGACAATGGATATTTTCATAACACAAATCAAATCAACTCAAGTGTTATGAGTAAACTTGTTAGAGTTTGTGAAGTTGTCAATCCTCATGTTAGCTTAACTTTTCTGTATTATTATCACCAATGCCTTGACACTATTTTTTTCTTAGTATACCTTGCGGCCTCTTGTTCTGTTGCAAGTTGCAATCGAGTGTGGTTTTCTGCAGGGCCGTTTGTCTTAAGCCACCGTTCATTAATAGGTCATGGAAAGGAAATTGAACTTCTTATTGGCAATAATGCATGAAAAGTGGGAAGATCATTCCAGGACACAGTAGTAAATAAGTTGCTGGAAAAGCAGGAAAAGGAGTCCACTAAAAGCAAAAAATGTAGCTGAAAACACTAAAAGAGTTAATGGAGCACAACTTTTCACCAGAACCTGCATATTCTGGGACTATTATTTGTAAATGGATTCTTGTAATATTGAGGTTTTATATGTTTTATTAACATATTAAGTTAAATAAGTCATCAATCATAAGATGGTTACCTTTCAATTAACACAGGAATTATCTAAGGGTTCGTCCCCTTGACAAATTTTCAATGCACATATTTACTTATCTAAAGAAAAAAATTTAAAACAGGAATTTTGGTTACTTTCCTCTGTATTTGTACTCTATTGATTCCACAACTATAAAATGTAACTTTTGCAGTTTATAACATCACTTATTAGTGGTCAACAACAAAGCCTTAGTCCCAAAATGATTTGGGGTCCGCTAACTTGAATTGTCATATGGAATCGTCAATAGAAAAACAAAAACTAAGAAGAAATAGGTGGGAAGAAAAATTTGGAAAAAGAAAAAAAAATATTTAATACATACTCTATATATATATAAAAAAAGAGAAAAAAATAGAAAAGAGAAAATAATAATAATAATAATAATAACAATAATAATAAAAAAATAATCAAACTCCATCATCTAATTGGATTATTTACCTCCACTCTATTCTCTTCAACACCCTATTGTCTTCATTCCCCAGTAGACTCATATCGCTTTCAATCACCCTTGTCCATGTTTGGTTACGCCTTTCCCTAACCATAACCATCTTATCGCCATCTTATCACTTATTAGTGGTCAAGGTATGTAAAAACATTATCTATCAGAAAGTATGGACATACAGCATACTTGCCTAACAGTTCTGAAATTGTATTGAGGTGCATCAATGATTCAATATGATAATGTGGACAGTGAAATTGTAAATTTTATGGGGAATAATATGCAAGCGGGAAGGCCATGTGTAGCCAGTTAGTACCATTCTCAGACATCAATGCATTATAAATGTTTAAATTGGTAGAAAGTTTCCACAAAGGTATATCGTGCTTGATAATGTACATGAAGGTACCACTAGAGTTTTCCTTCTAAACATGCTGGGAGTACTCACTTCACTGCACAAAGGAGTCCATAGCCCATCATGAAGGAATTGCTTACATACCATGTTGACTCTTATTTCAGATTTCAACTTCATATGTTGAAAGAGACTTTCGCACGGCATTGTTAAATTAAATGCAGTAGGATAAAGTTAAAATATCTATAGTTTAAGTTGCTTATTGTAGAAAATCAACTGTCTTTGGCATGCCCCAGATCCTTTGGGGATGGGGGGGAGAATATAAAATCAGTTAAGGGAAGTAGGCGATGATAGCTATATGCTGTATAATTTTCTCATCATCTTAGGATTCTGTTAAGCAACATTTTTTCTGAGTGTGAAATTAACTTGTATTGCTCACTGATTATTGTATGTTGCAGAAGTTAAAGGCCGGGTCTTTCTTTAAGAGAATTATTGGAACGGTTGTACGTTCCGTGCAGGAGGACCAAAAGGAACAAGGTTCGAGTTTATTGAATTCTTATGACATTATAGTTTGCAGTAATTGAATCTCTTAATTGTGTTAATTTCAAAACTGGAGTTTATGGGGGGGGGGACGGACTTGGTGTTGATATGTTATCCATCTTTCTGAATCTGAGTAGGGTGGCTGAGTCTGTTTTGTTTTCCAAATGATTATATGCCATGTATGACCTTTGCTGATTTTTGTTGACAAAACCATGTTTTATTTCTTGGAAATTCATTCCACCCCATTTTAATTTATCTATTTGACTTGGGTTCTGTGCTTCTGTTCTTGTCTGAAGATATTAAAAGCATGGAAGGAGAGGCACACGCTTTAGAAGAGCTCTCAAAACATCTTTTCCTGGAAATCTATGAGCTTCGCGAAGCAAAGGTTTACCTTATGTCCTACATTGCTTATTAACCAATCATTGTTACTGTTGCCAATGTTTGTTTCCTTATATTTGAGCATATGTTGAAATGTTATAGATTAATCCATTGTTTACATTCTTTGATTTCTGTGCAATTGCTTTTAAGCGAAACTCAATATGCAGTAGAAAAGGCTGATTCACTTTTTGGTTCATCTTGAGTCGATTGGTTTAATCCTGATATTAACCAATTCTGAGATGTTTGTTTGCAAGTTTAACCGGCCATGTGTCCGTTTCTATTCCATTGAACTGGACACTTTATGGCTATTCTTGTAAGAAGTCTTTCCATTAGGAATAATTAAAAACGAAGGTCTTGTGGAACTTAAAAGTAATTGGGGACTTGAGGTTGCTTGTTTAACCGGGCATCTTTCTTTATTAAAATAAGGTTGCACCTGAACTGCTCGGTGCCCGAGGGATATCATGGGCAAAGCAAACAGAAACTCCTTCATATCCACACGTGAAGCTTGTGGTGGAGGATGGTGAAGGATTGACTAACCCAGATATAATCTGGCTGAGAAGTTGAACTATTTGGCTCTCCTTAGACCTGACATTGCATTACCACAACTACTCATGGAAAGGCTATTGTGAGGGTCCTCCGGTCTCTTAAGGGAGCTCCAAGTCAAGGTGGGTTATTCGACTGAGATCGTGGGCACATAAGAGCTCAGGGATTTTCTGTCTGATTGGGTAGTCTCATTTAGATCGGAAGTATTTACTAAGCGGTACATAGTGTGTATTTGTTGGAGGCAATTTAATGTTTTTGGTAAAGTAAGAAGCAGCCAATAGTATCAAGATTCAAGAATGACTGCCTAGGTGCAATACATATCTGTAGCTCAAATTGCACGAGTTGATATCGGCTTGTTGGTACTCGATGAGACTGGATTGATTCAACTTCAATGCAGTTACATTATTATTCAAACAGCTAGGCATCTGTAATCTTGCTTTTCATGAACACACAAAGTATACTGCGCTAGAAGTTTTGCTTAGTCTGTGAGAAGATAAACAAAATGTTATTTGCTATTTTTATCCCAGTTCTTGAGTGTCATATACTTGCAGACATGTTTCTCAAGTTTTTGATTAGGAATTTAAGTATTTAACTAGTTATTTGTGACAATCCGTGCATGCATGGTCTTTATTCTCCATTTCAGGTTGTATGTTAAAGAATAAGACTTCGTTACACTCCCTCTGTCCCAAAGTGAGTGTACATATCCAAAAAAAAAGTTGTACCCAGAATGAGTGACAATTTTCTAGTGAAATTAAATTCACTTTTGTCAACTGTTATGTGCTAATTTTCTCTTGTTGATATTATGTAGGGTATTTATGTATATGTGCTATGAGAACTGCTTAAAGTTAACATCCTAAAAATGGACACTCTTTTTGGGATAGAGAGGGTAACTGTTATTAGTGTGCTTTGTTGTTCATATGCATGTATAAGTACCCTAGTGGCCTAGTCTATCCAGTTAAGGGTTACGGCCTTTTTGAACAAGTCTCTCTCTCTTGTCTTCATTTCTCATTTATTTTCTTTGTTGTATCTTACATTTTTTGGTGTGTAAACCCCCCACCCCTCATTCAAAGAAGTACAAAACCCAGGTTCCCAACAAATACACACGATAAGTCTTTTACACTTTGTCTAAGGAAATATATTGAAATGCTTAGGTGTTTTCTCTTTTTATGGTCGCATAATTGAAGGTATACCATAGATTCTTTGGTCTGTTTGGTGTGTATATGCAAAATCTCCTTTTTCACTAATAGATTTCTTAAATCATTTCATACCCTTATGTGCCTTGTTTTTTAATTTCATTTTCCAACAATCTTTTTTCTCAGGCATTTCCCTTCTGCTCTCTTTATTATTTCTTTCTTGCCTGAATCCTAAAATTGTGCATCATTTTCAGGATGCTGCTGCTTATTCTCGAACCTGGAGGGGTCACTTGCAGAATTTACTCGGTTATGCATGCTCAGTGTACTGTGTGTATAAAATGATAAAGGTATAGACAAAGAACTTCTAGATGGCTATATTAATATATTTTGATTTTGGTACAATAGTAGCGATCCCCTCCTGTCTTTTCAGCAAGCTCTAAAAATGTAATGACCCCAAGCAATTGCAAGGTTTGTGACATAAGTACCCCCCCCCCCACATACACACACACAAAAAAAAAAAGTAGAAGATTTTGTCTCTAGTTACATAGGTCACATAAGGACACTTTCTCTGAATCACCCAAAGTAAAAGTCAGTCTTGTAAATCTCGGGCAACCAACTCAAACCTTATTCCGAAATTCACGAATTCCCCTAGAAGAGTACTAGAACAGTGGGATTAAAACCTTTTTATTTTTCTTAGACCCTAAAAATCCTTGTGAAAGGAAATTCTCTATGTTTAAATGTTCCTAGTCACGTTCAAGTTTTGATTTTGGACTGCTTTGTAGCATTAGGTATAAAACCAACTATGTCAATTTTAGGCAATGAAAAGTAGAGTTTTCTAGGCTTGAAATTGCAGCTGTAAGAGTGTAAACCATTGAGAAGTGTATGCGGGGAGGACTGAAAAGAATATTACTCAGTTCAACCCAGTAAAGATCAGGCGAAAAGAGCATGATTCACAGTGTAGGAAGGTAATCCTACAGGGTTGTATTAGGGTTTTAGGATATTGAATGAGAGTTTTCTGGGTAGGGAGGCGACACACGAATCACCGAAGAATAATGAAAAGGAGCGAGAATAGGAACTAGGAGGGTTTTTGGGAGAGACAAGTATTGCGGGACTTGTAGGTTTGTCTCTAGAGAGAAAAATATTGTAGAGGATGACCCTTGTTACTTGGTGCAAATGAATACCAAAGTGAGGTATTTATAGGTAATGAGTAAGCCCATGTGCATGGCACTTGGTCCGTGGTGGTAGATCATATCCGCAATTTCCCCTTATAAACCCAACTAGGCCACGTGTAACCCAATTATTGGACCACGTGGCGAACTTTCTATTCTAGCTTCCAATCCACTGCTCCTCGGTGATCTCGATAAGTGGAAAAGTCTTCCCCCGACCTTGTCTAATCGCGGGAAGTACTTAGAGGATAACAACCCGCATATCGCGGGAGAGAAAGGCGTATCCGCGGGACGGAGATGCGTCTGCAAGAATCGATTCGCGGGACGGAGATGCGTATGCGGGAGTCGATCCGCGGGACGGAGATGCGTCTGAGGGAGACGATCTGCTGTCTGCGGGGAGACGATCCGCGGGACGGAGATGCGTCTGCGGGAGATATATATTCGCGGGACAGAAACCTGTCCGCGGGAAAAGGGGCAACATGTGTGAGGCATGTGTGAGGAACATGTATATCCTACACACAGTAATGACTATTTTTGATGTCGAGTAGCAGTTCCTTGCTGCTGCCGGATATGGCATATTGTACTCTTGAGATATATTCAGATGCTTACATTTTCTAATTGTAGATTTTGTAGGGGAATTTTGAAGTGTTGCTCAATGGTGATCCCCAACTGATTATTTGATTATTTTCCTTTTCTTTTTGTGCAGTCATTGCAAAGTGTTGTCTTCAAGGAGGTATAGACTGTGTTTCTTGATTCCTTGCAGAGAACAATTCAAATTATGCTAAACTTTGTTATTAATACGGATATACTCTTATATCACAGGCTGGTTCAGTTGACCCAGTGACGAGGACAATCAGCATATTCTTGCAATTCTTTGACATAGGCATCAATGCAGCATTATTGTCACAGGTTTTTTCTTACCCTTGAAGTTTAATAGTATGTTCAATACCCACTATTAATTTTCCTTGAAGTTTGTTAGAACAAGAGAAGAGTATTTATATAATTGGCTAGAGTATATATTTAAGGTTAATATAAATACCCAATTATACACGTAAGAAACAGAAAAGAAGATACATTTGACTTTTCATCATAATGTTTTTTTATCTCTTTGATGCCTTTTTTCCTATCTCTATATTCTAACTGACATACAAAGTTTAACGTCGTTAGCTCAATTCCAATCTTGTTCTCCCATGCTTGTACATTCATGGTTATTTGGTTATCCTAAGCTCTTATAAAGGAAATACTTGCATGCTTGGCCTTGATGAAGGGGTGTATGAACACATACGAAGAAAGAATGTCACTCAGCTATGCATACACTCTCCCTGACAGCTCATTTTCTAGAGGAACTAATGCTTGGGAAACCATATGCAAGTTCATATCTATCTAGTAGCAGTAACATAAAGCTTTAGTTAACAATTCTAAGGGTGTACTAAATAATACAACTCATTTCATAATGTCAAATGAACTAGAGGACAAGGTATATTTATCAGCTTCAATTTACAATTTCTCAGTCTGTTCATGCCTTTTCAATTGTTTACTTTTCCTGCTGTAAATATTTGGTCCGATATTATCAGGTTGAGGGCTTCAATTCTCAGGATGCAATGAATATTGCATTCCATTAAGCACGTGGAAATGCTTTTTAATGAGACTTATCTTGTTCCCCATTAAGTATGTTCTGTTGCGTTCTAATGAGACCGATCTTCTCTTTCTTTTTCTCTTACTCTGGCTGCAGTATATATCCCTCTTATTCATTGGAATGTTGGTTGTTATATCTGTTCGAGGATTCTTAAATAATTTAATGAAGGTAATGTTACTTTATCTATTTTTTCTTGTTTTTTGTTTTTATTTTGCTCAACATTTATACCACACATCATACTGAACTATTAATTGTTGGTGGGCATTATATTGTAATAATTTACTGGTGAAGAATTTAAACTGCCATAAGAGAAGTTGAAACACTGTCGAATCTTGATTTGTAGGTTATTGTTTGCTTTGTTTTCTCTGTAGGGTTAGTCTGTGTCTCTAATTCTTATAATGACGAGATTGCAAGAATCACACTGTATACAAGCACACACATCACAGTCATATTGAATCCATTTTTTTTGCATCCAATCAAACTTTTCCACGCCATATTATATTCCTTAAATGTTTTAATCCTTCAGTTCTTGCTCACCTTAGAAAACAGTTGGTCCCGTAATTTTGGCCTTAACCCCCAGCAAATGGGATTTTGCAGTTTTTCTTTGCAGTTTCTCGCGTTGGGAGTGGATCCTCGAGTAATGTGGTGCTTTTCCTATCAGAAATCATGGGAATGTATTTCTTGTCTTCTATCCTTTTGATTAGAAAAAGCCTGGCCAATGAATACAGGTACTCTCGTTATTCAGCATCAACATTGTTTCATTTCGTTTAGCATGGGTTCACTAGTATAGTATTTTTTTTTGCAGGATTATTATAACGGATGTATTGGGTGGAGACATTCAATTTGATTTCTATCATCGGTGGTTTGATGCAATCTTTGTAGCCAGTGCTTTCCTTTCTCTGCTTTTGCTGTCTGCACATTACACGTCTCGGCAGGCTGACAAACACCCAAATGATTAATTAATAGATAACATATAGTATGCACAATTTTCTGTCTCTTTGAAAGTTTACATAATTACCTCCAGTCCAGTAGAAGACGTAAAAGTAGGCACCACGAGGCTTTGGTGCGAGGAGGAGATGTATCAAGAGCAGCCTGATTTCACCAGTAAACTCTAGTGTGAGTTTCTTGGGCAAAAGGGCAAACCCCGGTGCGCCAAGCGCTTCCCGCAGAGCGGGGGTTGGGAGAGGGAACCATTTGCTAGAGCCTTCCCCTGACAATTGCCAAGAGGCTGTTCGCCAAGGTTCGAACCCGTGACCTTATGGTCACCAAAGGAGCAACTTAACCGTTGCGCCAAGGCTCGCCCTCAGTGTGAGTTTCTTGGATAAAAAAAAAAAAAAATGAGCTACGGATTATATCATATCACTCAATGTTCCTTCAAAGTATTTGCAGATCAAAAACTTTTAGTCTGACACATTGGAGATCATTACCTTGTTCGATGGATGCCTTGATTTTTGGGACAAAGACAAGACGGAGAAGAAAATGAGAGTGTAAAATTGTGTGATTTTTACAGTGGAAGTAGTAGAATTGGGATTTAACCAATAATGAGTTTCAATGTTATAGCATTCCTGGATTAACGTCGGAAATAGTGAGTGTTCAATTCATGTTACAGAATGTCTAAACATGTCTCGAAAGAAAGTTAGAAATGCCACTGAGGTACTACTTACTACTCCCTCCGTCCCAGATTAAAGTTTACACTTTCCTTTTTAGTTTGTCCCAGATTAAAGTTCATACTTGCTTAATTACCTAAAATTGATAATGGGACCCACTTGTCATTCTCACAACAAAAATCTCCTACCCACTTTCTCTCTCATACTTTACTTTTCATACTCACAACATTTACCTTTTCCTTAATCCCCGTGCCAAATCAAAGTGTGAACTTTAATCCGGGACGGAGGTAGTAGAATCTTTTCTCCTGAAATATTTCACCCAGATGATAATATCTAAGATAACAGATCACCTCTTGCAGGCGATCAGCAGGGTTTCCTCACTTGATAGGCAAGCGTTCCCTTCTATAAATGGTCTTCCAGGCCAAACGCTGCATAGTGTAAGTTTAATTATGGATACTCAGCTTTATCAGAATATAGTAATGGGATTCTTTGAGTTTCCTCGTTTAAATTATTGTTTCTGACCTTCATTTTTCTTACCTTTCAGTACATTGCAGATAATCGCCTTGAGAACAACCCTTGGCATGGAGTAGATGAAGCAGCACTCAAGGTAGTTTGGGTGGTGGTTTTGTACTGAACATTCAGATTTAAATAATAAACATAATAACTAACATGAGAATCATGTAAAGTGTAGCATTGCATTGGCATGTAGCATTTACCTATAGGTCACTTGCTGGCTCAGCATTCCTGCTTTTCATTTGCAGGATGAAGTAAACAAGCTCATTAGCACGTGTCTGGGACCACGGGAGGGATACATCATCCGACTTTACTACGGTCTGGACAAGGAATGCCTTACTTGGGAGGAGATTAGTAAACGGTGAGAAATCTGTAATTTTGCTCTTCCTGTTACTAAATTATTATACGCAATCCATCATTAGTAGACTTCTGCAGGATGATATTTAGTAGGCAGTGAGAAGTTTGAAAACGTCTAACCATTTGCGTGTGTATAATTTTTTCGCAACCAGTGCAACATTAGTTTCATTTTAGTAAGCTTAACAAGTTGAGCAGTAGAGCATCCTGGTCGCCAGGGACATAGATGGAGGGTTAACTAAGAGTAGGGAGACCTTAGATTTGAGAGTGGGTGTGAGAATGATGAAAAATATTCAGTTTACCTATGGAAGGTGTTAGGCTCCCATTCTATTGGTCCCGTATATGATGATATCAAAGAAAGCATAGTATTGGTTGGTTTATTAATGTTAAAATGTCGGATTGTGTTAAGAATTGATCATGTGTTGAGATGACTTCCATAGCAATCCTTTTGTTAGTGTGATCGCATACAAGGGACGATAAAAACAATGAAGGCAATAAAAAGAATATGGAAAGGACAGGAAAAGACCAAGAAAAGACTAGAATTATATCTAGACTTTGAAGAGATCTTGGTAAAAAATCACCAAACATACTAAAGCTTTGAGAGAATTTTTGGAGTACAAAAGGCTTACAAATTTGAACAAATTTGTGGCTGAGGTCACCCTTAAATAGGGAGACAGATTGGAGATCAAGAAAACATTATTTGAAGAAACAAAACTAATATAACTTTTCAAAACCAAGGATTCTAATCTGTTCTAGGGCTTTCTAAGCCACAATGTTGGCCAATCAAAAATCATGATAAAAGAACAAATCACTCATCATTAGGAATAAGATTGACATTTTGCAGAAGGGGGGCCATGCGGCTCAGGGAAACTACTAGAGAGGTGCGGATTTTGGGCACGGACAAGAAACTTAGCGAGAACTTAATATAGACTAAACAAAACACACCGGAAAGAGATTAACAAGTAATAAAAGAGGACTCACATGTGATCACATTAGGCTGGTACATAATGAGGCGTTTACAGTGAGGTCCCTTCTTAAAGACATGACTTTATTTTATTTAATATCATGTTTTACCATCTCTCCACCTTTTTTATTGGTTTCTCACCTCCTATTACCGAGTCCATACCACTTTTCATTTTAGCCAACCACAAATCACTTTGAGATTAAAGTTTTTTTGGTGTCTAGAAGGAGATTAAATAGTTATACTCTTTAAGCTAAGAGCATCCACAATGAGCTTTTTAGCAACTCTTTCTTTTAATGAAAAAGCTCTTGAAAGCTTTTTACTATTGTGGATGGTTATGAAGTGCTCCTTGCTAAAGAGCAGGTCTCTCTAGAAAGAGTTGCTTTTATAAGATTCAATTAATGTTAACTATTTTCTATGAGAAAAGCTTTCAATAATGGGTTTAACATGATATGTGGGGGACAACAAAAAAACTATTGAATAAAGTATTGTCATTGTGGAGAAGCGTTTAAGCTTTTTATTTATTGAAATGACAATGATGTGTCATGTAAAGCCCACGAAAAAAAACCCATCAAATGAGCTCTTACCATAGTGGATATTTTAACACCCATGTATGTTTAGACAAGACACGGATGTCATTATGGAGAATGTATTCTGGATTTATTGTGGTTAGCATACTATGTGGGTGTGGGTGCGGGTGCACTCGAGATTGTTGGGATGGAGGGAAGATGAGGAAAAAAAAGGCTACATGGATCAACTTTTAACCTCTAAATAGCTCAACCTTTGCTATATTATATTGAAATCACTCAAGTTATTAAAAAGTGATACAGATTGAGAAATGGAGTTCAATATATGGTCGCGATCATTTTCTTGTTTAATAGGTGGGTGTGCATTTGAGATATTGATTAATGTTGTGATGATGTATGTAATTGTATTTAATGTTTGATGCATGAATTCAGGATAGGTTTGTCAGAGGGAAAGAGTTAGGCAGATTGGACTAGTGGCAGTGGAGAAACTAAAACATGGTGCAAGAAAGAGAAGATTAGATGTCATGCTGGTCTGGTCAAACATTGATGTTATTTATTACTTACTGTAGTATATGTATGTATATACAAATTGATGTACAGTATATGAATATTTTTGTTCCAGACACTTAATTTTTGGAACAGAACATAAATACATAGAAGAGGCCTTTCTGTCTTGTTTGGAGGAGTTTAAACGAATGCACATAAGTACATATTTCACATGTATGTATAATGTATCATCTGTCATATGTTATGAAATAATGTCTAGTAGTATAAAACTTTGGATGTTATTCTTGACAAGGTACGTATTGTATTTATCGATAACAATTTTTAGAATTGTATAAAGGCATTTAAATTTTTATAAAATTATTGTCAACGTTTGATAGTTAATGAGACCTATTTATCATATAATAATAATAATAATAATCTCTGCAACCTCAATTTCTCTTCTCTAATTTATACTTTTACATTCACAATATTTTTTTATTTATTTTTTAATCTTACACATTCAGTGACAAACACATTTGGGACCGGAGAATATGCGTCATTCATCATGTCGGCATTGAAAATTCAAGTATATACCTATACGTAGTACAAAAGCAATTGAAGCTCCAATAATATACTCCCTCCCCTCCGGTTCAAAATAACTGTCATTTTTTTGATAAAAAATTTGGTCCAAAATAACTGTCAATTTTGACTTAAAAGTGATTAGTTGTCACTTTTACCCTTGCATTGGAAGTTTATATAATTAATTATTTGTCATATTGTGAGACAATAATGTAGGTGAGAGAAACATTTAATCTATATCTATACTATACTAAAAGAAAGCAATTGGTAAATATTTCAACATTAAAGGGCAAATGTGACATTTCCTATTGATTTGAATAAGAAAAGATTTTAGTCTACAAGGAGGTAATATAGTTTGCTGATGCTAATTTGTACATTTTTGACTTTTGTTGCCAAAGGAGACACGTGTAGGTATAAACTAGGGATTGTAATAAAATGTTGACATGTGTTCTAAATTTGAATTCAAATTTTGCAAATTATTTTTACCCTATTCAACCCTCTTCTTCATTGTCAAAAGACGGTCACACACACACAGAGAGAGAGAAACGAACACACACACACACAAGGACGGAACTGTGATGGAGTCTGTGATTTTTGGGAGCATTTGAGGAGAGAAAAAAATTATTTTTCTTGGACTTAAAAGAGAGATAGAGAGTTTACTCGGATCTGAGATATCAACGAGGTTGGAGTCCGTCGGATTGAAGGTAGAAGTGGGTTACAGATTTGGAAATTGAGGAAGGGCGTTGGGGTGTGGTGGAGTGCTTTCAATGTTGGTGGGGCGGCAGGAGAATGAGGCGGTGTGGCAACAATAAGTAATGAGCAAATGATGGTATACAGAGGACTGAAGAAAGCTAAGAAAGAGAGAGGTTGTACGGCTAAAGAGCGTATCAGTAAAATGCCTCCTTGCGCCGCCGGCAAACGCAGCTCATTTACCGTGGTGTCACTAGGTAATTACCTAAATTACTCAACTTTATTATTCTAATTTTGTGCAATTTATGGATGGAAATAATTAAAGGCGTTTTCAATTTGCTGCCGAGTTGTTTTTGTGTATAGTTGGGATTCTTTTGGGTTAAATTATCGGTCAAATCTTTGCTAAGAACAGGAGTGGGTTGTTCAATTCATGACTATTTAAGCATAGTGTGTTGTGCAATTTATTAAGTGCATCGTAAGAGTAAAGCCAATGTGATTCTATAATACAGATCAATATCGAATTTGAAATGTGCATATGTCTGCGCGGATACACGGTATCTACAAAAAAATGTAGGTCATCGTGTGTTTGTGGACATTGATTGGTTAAAGCTTAATAAGTTTATGACAATCACAGTTATGTTTGTTTGGGCAAACTGGTTTAAGGAGGAGATAATTTCATTATAGCATACTTTGTAAAGGATATAAATATATTTCAACAAAGAATTAGTAATTGAAGTACATTTTTATGTCAGCAAAAGTGAAATGATGTAAACATATAAGCACAGCAAAGGAATTTATCTGAAAGAAGAGAAATCTTGGAAAATAACAGTGGACTGGAAAGTTTGTGCCATTTAATTTCAAATATGAGAAATTCCCTTTTCAACTTTGTAAGGGGTAAATAAAGTTGAAAAGTAATAACAGTAATGTGTAAAATTGTAATTTGAATTAATAAGAATGTGTATGGCCAGATTATTTGAAACTCAGAAGATTATTGTTAGTTATTTCTTTTTATTGACATCATTTAAATGCAGTTGGCATCTCGATTTACGCAAATTATGGAAGGAAAAACGTGTAGATGCTAATGTAAGCTATATGTAATCCAATAAGTGACATGTATGCTGACAGGGCCTCCATTACCAAAGCAAAGAGAGTGTATTTTGAAAAAAATTAAATTGATTTGAAAACCTCTTTCATCTCTTCATTTCTCCTCATTTACCTAAGTTAACCAAAACCTCTATATTCTTTCACAAAATATGTTTTTCTGGATGCCCAGCTCAGTCTTCCTGAGGTAAACAGTACAAGGGAGAAGTTGATGTAGGTGGGATGGAAGATTGTAGAAGTTCAGCAAGTAAGAAGAATCAATTTGGAGCAGGGAAAATGGGTTAGGCTACGCAATTTCTATTTCAGATTCATGTTCATGTTCTACTTAGTTATTTATTTCCTAGCTAACAAATATGCTGCATATTTCATTCCAATTTCAGACTTCTATTGCATGTGTATTGACTGTTATTTTGGGACTGATTAAATAATAATATTTATATTTAGAAATAAGATCTACCTGTTCGAAAAGCCAAGTCGAATATTTATTGCTGTCCTTCGTAGCTGTCAAACAGATCTTCTTTCCATCTTCATTCTAAAAATTTCCTCTGTATATAAATATGACAATTTGTCAGAACTTTTGATATTTAAATTTCTTTCACACTTTCTTTAGCTATGTATCCAACTCAGACTGTGCTTTGGTTATGTTCTAATCAGTTTTACTAGAATCTCAAATTTGATTTATCAACTGTAATCTTGAAGGTTTTTTGAAAAGCCTTTTGGACAGAAAAATTAAGAAAAATTGTATGCAGAATGTAGATATACCTGTGCAAATATGAACGTGGAGCTAATACCAGTTTGCCCTTTGTATTTGTCAACCTGAATGACTTGATTTGTTGATCTCAGAAGAAAGATATAATATTTTCAGTAAATTTAAATTTCATGAAAAGTAAATTGCTGGAAAAAGGTAAACAAAGGGACGGATGGTTTTTGAAAGAAGACATAAGCTACAAAATGACATAGATTGTAAACTTTGTGCCATTAAATTCCATATATGATAAATTCAATGTTCAAGGTAGTACGCGTTACATAAACATGAAAAGTAAAAAAAAAGGTTTATAACAGCGTAATTTCATTTAATCAAAATGTTTACGGACAGATTAGTAGGCATCTCAAATTACCAAAATATGAAAGGAAACAGGATGTAGATGATACTGTCACCTATATGTAATTGAAGAAGTAACCTATATGGTAACAGAGTTTCCATTACCAAAGTCGAGGGGGAGTGTTTTGAAAAAAATTGAACTCATGTGTACTCAACATTATTCTGGGAATGAGTAATTACTAATATTTATATTGGGAAAGAAGATATACCTGTGTCAAATATGAAGTAGAATGTTTTGTGCTCTGTCCTCCGTAGCTGTCAATATGTTTTTCTTCATATCTTCATTCTCACACTTTTTCCTTTTTTTTTTTTGAGGCTTGCCCACCTCGAGGCAAGCCATTTTTTTTTATAGTCAAATCACTAATAGGTCCCTCAATTCTCTAAAAATTCTCTTAAAATCCCCACCCCAGAGGCGCCTAATATATACTAGGGAGGGATAATCTTCCACTCTAACCACTGGGGGGAGTCGAACCCAGGACCTCTGTGTTGGTGTCCCAGTGCTCTGGCCATCAGGTCAAGTCCTGATTGGTTATACATAACTGCATATCTAATAAGTAATAGAAGTAATCGTGTGTTTGTGGACAATGATTGGTTATAGCGTACTAGGTTTATGTGGATAACAGTTATGTGCGGTTGGGATAACTGGTTTAAGGAGGATATAAGTTCATTATAGCCTACTTATTAAAGGATATAAGTATATTCCAAGAAAGATATACTATTTGAAGTACATTTTTATGTAATTAAAAGTTAAGTTATGTACAAATATAACCAAAGGGAAGGAAATTTTCTGAAAGAAGAGAAATTTGTAAGATAAACCTGTGTGAGAAATAAGATATACCTGTGTGAGAAGCCAAGTCTAATATTTTGTGCTCTGGCCACCGTAGCTGGCAATCTGTTTTTCCTTTACATCTTTATTCTCACACTTTCCTGTTTATTAACATATGGAAATTTGTAAAAATTCAGGATACTTAATTTTCTTTCACAATAACTTTGGCTAGGTATCCAAATCATATTCGGATTCTTTTATGTTCAAAGCAGTGTGACAAGATTTCAAAATTTGATTTCTCAAGAATTCTCTTTACTGTTTTTTGGAAATCCTTTTGGACAGAATGATGAAGAAAAATTGTATACAGAATGTAGATAAACCTGTGCGATTATGAATGTAGAGCTAATAGCAGTTTGGCGTCTGTAGTTGTCAACCTGAATTCCTTGAGTTCTTGATCTGAATAATACATACTTCTAACTTTACACCCTGATTTATATGCTTTCATTCCTCTATCTCTAATCTCAATTTCTATTTTTACTTCTTACATTTCGTGAAAACAAAAAAATGGACTTATACAAGAAATAGAAAGGATACATTCAAATTACATTCACATAAATATATTGGGGTGAATACCTGCATATCGAGATGGAAAGGGACGACATTAAGATATTGAAATAATGGTGATTAAGTGTAGTTTAACTACTTAAAGTGTTGTACTCTGTTAAAGGATATAATAATTTACCGTCAGTATTGTTTCATTTGTTTTTATAGCCATTAATTTGATTTCTCTAATATAGTGATCAACTATTTCATATCATAAAAATACATTCCCATAATAGTTGAGTTACTTGATGTGGAAGAATTTTTTTTGTACTTCTGAGTTATATTACAAGTTGATTTACGTCAATGTCTTTTTATTGTTTTGACTTCTGGTCGAACCTTCCATTATGTTCTGAATTGTTTACATTGCTAATTTGTAAAGGATGTAGAAAACATAAAATTTAATTACTATCGACTTATATGGGTATAGATATAGATATAATGTATGTGGATGTTGATTTATATTTTCAAAGTCTTAGGAGTCCAATAAAATGAAGATAGGTGGTAACTGACCTTATTTATTAACTTTCTTTTAATCTCAGAGAGTTTGAATATCGTTCCATCATTGATGAATGGTACCTGTAAGTATTGGGAAAAAAGAAATGAATAATAGTAGTAGTAAATGTGTGGCATTATAATTATGTATTGAAAATAAATGTGCGAGTACAACGTAGAGTTATATTTTGTACACGAAGTTAAATGAAATTGTGATTTTAAATTCGAAGCAAATTGTGGCTGTCAGAAAATATTGTTACTAAGAACAATATGTGACCGTCACAAGTTTGTTTAGTATCCTAATTATTCAAAAAAATGTATGTGTCAGAGTATTTAGTATTTAATCACTGCATATATGGAAAATTGTACAAATTTTCTTAACAAGTTGTTACTAAATAGTTTGAGCTGATGTTGGCTATATGAAGAAACAGATCAAGATATGTCTAACATAAGTACATCATGTAAACAATGAAATGCTCATAACTGGAGATTTTTTAGTCCCAATTCATTATAATTAAAATAGTGAACTGATTTGATTTTTTTGGCTTATTAAAATATCTATTCCACAGAGAAATTTAATATTAAGTACAAATATTTGTAAAATAGTAGGTTTACTAAATTTAATTCGCAGAGAATAAGAGATTTCTGAAAGGAAGTCAAATGATACTATGAAATCGGTAAGAACAGTACATATTGTTATTATAAAGGCAAAAAAAATTCTACTTAAGAAGAAAATTATACCTCAGATGTTTGAATTTTCGGATTCCAACTTTGTTGTAGGAATAAATCAAGAGTTTTCATTCATGACCAAAGTTTCTTTATCAACTGGGGAAAAATTTAAGGGTTTGTGCGTCTTTGGGTGGTAGAAAACTTTCATATCTGGTTTTTTCCTTCAACTTTGTCAACTCAGTGATAATCATTTCAATTTTGTTTGAGATGAGATGAGTTGAAAATGGTAAGAATTATGAGGTTTGGTTGAGTATGTTGGATTATGCTTTCTAGATGTATAGGTTTTTGGAGAGATTTAGAGATTGTGAATGGAGTAGCGTGGGCGGTGCTGAAGAAAGAGAGGAGGACGACGCTAGGGTTTGATTAGGGTAGGATGTTAGGTCAATTTTTTTTCTTTATTTATGATATTAATAAACTGATGGGTGGATCATATTTATTTTCATCCATGGTATTTTTGTGGCCCAAATGTAATTTAAAGTCAATGATTTAATGGCCCGGTTTGTATTTATATTTTATTTATGTATTATGTTTAATTAGTATTACATATACTCCTCCACCCCAAAATGATTTCTATATAATTTTGTCTCCCTTATGTGAAGGATAAGTGTATTCTAGATTGAAAAATAATAATTTCTTATAATATAAATAAATTTAATTTTGCATGTATTTTTACCATAAAAATTACATGTCCCTTTATGTTATATAATTTTGGTTTCGTTCAATAAGTTCATATTATTTGTATAATCTAAAATGTATTTTCTTATTTCAATTTATATATTCTTATTGTTTTACTTCTTTTCTGTAGGAGGATCAAAAAATGATGAGCTGGATGTTACAACTCCTAATGCTAATTTAATGTCGCATTCTTTAACTGATATATCAAATCGTAAGTTTTTTTTTCAAAAATTTCTTATAAACATTTTACTATTTAACGTTTCTTTTTCTATTATTCATATATGTGCATTAACAAATGAACATTACCTATTGTACATGTTATTTCTTTTAGTCCCTCAAGCAAGAATGAACTATAAGCGCACTCATGTTCTTACGAAAAGAAAGGGTGAGTCATCGTCACAGCCATATGTCTCAAGTGAAAGTGGGGGTACATTTACATTTATGGATGGTCCTCATCGGGTGAAGATATCTAAACGTCAAAAGAATTCCATATCATCATCATTAAACGGTACACGTAATTTCTTCGTATTCACATTAAACTGTTTCCTTTATTTAGGTTTTCTAAGTAATACGTACTTTCTATTATTTGAAAACATGAAATATGTATTTACGTTGTACACGTATTACTATCAGAAGATATATTGTGAAGACGTAAATATTGAGACATAATTTTTTTTTCCATAAAGAATATTGGGATATAGGTGATGCAACATTTCATTGCACATTTTGTGGAGCTTCCTTTTGGTACGAAGAAAGAATGTGCCGATGGTATAAAGCTCGTGCTCCAAAGTACAGTTCATGTTGTAGTCAAGGAAAAATAAAAATACCTCTCTTGAAAGATCCTCCTGTTGAGTTACAACGTTTGTTGTTTGATGATACTGAAGTTAGTAAGCAATATAGAAAAAATATACGTTCCTACAACAATATGTTTTCGTTTACGTCGATGGGAGGAAAGGTAGATAGGAGTATCAATCAAGGAGGATCACCACCTGTATTTAAGCTTCATGGACAAAATTTCCATTTAATTGGAAGCCTATTGCCAACTGAGGGGGAGACGCCGAAATTTGCACAATTGTATATATACGATACAGAAAACGAAATAGCCAACCGTAAAGCATCTGTCAGGTTCGTAAGTACATAATATTTTTCTTCTACGTTAATTTTAAAATTATTCCTTCAATAATTGCTTTTATTATGTCTACCCCGGTAAAATTATGAATACTCACGTAGTATTTTTAGTATTGCTTACATTATTATCTATTCTATATATGTTCCATGTTAACTTAATAACTTACATTTAAATTTTTTTAGGATTGACGCGGCTTTTGATGAAGTACGTGATGAGATTGTTTCGCAATTAAAAAACATGTTGGATACTCATAATGTTTTGGCACAATCATTTCGTATGGCTAAAGAGAAATTAGGTTCTGAGAATGTGGTTGATATGAAGTTGAAGTTGATTGGTAAAAGATCTGGGGATGGTCGGGTTTATAATTTGCCCACGGTTTCTGAAGTGGCCGCTCTGGTTGTTGGTGATTTCGACAGTTCGGGAAATGAAAGGGATATCATACTTCAAACAAGGAATGGGGAACTACATCGTATTAATCAACTAAACCCATCATATTTAGGTTTGCAGTATCCATTGCTATTCCCTTATGGTGAAGATGGGTATAGAGAGGGTATACCGTTAACTGATGTAAATGGCCAATCAAATCGTAGGAAGAATGTCAGTATGAGGGAATATTTTGCCTTCAGGTTACATAGCAGGCCTTTTGAAGCAAGGACGATTTTGTTTTCAAGGAGGCTGTATCAACAGTTAGTTGTGGATGCATACACGATGATTGAGTCTTCTCGCTTGACTTATATAAGGCTTAATCAAAAAAAGTTGCGTGTGGATATGTACAAAGGGTTAGAAGACGCTTTGTGTCATGGAGATTGTGATGCGTCTCGACAGGGAAAAAGGATAGTATTGCCTTCGAGTTTTACCGGTGGCGCAAGATATATGATTCAAAACTATCAGGATGCAATGGCAATTTGCAGATGGGTTGGATATCCAGACTTATTTTTAACACTCACATGTAATCCTAAATGGCCGGAGATTACGAGGTTTCTTAGTGACGGAGATTTGAAGCCCGAGGATAGGCCGGATATTTTATGTCGGCTATTTAAGGTTAAAATTGATGCTCTAATTGAAGATTTGAAGAAGAAAAAAAAATTCGGGGAGGTTAAATCAGGTACGTAATGTTGTGTATATTTATTGATTTTTTACGTTCACATTGTATATAAAATTACATGTATATATTCTCTATATTTGAAGTTCATTTCTTATTATTCTATTATGTAAATAGTTTTCTATTTTGATTCCAGTGATATACACGATTGAGTTTCAGAAAAGAGGACTACCCCACGCTCATATATTACTTTTCCTTGCAAGTAATTATAAAGCACGGAGCGCTGAAGAAATTGACGAAATAATTTCCGCAGAAATTCCAGACGAGAAGTTGGATCCAGTATATTATAATGCAGTATCAGATTTAATGGTTCATGGTCCGTGTGGGAAATATAGACGTAATTCACCGTGTATGGTTGACGGCCGTTGCTCTAAGCATTTTCCGAAGAAATTTGTTGAATCAACTCAAATAGATGATGAGGGGTATGCAATTTATAGGCGTAGAGATGATGGGCGGACAATTGTGAAGAATGGAGTTCAATTAGATAATAGACATATTGTGCCACATAATCGTTATTTGTTACTGAAGTATAGGGCTCATTTAAACGTTGAGTGGTGCAACCAATCTAGAGCGATAAAGTATTTGTTCAAGTATGTGAATAAAGGAAATGATCGAGTGACTGCAACTTTCTACCGGGCTATGACGGAGAATAATTCAGAGAAGTTAGTAGATGAAGTCAGTTTGTATTATGATTGTAGATATATTTCTTCGTGCGAGGCTGCTTGGAGAATTTTTGGGTTTGAGATACAGTACAAAGATCCATCAGTTGAGCGTCTAAGTTTTCATCTTCCTAACCAACAGAGTATTGTCTTCTCTGATACTGACAATATTGAAGTGGTTATGCAAAAGGAGTCAGTAGGTCAAAGTATGTTTTTGGGGTGGATGGAAGCGAATAAAAAATATCCCGAAGCGAAGACGTTAACTTATGCCGAATTTCCTACAAAATTTGTGTGGAAATCTGATGTCCGAGAATGGCTTCCAAGGAAGAAAGGGTTTTCTATAGGACGAGTCTTTTACGTTCCGCCTGGCTCTGGTGATATGTATTACTTGAGGTGTTTGTTGAACAAAGTTCGAGGGCCGACATGTTATCGTGATCTTTGTAAAGTGAATGATTTGCAGTTGGAGAATTTTCGAGATGCATGCTATGAGTTGGGTTTGTTGAATGATGATAGAGAGTATATTGATGGAATAGTTGAAGCTAGCGAGTTCTCAACCGCTCATTCTCTAAGAACATTATTTAGCACCCTTTTGTTATCTGCTTCCATGAGCCGTCCAGAATTTGTATGGGATAAGTGTTGGAGATTTTTAGCAGAAGATGTGATTTACAAACAACGGATAATCTTCCATCATCCAGGTTTGTTTCCTCCATATTTATAATTATTTCACACATACGTTTGAATATCATCTACTTACAAATTTAGTAATTGTGTAATTGTGTAGGCTTAACTTTGAGTGATTCTCAATTGAAGAACTATACTCTCGCAGAAATTGAAAAGATATTAAAAATTCAAGGTCGTAGTTTACAAGAGTTTACGCCTATGCCTTATCCTGAACCGGAGTATTTGGAGGTTAACCCAAATAGATTGATTCATGATGAAATGTGCTATGATCGGGAGAGTTTGGCAAATGATTTTAATGATTTGGTGGGTAAATTAAATGATGATCAAAAGCATGTGTTTGATGTTATAGTCGAATCGTGTTTTTCTGAGCTAGGACGGATGTTCTTTGTCTACGGTTATGGTGGAAGCGGGAAAACATATGTTTGGCGTACTCTTTCAGCATTTTTGAGATCAAAAGGTCATATTGTCCTAAATGTTGCTTCAAGTGGCATTGCCTCACTTTTATTGCCCGGGGGAAGAACAACACATTCTCGGTTTGCTATTCCATTTACGTTAAATGAAGATTCAGTGTGTAATATTCGACAAGGTAGTCCTTTAGCTGAGTTGATTATAAAGGCGAAGTTGATAATTTGGGATGAGGCACCTATGATGCATAAACATTGTTTTGAAGCATTAGATCGGAGTATGAGGGACATAATGAGAATAAGTGACCCGAGAAGGGATGCATTGCCTTTTGGTGGAAAAACAATTGTTTTTGGTGGGGATTTTAGACAAATTTTGCCTGTTATTCCGAAGGGAAGTAGGCCTGATATTGTAAATGCTTCTATTAATTCTTCTTATTTGTGGCAGAATTGCACTGTGTTAAGATTATCAAAAAATATGAGGTTGCAAGGGTTGGATAATAGTTCTAATTCGGAGGGTGTGAGACAATTTGCTGATTGGATTGCTGAAATTGGGGATGGAAAGGTGAGTGAGCCAAATGATGGGGTTGCCATTATTGATATTCCAATTAAGTTTATTATTGAGGAGTTCAACGACCCAATCTCTGGTATAGTTGAGAGTATATATGGTGAGTATTTAAATGGAAGGAATGATGTTGCTTATTTGGAAGAGCGTGCAATTTTGGCACCAACTTTGGATGTAGTTAACTCTGTTAATGATTATATGGTGTCAATCAATAATTCGACTTCCAGAATTTATTTCAGTTCTGATGTCGCATCACATTCTGACGTAAATGCCGACTTCCTGAGCAACTTACACACTTCAGAATTTATGAACAAAGATATCAATTTCTGGTTTACCAAATCATACGTTAAATTTGAAAGTTGGAACACCGGTAATGTTGCTTCGCAATATTGATCCGTCCTTGGGATTATGCAACGGAACACGCCTGATACTCACAAGACTTGGCAATCATGTGTTGGAGGGAGAGATACTCTCTACACGTAACATTGGAAAAAGAGTCCTCATTCCAAGAATGTCTCTAACCCCGTCGGATGTAAGAATACCTTTTCGATTTGAAAGAAGACAATTTCCGTTAATGGTTTCTTACGCTATGACTATTAACAAGAGTCAGGGCCAGTCATTCTCCGTTGTTGGTCTACTTTTGAAGAAGCCAGTATTTTCTCATGGACAACTGTATGTCGCATTATCAAGAGTTACGAATCCCGGCGGTCTAAAAGTCTTGATATTTAACGAAGATCGTCCATCCTCATCTGATAGTTGTACTACAAATGTGGTTTTCAAAGAAGTATTCAATAATATTTAACTCCCGTTTCTCAAATACTTTTATGTAATATATATCCACTTCTCACTACAACAAGGTCCGAATTTCTTACAATGTTTATGTCGTACTTCTATCAAATGTTTATAAATATATTTCTAAATTTCGTAATAATCTCGCCGTGCATCGCACGGGTGTATCACTAGTATATATAATAACAAGATCTTGGTAATTTGAGAGGGTATGAGGGGCAATTTCGTCATTTGATACGGTGGCAAAAGTGCAAAAAAATTGACTTAAATGACACTTGGCAAGCGGTGATTAGACTGTAATATATTTTTAATTTTTTTTTTTGGAAATTTGGACACGTGTCAATCATTTAGTGGAGGGCATTTTGGACAATTCAATGACGCGGGTGGGACACGTACCGACAACCGCGCGTGAAGAACATGAAGGACGCTGAATTGTGTTTGTTTTCTTTTTTTTCTTTTTTTTCTTTTTTTTTTGGCTTGGACACTTGGCTTCCTCCTATTGGTTGTTTGGATTTTGGATTTTTATTTTTCACCCATTTCTTTAACCTAAATTATTTTATAATAAATTAATTTTTTTTTAAAAAAAAATTACACCAAATTTCATAAAAAAAAATTCTCTTTAAATAGAGACTATTTTCATTCGATTTGGACATAGAAAAAAAAACCTTTATTTGTAAATATAAATTTCTTAATTATCCTTTGTTAATTTTCCTTTGTTAATTTTTCAATATGTTTTTAATCAAAATTAATTTTGAAGAAAAAAATTCTCTTTTTTAAATATAAATTTCTTGATTATCCTTTGTTAATTTTCTTTTTTTTTTTAAATATATTTTTAGTGAAAATTAATTAAGTGTGAAGTATTTATTTTTAATTATAAATGAGAATAATAATAATAATAATAATAATAATAATAATAATAATAATAATAATAATAATAATAATAATAATAATAATAATAATAATAATAATAATAATAATAATAATAATAATAATAATTTTATTAATCATAAAAAAATGGTGGGGTATAGGATGATGAGTTGGGATGGTGTTAATCTATCTATAATAATATAACAACAGGATCGTCAAAAGTTGGAGCCAAAACCAAGGGTATTTTTGTAATTTCACGCGGTGGCATTTTGGCAATAAACAAGGCGGAGATGATACGTGGCACACTGTCATTGGGCGCGTATGTCACACGCGCCGACACAGGCGCGTTAGACGCGTTACCTTTTTTTTTTCTTTTTTAATTGAAGCGACACGTGGCACACTCTGATTGGACCGTTTTATTTCAGATTTTTAATTTTCCTCCCCTTTTTTCGACCTCAATTATTTTATAAAAAAAAAAAAAATTTTACACCAAAATTCATAAATTTTTTTTTCTCTTTAATTAGAGACTAATTTCATTTAATTCGAACACCAAAAAAAAAACAATCTTTCTTAAAAATAAATTTCTTAATTATCATTTCTTTATTTTACTTTTAATTTTTCAATATCTTTTTTTTTTTTGAAAATTAATTAAGTTTGAAGTATATTTTTTTATTATAAATGATGATAATAATAATCATAATTTTACTTTTTAAATATAAATTATTGTTTGTAATGTTAGTTACTTCGTTTCAAAATTTGACATTAATTTTTTAAACATATTAAGTAATATTGTATAAAATATTCCTTTGGACGAATATATTAATTTATTTTTTTTTACCTGAAGTAGTATTATTTTGTAAAAATTAATGTTTATAATGTTCGTGTCTTCGTGTCAGGAAATAAATATTAATTTTTGAGGCAAGTAAATTCATTGAGGCAAATGAAGGAATTTTTTTTTTTTGATATAGAAATTAGTATTAATTATGGGATGAAAGTAATATTCAATTTTGAGTTGAAGAAATATTTTTTTCTTAAAAAGTTGAATTTTTTTATATGTCCAAAAAAAATGAACATTGATTCTTTCGTCTCAATGAACATTTTAAAAATTAATACTACTTTATTCGTCTAAAAAATTAATGTAATATTTTGAGACGAAGACACTAACGTTACAAACATTAATTGCAGAGGTGAATGAAGTAGTATTTTTTTTTTTAAATATTCATTGGGATGAAGGAAATAATGCTCAATTTTTTTGGAAAAAAAAATGTTGTATTATTTTTGGGTTAATCATTTCGAATCGAAAGTAATATTCATTTTTGAAATATTATAATATTAGTGCCTTCGTTTCAAAATATGACATTACTTTTTTAAACAACTTAAGTAATATTTTATAAAATATTCATTGGGATGAAGATGTCATTTTCTTTTTTTAGTCGAAGTAGTATTATTTTGTAAAAATTAATCTTTATAATGTTTGTGTCTTCGTGTGTCAAAAAATAATTATTATTATTTGAGACAAGTAAATTCCTTGAGGCAAAGGAAGCAATTTTCTTTTGATATAGAAAGTAGTATTAATTATGAGACGAACGTAATATTCATTTTTAAATTGAAGGAATTTTTTTTCCTTAAAAAATATAATTTTTTTATATGTCCAAGAAAAATTAACATTGCTTCCTTTGGCTCAATGAACATTTTAAAAAATAATACTACGTTATTCGCCTAAAAAATTAATGTCATATTTTGAGACAAATGCACTAACATTACAAACATTAATTGCAGAGGCGAATGAAGTAGTATTAGTTTTTAAAATAGTAATTGGGATGAAGGGAATAATGATCATTTTTTTTGGATAAAAAATGTTGTATTATCTTTGGGTTATTCATTTTGAATCGAAAGTAATATTCATTTTTGAAATGTTGTAATGTTAGTGCCTTTGTTTCAAAATATGAGATTAATTTTTTAAACAAATTAAGTAATATTTTATAAAATATTCATTGGTACGAAAATAGTATTTTTTTTTCCTATAGCTGAAGTAGTATTATTTTGTAAAAATTATTTTTTATAATGTTTGTTTCTTCATCTCATAAAATAAATATTAATTATTTAGACAAGTAAATTCCTTGAGGCAAAGGAATCAATTTTTTTTTTTGGGACTAGAAAGTAGTATTAATTATGGGATGAAAGAAATATTCATTTTTGAATAGAAGGACAATTTTTTTCCCCTTTTTATATATAATAGACGAACATGTAATTTTTTTTTTTTGAACATGTCATTTTTTTTAATTGGTAATATATTTTTGTAAATAATTTCATGATTGCAAATAATATGTGGACGTTTATTATTATTATTATTATTTTTATTATTATTATTATTATTATTATTATTATTATTATTATTATTATTATTATTATTATTATTTTGCCATTTTTACATGAGAGTATTTTTGTAATATTCAGGGAGTTTTTTTTTTAACAATCAGCTTGTATGGGTTTTTTTTTCTTTTTAATATCCATCTTTTAAAATTTCTTTTTGGTAAATGCCCTTAGGACTTATTCAATTTTTACTTTCTAAAATTGTTTATTTCTTAGTTTAATGACTAATTTATTATATTATATTTACATCTGATTACTGTTTCATTATTGTCTGTAAAAAAAATATTTCAAAATGTACGATATAGTGTATATTTTTCAGTTCAAGATATTTGTATTATTGTTTTCCTTTTATGCTATGACTATTAATAAAAGTCAAAGGTCAGTATTTTCAATATAATTTTCAAATAATCGTTTTACAATGTATACAAACATCTATATTTCCTTTTGTATTTATTTCGATTTTAATCAGTTATTCGTTAGTAACTGTCCGTGCATCGCACGGGGGTCAATCTAGTAGGGATAAAATTAACACTTTTGATAACAAATTATGCTATTAATTGCTTTTCTTAAACTTGACGAAAAGTCAAAAAGTGACAGATAATTTGGACGGGAGGGAGTACTACCTCCGTCCTAGCATACTTAAGAAAATTGGTCAATCCAATCACAGTTTGATCGATAATTTAATCAAAAATTAATTATCAAAATTAAAAATTGTCATTCAAATTCCTTGGTCATGTGCCATTTTTCTCTTCCGCTTTAAAAATAAATGTTACACAGAAGAGAAAAAAATGTTGTGTAAATAAAAAAGTAAAATGCAATATTTATTTTGAAAAGAGAGTTAGAAAAAATTAATTTAATGGGGGACACGCAAGGGGATCAACGCACCGCACACATAGAAAGAAAGAAAGAATATTTATAACATAGAAAAGAAAAGCAAAGAGAGATGATTTAGGATCTACTGTACTGTAAAAACTACTTATGTTTATGGGAGATGTTAATTAATTAGGAAGGAAGGAAGGAAGGAGTATCTTTTCATATCATTCATTTTATTTAATGGAATACCCTACTACTTACTAGTCTCTAATTCATATCACAATTCAATTCAATCGCTAGTCAATTTTGATTGATTTTGAGATTTGAGATTTGGATTTTGGATTTTGGATTTTGGATTTGGAAGAAGAAGAAGATGAAGGAGATGGCGATGGAGATGGAAGAAAAAGAAAGGAAAAGGAATTATAATCGCAAGTTTGTATTGGGAATAGGTTTCTTTGTGCAGGGAATGAGATGTTACCCTTGGATGGCTGCCATCTTCTTCCTCAAAGACTTCCTTCAAATGGATCCTTCCTCTCTCCAGATCCTTCTTAACTCCTCCAATCTTCCCATGGTTGCCAAACCCTTTTACGGCCTTCTCTCCGACTCCTTTTACATCCGCCGCCAACACCGCCTCCCCTACATCTCCCTTGGTGGTATGGTTGCTAGCTCCTCCAATCTTCTACTCTTTTTTTTTTATTCTTTTATTATTTGCATTTCAATTCATTTTTTTTTCTTTTTTTTTGCAGCTTTGTTACAGGCTCTTTCTTGGTTTGCTATTGCCTCCTCATCCTCCCCCATCTCATTCTTCTCCATCACCCTTTTTCTTCTTCTCGGTAACCTCGGTGCCTCTTTAGTTGAGGTTGCCAATGATGCCATTGTTGCTGAGACTTCTAAACCTCCTCAAGGCCTCCAGTCTTTTGTTTGGATTGCCTCCTCCATTGGCGGTGTCCTTGGTAACCTTCTTGCCGGTGTCTCCATTCATCGTTTCTCCCCCAAGGCTATCTTCTTTTTCTTTGGCCTCCTCCTTACTCTCCAGTTTCTCTTAACAATTTTCACCAGTGAGACGTCGCTTGACCTCCCAAACAGTACAACCAATCTCGGGATCAGAACCCAACTCTCTCAGCTTCTACTGCTCTTACGCAAACCTGACATTGCTCTGTCCGTCACTTGGTTCGCAGCCTCCTATGCCATTATTCCAGCCCTTACTGGTACTATGTTCTACTACCAGACTGAGCATCTAAAGATTGAGTCTTCCGTACTCGGAATATCCAAGGTGTTTGGACAGGTAGCAATGCTGCTATGGGGCATTATGTATAAGCGACACTTCAAATCAATTCAACCGAGGAAACTCATCTCAGCGATTCAGGCAACCATGGCCCTTTTTATGATTTCTGATTTTTTGTTCGTCAAGGGATTTTACAAGAAGATGGGGGTGCAAGACTCGGTCTATGTTGTGGTATTCTCGGGACTTCTTGAAGTTCTCTATTTCTTTAAGATTCTCCCTTTTAGTATTCTGATAGCTAAGCTGTGCCCTGCTGGCTGCGAAGGGTCTTTGATGGCTTTTGTCATGTCCAGCGTTGCACTTGCATTCATATTGAGTGGCTACCTTGGAGTTGCACTTGCTTCATATGTTGGGGTCACAGGTAATGACTTCTCGGGCTTGCCACGTGGGCTTCTGATTCAAGCAGCAGCCACAGCTCTGCCTCTTTTCTTTGCAGCATGTATCCCCCATGATGCAAATCTCGATACAAAAAAGAAAGAAAACTGAGCACCAGGAGCAGCAACCACTTTTCGGATTTACACAGGTACAGTTGTTTCATTATTCCTTGGAGATCATCATCAGTTGGAGCTGTAAAAACAAACATTAACTGCAGCGCGCAAAAATGCTGACAAGAGGTTTTATCCACCAATGATGGGATCTGAGTGCATTGGCACACCATTTAAGTGAATTCACTTTTACTAGAAAGTTTGAGATTTCAAGAAGATTATATTATGTATGATATAGAAAATTCATCTGTAGTTCTGTTAGGGCACTTATGGAGTGTGCAATTCAACAGGGGAAGGCATGGACGGCCACAAACAAATAGTAACGATTTATGTATCAGAGCTAATTGAGTTGGATCTTGGAAGGAAGTTCATGGGCAACTGTCTTTGGATATCCTTAATTTATAAAACATCAATGACAATATCATTTGTACCCCAGTAACATCAGTTCAGTTCAGTTAGTTCATGTGCTATGTCTTATTTGTTTACAACATTTTTCTTAAATATCCAGGCTCAAAATACCAATCCGCAATTTCACTTACTTTTTAAGTCTGAGAATGAGAATACTACTATAAGCAGCAAATTGGTTTATTAAATAAATAAATGAATACCAGGCTCAAACGCAATTTCAGTCTCTCCCTCTTGAAAATAAGAAGCTGATCTAACAAGCTTCATGGAAGCATGATGACACTACTTTAAACATTCATCGACAAATCAATGAAACAAAGTTGTAAGATAATGGAGTAACTATTTCAAAGCCAAAGCTACTCAGCTATGTACTAGTCTGAGAAAAGTTGAACATAAAGGCTTCAACAAGGAATGCCTCTTCAAACCATATTTTTCTACGAGTAAAAGATTTTTCCTTCTACTTCTTATTAATGACAATCACAGCAACGTTTCAAAAAAAAAAAAAAATACCAATCGCAGCAATGGTTACAAGTATGTTCTTGTCCATTCTCAGGTGCTTGTTAAAATGATAAACACAAAATGGGGACAAAAGGCATGCATATATGAAGCAAACGAAATTAAGACTGAGATTCTCAACCCATCATCAAATTCAGGAAGAAACAAGCCTCAATAAGAAAAGGAGGAAATCCTTCTGATAAGAATATGAGGCGCACAGCATCCATATGTTCGCATTAGTAAGATATCTATGTGATCCAAAAATTCTCAAGTGTGGTTAGTTTTACGAGCTAAATTATCATTAAGTATATAATCAGAGAATGCACATTGGTCATTAATTCAGCAAAACTGGTTGAAATATATGTTATCTAATTGAACCTACATGGCTTTGAAAACAATTCAGCAAAACTGGCCAGGGCACGACTCATGACCCTTAAACACCCTACCTGATACAGTCGTCCAACCCAAGGCACGTCTAGGCACGACTGCATGGCACGACTCGTGCCATAGGACACGACTCGTGCCCTGAACAGAAATTCAGTTTCAATGCTGAAACATCAACAACCTTGAAACAATCTCCCATAACCATTTCTCCCAACTCAAACACAATACAATAAACTTCAAACTTCAGTTCAACTTATACCAATTTTTCCTCAAGCCATTTCAACCAACCAAAACCCTTTCCCTACATTTTAGATTCAAAGAACCATATTACCAACCTTTCATTCAACATTTCTAATTCAATCCAAACCTATATACCATTACTCACTTATACTTCACCAAAACCTTAATCCAATTCATTCCAAAACCAAAAGAAAATGGTCCAAACTAGCATACACCAATTTATACCTCAAGCCTTTCATACTAAGTTAATAACACCATATTCACATAATGCAACTCATCCTCAAACCATTTCAACCCAAGTAAAATGTACCAAAGTGACATGCAACCATTATAACATTAACCTTAAATTATTCCCATCCTTTCACCTTAGCAACAACACAATAATCAAACCTTAATTCAACTCATTCCAATACCTTTCCACCACCTAACGAATTTATTATGAATTCTTTAAGTATAATCAATGTACTTAAATTATTTATTACGCACTGCTATAAAACATCAGCTATGGAAACAAGAGCAACAACTATTCTAAATCTGAAACCAAATTATTTGAAAATTGCTCAGAAAATTATCCAATTTAGGCTCAAAAAGCATTCAATTCCGATTTAAAACGAAGAAGTTAAGAATATCAAAAGGTTAGATGAATGTTAACGAAAATTAGGATTGTTCTGAAAATATTTAAGATCTACACATGGCAAACTGATCTTTAGCCCATGCCAAAAGATTTGGATCCAAATATCATAATCAAAAGAAAACCAAACTAATGACTGTTCCATTCCAGAGTTTAGCTTTCTGCAAAAGGGCATGCACCAAACAATTGGCCACCTCTCAGTGGAACAAATGACTTCCTAGACATGATGGAGTATATGACTATCTCCACTTATTTTATCTTTCCCTTGTTGATTTGATAGCACAAGCCGAAATTCACATACAATCAAACATTTTGTTCCAACATTTTCTCTTCAATTAGACAATACAATTATACAAATGAGCAATCTATTATCTCTTAACTCCTCACTTTTTTCCCAGTACCAAATTTTCTCCTAACTAACAAGTTGACTATCTTGCATACCAAGAGCGGACATAGATAGTTTGGCAAAATCCAATTGGGTATCATGAAGGATAGTTACAGCAACAGGGAAAGATCAACACCAAGCTACGCTAATAGCTCAATAGAAGATACAACTTATGATTCGGAGAGGGTGCCATACAAAGAGGTGCTACAACTATAACAACAGGAACAAATATTTCTTGAGAAAGAGAGATAAATTCACACATATTATTACTATCTAGATGAATTAAGATTTTGAAAGCACAAAATCAAAAAATCACTTACTCTTCCACCTCAAAACCTTCATATTACTTACCCCTTCTTTTTCCTCAAACTACAACCACAATACCAAACTCAAGAAATTGGTCCTAAACCACATGCAACCATTATCCAAGAACAATATCAAATTTTTAACACTAAATAAGCATGAATTTGAAGGAAAATATAATAACTTACCGGAATAATTCGAAATTAAGAAAAACTTCAATCGAATAGATGCGATCCTATCGGCTTCCTCAACATTTAGACGCAGACGGATCGAAAAACGGAAACGAAATGAATTTAAGGAAATTTATGGAAGAAAATCCTAGGTTGAAGCTTTTTGCAGGATGAAAGAACCATGTAAGAAATTTTGCTGAAGTAGACATTAAGAATGAAGTTTTCTTATCAAAATCAAAGATAAACATTAATATATTTTCACTTTAGCTCCTCCAAGGATTGAATTGCTACAACTAACTACCTTAACTTCCAACCTTTACACATTAGCACCTCAATATTTTCATAAGCTCTTATTTACATTTTCCAAATATTATTAATTTACTACACCATTCCTATTTATTTCAAGTAGACATTAAATAATTAAATTAAATTTATTAACATACTTAAAATGTCAAATAAATTAATAAAATAATAAACTAACACATAAATATCACAAATATTATGAAATGCATAAAATGAGATGCCACGCACCCCACCCCCACGTGCTCAACATGTGCTTAAAATAGTGCCTAGGATTAGGGTCGTGACAGTTGTTCTCTTTTTTTTTCTTTTTTTATTTGATATCATATGTTTTGATTGTATTTCATATATTTTTTTTTTATACAGCTTTGGGCATGGGATAGATTGCTATGTACGCAACCTATTTCTCTTAGGCCAAATGAGGATCAGGGCAACCTTCCCTTGGGTGCAGGTATACATTTATTAACGAGTTTTCCATTTGAAATGTTATTGTCACCTACTACATATTGAAACTTTTGACTTATACTTCTCCATTTATTGAATTTCAGGTGGATTGGAAGGTTATCTCTGAAGTATGTTACTGCACACAACCTTCACAGCTATCGAGACCAACTAACGCACTCAACTGATGATCAGGTTGTGTGGATGCCATACAGAGATCGACAGGCTCCAGCTTATTGCCGTCAGGGAGAGACTGTTTGGAGGTCTAGAGTCCCTCTGATCTGTTTTGAGAAGGTAGAGTGGCACCACCCTGATCGCGTGTTGAGGCAGTTCGGCATGCTGCAGGGGATCCCAGAACCGTGTGACACAGGGGAGGAGTTGCACAGGGTTGACCGTCGCGGGAACAACCATGTTGTTTGGGGTTCCCGACACCAGCGATTTATAGCAGCTTGGGAACAACGGCGGGATAGAGTGGTATACGGGCAGATGGGGGTTCAGGCCATGCATTATACGCATCCTTACATGGTTTGGTACAGGAGGATCACGTGCATGTTTGTTCAAAACCCAGTGCATGTAGAGGAGATTGGTTACCGGACGATGGCCCCTTTCTTGGAGGGTTTGATAAGCATTTCTTAAATTGTTCTCATTATAATCACCTTACTTTTCTTACTTCGAATTATTAAATTATGTCTCATTCTCATAATTTATGCTATAAAAACATGTACAAAACTTACATCATGTTCATGTGACAAATGAAGCTGGCATTACTAGGGATGAGGAGCAGCAAAGTCCGCCGTGTCCATTCCGGTTTGAGGTGCGGAGGGTTGTCAGACACACTCTCACGCATGTGAGAGAGCAACAACGGCTTGAGGTTGAAGCACCTACAGTACCGGTTGATTGCGCTTAGGGTGTGGCACCTAGACAGCCTCGTAGACGTGGACATCGTGCACCCAGACAGGCACAGCCGGGGATGAACTTACATGATGAGCCAGAGCCACAGCCACAGCCTCACATCGACCCACAGCCACAGCCTCAAGCCCAGACCCAGGATGATGGGCTATTTGAATGGTCGTCACAGTGGACTCAAAGTCAATTTACTGGGAGTGGGAGTGGGTGAGGGGATGGGAGTGGGAGTGGGAGTGGGTGGAGTTCCCAGCCAGACCCTTCCTCCTGAACCCACTATGGGTTTTGGACAATATTCGGGAAGTGGAAGTGCCTTTAGGGTTCCTCTATCTACGTCACAAGCATCGTTCCAACCCTTCTCCGATCTGAATTCGACTTCTTCTGGCGGGGCTTACTTTGAGGGCATTACACAACCTCAAAGGGAGGATTTTCAGAGACAGGCTGACATAAGAAAGGGATCTAGGTCGCGACATCCGATAAACAAATTCACTCCATCTACATATGATAAAACATATGAAAGAAGGAAGAAGTGAGATTTGATTAGTTTAGTAGTTTTTGTAATGGATATTTGTAATATATTATAATATTTTTGTAATCTATTTGTTTGTTATTTGAAAGTTTTAGTTTGTTTCTATATTTGTTGTTGTATACATGAGTTTTGTTTTGTTGGTTTTGTTGTTTGTATACATGTGTTTTGCAGCACCTTCCTTTAAACTCGCTAATTGAATTGGCGATTTTCAATTTCGTTTAAACTCGCCAAATGAAATGGCGAGTTTAATTTTCATGGAATTTGTTTTTTAATATTACAGAAAATAATTAATGGAAATAAAAAATAAATAAACTCGCTAAATGGTTTGGCGAGTTTGAAAGGAAAAATGTCAAAATCGCTACACGGTGTAGCGATTTACAAAAAGTGGGACACTTTGGGCAAAAGTTTGAACAATAAGTCATAATAGTAAATAAAAATTTTAAAAAGAATTAAATGAGAAAAAAATCGAAAGGAAATGGGAGGAAATCTAATAAATTTTCCTCCCAAGGTGTGCTTTCGAGTTTTTTAAGGGAAGAAGTGGAAGGAAAGGAAGGGAAAATTTTATGGATTTTCCCTCTTACACTTTCCTTCCAAAAGTGGGAGAAATTGAAAGGAAATAGAATTTCATTAACAAATCTTTTTGCTATACCTATTTTAACCTTCAAATATAATATTCTTTCCTCTTTCATTAAGGGTATAAATATAATTGGGTTAATTACAAATTAGGGCCTGAAGTTTCACATGAGGTCCCCAAGAGGGGCCTGACTTTTTTTTTTAGCGATTTAGGGTCTGACTTCACATTTTTTTATCAAATCAGGGCTTTTTGACGAATTTCATCCAAAAATCCCTTAAGTTAAAGAAAAGTTACCGAAGGGACTAGTTTGTAATGATTATTAGTTTTAAGGGGTCAAATGCAAAGTTTAAATATAAAGTGTTCAAAATTTATTTCTTTTTCCAAAATAATTAATATTATCTTAATTCTAAAATAATTAATATCCGGAATAAATATATGTAATGTTCGTAAAAAAAATATTTTTTTTACTTTTTATGTCACAAAATAATTAATGTTCGTAACATATAATGTATTAAAAAAAACTGAAAATTTTAATTATTTAATATAATGTTAATATATTACGAACATTAACTTTTTTTAACATAATAATAAAAAATAAATTAATTTTATTTAATTTATCTTTAGCACCGTTCCATACAATCCAAAGTGTTCCTTGAGTGCCTCCTCCGTTGTCTCCCGAGAAATCCCTCCAACAAACAGCTTGAATTGGTCCGGATCCTCCATACCCAAACCCTTAAATCCTTAGAACGAAGAAGAACAGAGAACAATATTGAAATTCCGAGAAGGAATGAAAAATCAAATTAAGGAGCGCTAGTTTAATAGCTTAAATTTTTCTAAACCAGGGTTTTAAGGAAGGGTTAAAACCCTTAACAAAAGTCAATTTTCGAGTGGGGAGGGGAGTCTTTGGAGAAGGAGGGGTATTGACCTAAAATAGGTCAAAACACTTTTATACTCCACCTGGGAACAATGATGTTCTTTAATTAATTTTAATATATTACGAACATTAACTATTTTTTTAACATAGTTAATGTTCGTAATATATTAACCTTTTATTAAATAATTAATAGTTTTGAAAAAAATGTTTTTTTTTTACTTTTTATATCACAAAACAAAATTTATTTATTTATTATTATTATGTTAAAAAATAGTTAATGTTCGTAATATATTAACATTTATTAAATAATTAATATTTTTGAAAAAAAATATATTTTTTACTTTTTATGTCACAAAACAAAATTTATTTATTTATTATTATTATTATGTTAAAAAATAGTTAATGTTCGTAATATATTAAAATTATATTAAATAATTTATAGTTTTGAAAAAAAATATTTTTTTACTTTTTATGTCACAAAATAAAATTAATTTATTTTTTATTATTAAGTTAAAAAATAGTTAATGTTCGTAATATATTAACATTATATTAAATAATTAAAATTTTCAATTTTTTAATACATTATATGTTACGAACATTAATTATTTTGTGACATAAAAAGTAAAAAAAATATTTTTTTTACGAACATTACATATATTTATTCCGGATATTAATTATTTTAGAATTAAGATAATATTAATTATTTTGGAAAAAGAAATAAATTTTGAACACTTTATATTTAAACTTTGCATTTGACCCCTTAAAACTAATAATCATTACAAACTAGTCCCTTCGTTAACTTTTCTTTAACTTAACGGATTTTTGGATGAAATTCGTCAAAAAGCCCTGATTTGATAAAAAAAAGTGAAGTCAGGCCCTAAATCGCTAAAAAAAAAAGTCAGGCCCCTCTTGAGGACCTCATGTGAAACTTCAGGCCCTAATTTGTAATTAACCCAATATAATTTACTTTAATTTCATTCCTCTTCCTTTCTAACTTTGAAGCATGTCTTGAAAATATTAAATTCCCTCTTCTTTTCTTTTCCCTTCTCTTCTCTTCTCTTCTCTTCTCTTCTCTTCTCTTCTCTCCTCTTCCTTTCTTTTCTCTTCCTTTAAAACTCGGGAGCGGACCCTAATTCTCTCTGTCGTTTTAAAACCAAGAGGCTCTTAGGGTTGATGAAGTATAAATATAATATGGGTTTCCTAAACCTAAACCCAAAATAATCCAAGTCCAAGTTCAATGAGGAAAACCCAATTTAGGTAGCTTAATTTTAATAACTAAGCCCATTAATCTTAATCCATCTAGGAAAGGTAAACCCAATTAATTAATCAAATAACCTAAATAATCAATTTAGAAAATAATAATAACTAAATAAATGAAATAAATATTAGGGTTATTACATTCTTACTCTCTTAAAAGAAGTTTAGTCCTCTAAACTTTCATAATCCGATGAAGCAACTAATCTTATCATATCAATCTACACTAAATGCTCCAAGAATGATACTGAGGTCAAACCTAAGGCTCAAATCAAACGTATCCTCACACATTCTAAACTCCCAAGATCTAAAGCCAAAAAAGAAAAATAATAAAAAATAATAATACCCTAATTTTTAATTATTTACCTAGGTTACTTGAGAACGATCGGGTCGGGTCGACTGGGTCTCAGGTCGAACATGGCACCAAACCTGATTCAAACTCGATCTGTTTATAAAAAATTAAAATCATATCCGAATTTTTCGTATTGGATCGGGTTCGATCAAATTGGCATCCCTATTTGGAAGAAATGAAATCACAAGGCTTTAGAGAACGTCGAGTATACTCCTAGTATACAAAAGATGTGTCACCTGATTTCGTGCCTTTTGCTTATATATTAACTATTTACTTTTCAAAAAAGGAATAATACATCCGGACTCAGGTGATAAGTGTTGAAAAAATGAGGATGTTGGTTAAAATGTATGGTCTTAATTTTTAGACCAATAACTGTTAGACCAAAGTGAGAATTGGAATGGATTAATGACATGTAATGAAACAATATTCATATATGGATTAAGTTCGTTTGATGATTAGAATCCATAGTTGAATGGGTTAAAGATTGACAAGTAAGTGGGTTCTTGGAGAGGGTTTTATTGTAATTTCACATGGGAAATGAATAGCCTCTCACGTGCCTTATTTAGACAAAATTTATTTAAGTGTCAATTTGGTTACTTGTTGATAACTTTGTCATAGTCAAATGTTGTGGGCTTGAAAAAGGGGTAGTTAACTTTCAAAGTTAACTGAAAAGGTCAATTCCCTATGAAAATGATAGTAATTTTTTGGAATAAAAGGCACATTCAGTCCATCAAAAAACACATATTCCATCTAAAATATTTTCCTCTTACAAACTCACTATTGTTTTGATTTTGTTGTTGTGGTCGAAGGAGAACAAAGAAGCATTGTACATATTTGTTCTTGGAGTTGAATTATCTTGGAAGCGGGTTACTGACTCGTTTGGCGTGCACCGGCTATACGGGTGCAATACTTCTTCAAGGCTAGTCCACTTGTTGGGTATTCAACCTATACGATAAGTTTTATTTTCGTCTTTTAAATTTCTGCAATCAGTTTCTAATTATTATTAGTTTTTGTTCCTTTTTTTTTCTTTTATTGCATTCGTTGGTTTTGTCTTGGTGATTGATGCTTAATTTACCGTAAGTATGTGTTGGCCTTGTAAATTAATTATGATATACTCCCTCCGTCCCATCTCAAAGGGGACCAACTATTTGGGTATGGTGATTAATTAAAAATAAAATAAGAGAAAAAGTGTTGTGAGTACGAAAAATATAACATGAGAGATAATGAGTGAGATAAATAATAAGTTGATTGACGTTATTAATATAAAAAAATTAGGAGAGAGAATGAGTGAGAGTAATAGTAAAGTTTTTCACAAAATCTAGGGAGAAACGCGTTTCTCCATAAGTTATGGAGAAACGGGTCCCGACATGTCGCGCGACAATGAGCTAGATAGCCAGAAACCTATGAAAGTGATATCCAGAAACCTTCAAATAAATATCCAGAAGAAACCTTCAATAGCAATTTCTGGATATGCCCTAACACATTTCTGGATATGCACCTAACAGTTTTCTGGATATGCACCTAACAGTTTCTGGATATACATTTCACATCCTTCTGGCTATCAAATACAAAGCTTCTGGATATCAACTGCAAAGCTTCTGGCTATCAAATGCAAAGCTTCTGGATATCCAGAAGCTTTTGGTCTTGGCCTTGGATTTTTTTTTTCTGGTTATCAAATGTAAAACTTCTGGCTATGAAAAACACGTTTCTCCATAGTTATGGAGAAACGCGTTTCTCAGCAGACGCACTCAAAGTTTTTTTTTTTTTTGTCATTTTGGGAAGTCCAGCTTTAGGTGAAACGGGTGAAAATGACAAAAAGTACGACTTAAAATGGGACGGAGAAAATAAGTCATATGAGAGTACATACCCATTTTCTTGGTCAATGTCTTTCATATTTTTTTTTGCATTCATAGGAAAATCATATCGTGAGAGTAATATTAAAGGACGATGAGCGATGATTGTTGAAACGTTGTAGTCACATTCTCAAATTATATGAGTGAGTTCATCTTGGTGGTGCAGTGTTTGAATTGTGTAAGAAGATTACAAGGAATTCCATTTCCCATCAATCAATAAACTATCTAATAAGAAGGTATATAAGGTGTTGATGAGTGAATTATGGCGGCATAATAACACGTAAAGATAAAATATTGAGTTTATAATGTACTAGTAAAATTCTGTGTTCGAGGACACGTGTTTTTTTTTTTTTAATTAATTTTTTTTTTAAAGGGCAAAATGGGAAAGGGACAACTTAATGAGGGCAAAATAGGAAATTTGACATTTAAAACTGTTCATTGTACTGTTCACATGGCTGAGGTGGCATGTTGTAATTTATACTATAGATTGCCAACATGTTAAATTGAGGCAAAGAAGACGATGTGTAAAATGATAAAATGCAATAAATGTGAAACTTCGTTAGCGAACAAACAATCGTGGGGATCAAACTTTTCGTTAAGATTGTGTAACAAAGTATCAGTGAAACTTTTTTACACTGATACTTTGTTATACTAACATTGACACTTTTTTACACTGACACTTAATATACATGGACTGACACTTTTTTACACTGACACTTAATATACATACACTTACACTTTATTATACTAACATTGACACTTTATTACACTAACACCGACACTTTTTACACTGACACTTAATATACATGCACTGACACTTTTTTACACTGACACTTTGTTACACTAACACTGGCACTTTGTTATACTAACACTGATACTTTTTACACTGACACTTAATATACATGCACTGACACTTTTTTACACTTGCATTTTGTTACACTAACACTGGTACTTGTTTACACTGTTACACTTGCACTTGCACTGACACTAGCGAAAAAACAAAAAAAAAATATATACTCCCTCCGTCCCCGCGAAAGAGCCACAAAATTTGTCCGGCACGCAAAATAAGAAATGTGATGTAGGAAAGAGAAAAAGTTTAAATGTTGTGAGTATGAAAAATTAAATAGGAGAGAGAATGAGTGGGAGGTGATGTAAGAAAGAGAATGTTGTGAGTGTAAAAGTAAAGTAGGAGAGAGAATGAGTGGAGAGAATAGTGATTTAAGGTTTCCTTTTTGGGAAAGTGGCTTTTTAAATGAAACGCCCAAAAAGGAAATAAATGGCTCTTTGACTGGGACGGAGGGAGTATATATTTTTTTTAAAAGATTTTGGCTTAATTAATTTACATCGGGTTTTATTAGCTTCCGATTAAATCGTGTCCGAGAATAGAGGGAGAGGTAAGTGAACACCTACCGAAGCATTTCACAGTTAAATTGAAGAAGAAGAAGACAGTTGTTCAAACCACAGAACTGCAATAGATCAAGAGGGAGGGAGGGAGGGATGGGGTGGTGGGGATGGGCGATCTACGAAGGAGTTGTGGCAGTGGGTTCACTTTTGTTATTGGGATGGGCGGGGCTTTGGTTCTTGAATCGACGTCTTTACAAAGAGTACGAAGAGAAGAGGGCACTTGTTCAGATCATCTTCAGCGTCGTATTCGCCTTCTCCTGTAATCTCTTCCAGCTTGTCCTCTTCGAAATCATCCCCATCCTCTCCAAACAGTACTTTCTCTCTCTCGGCTTTTAAATTTGTATCTATTGACATTTTATTTACAAGGACTTCACACTTGATTATTTATAATTATTCCCAGATAGATCAAATTATCTTGGAGCAATCATAGTCTTTGCTTGGGAATTTTTACCCATTGATTAGATAGTATTACATGTGCTTAAATGAGGTGGTCAAGGGGGGCTAGGACTTACAAGAACTGGTTTGCCACTATTTATTTATTTACCAATCAGTTCAATCCTGCAGAATGTCAGCTATAGACAACCCAAGGAATGTCTTAGTTACTACTCCCACAGTCAAATAAGTGTCGCACTTTCCATTTTGGTTCGTCCCAAAATAAATGTCGTGTTTCTTAATTTGGAAATAGTCTTAGTGTAGTTTTTCCATTGTACAACCAATGCATAAGCATGTAAAGCACAATTCTTAAAAACGTTGACATGTCAAATGCGTCATTTATTATGGGACAAACTGAGTATTTATATATTTTTCAAATGCTTGTTCACTTTCTAAAAGTATAATAGTTATTTATCCCTGATTCCTACAACACCATTCATTAAATGCACATTTTTTGTTTGTTTTGGGACTCGTTAAATTGATATTAGCTCCAATAGGACAATTCAAGAAAAATTAACTCCAACTAATGAGATTTATTAATCTCTGTGAAAACTGAAAAGGCAATCAGGACAACGTTTTTGTAATGGAGGGAGTACTATTTTCCCACGCCAGCCAAGTTAATTGGAGGAAGTAGAGATTAGAGAGTAGAATTGACGAATGGATTTCCATGTCTCCTATTGGTGATTGCCCAATGAATAAATGGCCTCCCACCTTTCCTCAAGCACATAGTAGTTACTCTTGATCTCTTTATGCCACAAGAACTCACAAATTCAAATGGAAAAAGCAAATCCATGTATGAACAAGGGAGATTTTTTCATCATGCCTCAGACAGCCCAACCACCCTCCTTCGCCAGCTTACCAACCTTGTCTCAAGCAACATAATGGTCCAACTTCCCCTCCCAATCTAGAAATCTGCGTAGTTAATTAGCCACACCATGATCACAACGAGTGATACTCAACAAGTAGCACTAATAAGAGTAGTCTTACCAACTTACCCTCAAGAGGAAAACCAAGTTGAGACGAGGCTGACCATAAATGAAGCTCAGGAAGTAGCCTCCTCAAGAGCCGAGTTAATCTTCATAGTCCACTAATACAATGTCACACACATTCAGAAGAGTGATAATATACCCCCTCCATCCCAAGAAGATAGTCCCACTTTTATTTTGGTGTTCAACTTGGTTGAAGTCTGATCAGGCATTTATGAAATTTTGATTATTCTCATGAATTTCTAAAAAATGTTATCGATGTATTACTTATGGTGTATAAATAGCAATTATTTGAATTTCATGAACATGATTTTTTTTCATAAGTTTGTGGTCAAAGTTCAACTAAGTTGGCCACCAAACTCAAAGTGAGGCTAATTTTCCGGGACGGAGGTAGTATATAGTTTAATGGATTGTTGTCATTGTTAAGATAGTGCATAGAAACCTCTAATGTTGTAGATTAGCTGGTAAGTGATTGTCTTATTTTAACCAGAAATCCTTCATGCCGAATGTGTCATTTGCAAATCATAAACATGAGTCACTAAACTTATCCCTACCTACTAACTTCCCTTCACCGAGCCTGTCACCTAAGCTCTCTTATTCATTCTAGTAAGAGCATTGGCAAGCACTTAAATAAATATGGCGAAAGAGAATCTGGTTGAAGACCCTTAGAGGCATCAACCAATCCCTTTTTGTTGCTCATTAACAATGACCAAACTGAAAGGTGAGAAAAAGCACCTCTGATTTAGTTGCCCTGCATTTACCCTTTACTTTTCTACTCTATGACCAAATCCTAAAGCTGTCCATTGGCTCGATCATAGTCCTTGCATGTCAAGTTTAGAACTCAGGTCCATGTCCCTTTATATCAAGCCCTTGCCCACCTCACTGGCCGCAGATTGAGCAACAAGTGTTATTATGCTTCTGCTGCTTAAATTAACCCTTCTCAGGGAGATGGCTTGTTGAAACCAAATGACATAGGTTAGATGGGAAATGGTTTAAGTTTCGAAACTAGTGCTTAGTTGTGATGTTTTGATTAGGTAAGGAGAGGTTGTTTAGTTGCTGATTGAAACTTATTCAAACATAGCTATGACTGCAGAACTATGAACTCATAAATCTGTGTTAATGTTTTTCTCCCTATGTTTATTTGATTAGCCTAGTTCAGTAGGCAATTTGGTACCTGATTGGTTGGATGAAATATCAAAGATTAGGGATATATAGGGCATTCATTTGTCTGATTGTTATATCCTTGGAATCTTTTAGACAACACCATTTTCTTATATTTGATTAAATTTCTTGTATTGCTCAAGAAATGCTTGTTGAGCACTGATATTTTGTCCTATTGTTGGACTTGTAGGCCTTGTATTTAAGAAGTCACGCATCTTGAGGTATAACATTGTTGACAAAAAGAACCAGATCTCGCTTTTGATGTGCACAATGTAGTTTGGTGATCTTTTGCTTAGACATACAAAACATTAGGAGTATAAAATGCATGTCTGTTTCCGATGCTTCTTTCTTAGGATAAAGATTTCTGATGCAAATGTTCTATCATCTACTCTACTTCTTTATTGAGATGCATACTGAAGTATTGAAGTAGATGGCTAATTGGCCATAATATATCTGGCATATGAATACATGATTCATTGGGGTTACACTTTGTTATGATTATGATCTGATATGGTGTAATACCTGTTGTCTGTAGGGCAAGATGGATAATCTGGAAGGTGGATTTGTTTTGCTTGATAATGTTACTGGTCTTCATGTTGCCGTATTATCATTGTTATTTGATGCTTTGTAATAGTGGTACGTCCCACTTGAAAAACTAAACCTTAGTTGATCTCATCATTATTTTTTGTTTTTGACATTTATTCCTGTTCGATTGAGGGGCAGACCTGTTATTGGTTCGTTGGTTGTCTCTCATTTCATCTTTGTTCTTCAGCACTTTGCTTTAACACCCCACAAACAACCATGGACTTGTAGTTACCTGATTAAACTCCATTATTATTGAAAACTCCGACAGAGTTCATGTGTAAATGGCAGTTAAACTTTTTTCAAATGTACCCAATCTTTACATATTTGGTATAATTATCGGTGTTGCATTTTATGCACTGTCACGGCTGATTCATTTGACATCCACGCCGGCACAACACTTTTTTTCTGAACCTTGAATTTGTATGTCAGGTGTGAGGAAGGAACGAGCGACAACAGGAGCCATCTTATTCTTGTTAGCATTTCTCTATGCTTTTTGGCGCATGGGCATTCATTTTCCCATGCCTTCTCCTGAAAAAGGTTAGAATTTATTTAGCTTACATTGTGCCACAAGAATGAAATTCCCCCAAGTGCCCATTTCCTGCTGTAATCAAGTTTCAACTTTGACCCCGTGTGAATCCACAGTTTTTGACTACTCAGATATTCTTATATGTCTATGGTGTATACTAATTTGGTTGGGTGCTCCACTCCACCAGCGTTCACTGCATATATTCTTTCTTCACTTTTTCTTTGCAACTGTTGAGAAGAGATTTCTATGTTCATTTTTTTCTTGACATTTTTACTTGGTTGCAATCAGAGGCTATCAGTTCAGATTTATAGCAATATAACTCTTTTCGCAATTACTAAACAACGTAGGACATTTGTTTGAAGAATACATTTTTAGTATTCTAATTCTAGCCTTCAGGTATCTGTCCCTGGGAACTTGGTTATATATGCATGCTGTCGTAATGTTAATGTTGTTTTCGCACACACAGATATAAACTGTCGCTGCACACACGTTTATCGTACTCCCCACGTCCCTGAATGAATGTCCAAATTTCATTTTAAGGGACACTCTGAAAATGTGTGTTTTTTATACATTTTAATGGCAAAGATGGATAAATATTCGTGTTATCCACTTTCTAAACATTTAGTTTTACTATAATAAAATTAACATTTTTTTTTTGGTAAAAAAACGTTAAGGGACAACGTTTTTTACAAAAAAGAAATTCATTTTGGGACAAAAATTTCTTGAATTTGGACATTCATTTAGGGACAGAGGGAGTATTATTTTTCTGATCAGTTGTCCCTTTGACTAGTTGGTTTAAGGAAGCTAGTTTTAATCTCAAGTTGATTGATATTTACTTCTCAGGTTTTTTCACCATTCCTCAGCTGGTGAGCAGAATTGGGGTCATTGGTGTTACTGTCATGGCTGTCTTATCAGGTTTTGGAGTCGTGAATTTGCCCTACAGTTACTTATCTCTCTTCATCAGGTAAGGCATTGAGCTTGAGATTAAATGAAACTAATGCAGGTATCACTTCATGTTGATGATCTTATTTCCCTGCCTGTAGATCCATGTTTGATGCCGATGAGCACCTTCTGTTGAGTTTGAAGCCATCTTGTTATATTTTGATAACTGAATAGATTTATTTTACGTGCTCCCTTTTTTACCGGTATACCCAGGCTGAGGTTTAACCGCCAAAAGGGAGCACAACCTTTAAAGGGAACGTATGCTGTTAATAATGCTTGGTTTCTAAGTGTTTTGAGTCGCCATCTCTGCGTTCTCTTCCCCATACCATTTGTTTAACTGCAAACTATTCAAATATGTTTCACCATTTCATCTTGATCAATTGTAGTTTTGGTCTCTCCCTCTTTTTATCATAATTTAAACAAGGATTACCTTCCGTATCCCTGCAGTCACTTTTCTATAATACTCAACCTAGGTCATTGTAGTTGACCTTCTTCTAAATATTACTCAATTAGTGCTACTTCTCATCTCTAAAGTGATTTCTTTCTTGCCATCTATTCTTCCCCTTTTATTTATAGCTTTATAAACAAATCAAAGTTCTTTTTTTTCTTCTTCTATTCTGGATTCATGGATGTTTTTTTTTTTGGTAGTAGCAATCAACACACTTCTTGGTCGTTCGACATAGTGTCTGCTGTTTGATGGACCAATATCTGTCGCTTCACTCCCAAAACATGAGCAGCTCTTATTATAATCTCCCCCATCCCCACAAAAGAGTTTCATTTGACAAGCCAAACTTTCTATGGATGATGCTGTACTTGCTTGTACCTTCTTGAAATTCACTATATTTATTGCCTAGTAAGAAATTGAACCATTTTTTTTGGGACAAACTAAAAAGAAAGTGTTACTATTTATTTTGGATGGAGGGAGTAATTGAAAGAATAAATTCCCGAACTGCTTGATTTCTTGAATACATCCGGAATCATCACTTCCCCAAGTAAAACTGGCTCTTATTGTGAGTGCTAGAGATGAATTATGTGAGGAGATGAGGTAACTGACGTGATTACTTCTTTCCTTATGCTGTTTTTCCTATATCTGTTTATGTGGCCTGTCTCTTATTATGCTTCCTTCGGAAAGGATCACCTAATAGCTTCAGAAGGGAATCCTAGCCTTAAATGGCACCGCACATGATAAAAGCATAGCCATATCAAAAACTACAGTGTTCATTTCGATGCTGTTATCGAGCCCTATACTTCTCTTCAGCCTTCTGATGTTTTTCTTAACTGTGGAAGGGAAATTGAAGAAACAGAGATTAAGGCTTTGGAAAGGCAACTGATGCAGTCAATTGAGACTTGCACTTCAAAGAAAAAGAAAATTATCCTTTGCCAAATGGAGATGGAGAGAATTCAAGGAAAGGAAGAGGTATAGTATGGTGTTATGTTAATGTCTATATGCTATATAAGGTTGTGTTTTTCTTGATATGATTCCAACTCTCAGCCTGGCATTCTGACAATGGATATTTTCATAACACAAATCAAATCAACTCAAGTGTTATGAGTAAACTTATTAGAGTTTGTGAAGTTGTCAATCCTCATGTTAGCTTAACTTTTCTGTATTATTATCACCAATGCCTTGACACTATTTTTTTCTTAGTACACCTTGCGGCCTCTTGTTCTGTTGCAAGTTGCAATCGAGTGTGGTTTTCTGCAGGGCCGTTTGTCTTAAGCCACCGTTCATTAATAGGTCATGGAAAGGAAATTGAACTTCTTATTGGCAATAATGCATGAAAAGTGGGAAGATCATTCCAGGACACAGTAGTAAATAAGTTGCTGGAAAAGCAGGAAAAGGAGTCCACTAAAAGCAAAAAATGTAGCTGAAAACACTAAAAGAGTTAATGGAGCACAACTTTTCACCAGAACCTGCATATTCTGGGACTATTATTTGTAAATGGATTCTTGTAATATTGAGGTTTTATATGTTTTATTAACATATTAAGTTAAATAAGTCATCAATCATAAGATGGTTACCTTTCAATTAACACAGGAATTATCTAAGGGTTCGTCCCCTTGACAAATTTTCAATGCACATATTTACTTATCTAAAGAAAAAAATTTAAAACAGGAATTTTGGTTACTTTCCTCTGTATTTGTACTCTATTGATTCCACAACTATAAAATGTAACTTTTGCAGTTTATAACATCACTTATTAGTGGTCAACAACAAAGCCTTAGTCCCAAAATGATTTGGGGTCCGCTAACTTGAATTGTCATATGGAATCGTCAATAGAAAAACAAAAACTAAGAAGAAATAGGTGGGAAGAAAAATTTGGAAAAAGAAAAAAAAAATATTTAATACATACTCTATATATATATAAAAAAAGAGAAAAAAATAGAAAAGAGAAAATAATAATAATAATAATAACAATAATAATAAAAAAATAATCAAACTCCATCATCTAATTGGATTATTTACCTCCACTCTATTCTCTTCAACACCCTATTGTCTTCATTCCCCAGTAGACTCATATCGCTTTCAATCACCCTTGTCCATGTTTGGTTACGCCTTTCCCTAACCATAACCATCTTATCGCCATCTTATCACTTATTAGTGGTCAAGGTATGTAAAAACATTATCTATCAGAAAGTATGGACATACAGCATACTTGCCTAACAGTTCTGAAATTGTATTGAGGTGCATCAATGATTCAATATGATAATGTGGACAGTGAAATTGTAAATTATGGGGAATAATATGCAAGCGGGAAGGCCATGTGTAGCCAGTTAGTACCATTCTCAGACATCAATGCATTATAAATGTTTAAATTGGTAGAAAGTTTCCACAAAGGTATATCGTGCTTGATAATGTACATGAAGGTACCACTAGAGTTTTCCTTCTAAACATGCTGGGAGTACTCACTTCACTGCACAAAGGAGTCCATAGCCCATCATGAAGGAATTGCTTACATACCATGTTGACTCTTATTTCAGATTTCAACTTCCAACTTCATATGTTGAAAGAGACTTTCGCACGGCATTGTTAAATTAAATGCAGTAGGATAAAGTTAAAATATCTATAGTTTAAGTTGCTTATTGTAGAAAATCAACTGTCTTTGGCATACCCCAGATCCTTTGGGGATGGGGGGGGGAGAATATAAAATCAGTTAAGGGAAGTAGGCGATGATAGCTATATGCTGTATAATTTTCTCATCATCTTAGGATTCTGTTAAGCAACATTTTTTCTGAGTGTGAAATTAACTTGTATTGCTCACTGATTATTGTATGTTGCAGAAGTTAAAGGCCGGGTCTTTCTTTAAGAGAATTATTGGAACGGTTGTACGTTCCGTGCAGGAGGACCAAAAGGAACAAGGTTCGAGTTTATTGAATTCTTATGACATTATAGTTTGCAGTAATTGAATCTCTTAATTGTGTTAATTTCAAAACTGGAGTTTATGGGGGGGGGACGGACTTGGTGTTGATATGTTATCCATCTTTCTGAATCTGAGTAGGGTGGCTGAGTCTGTTTTGTTTTCCAAATGATTATATGACATGTATGACCTTTGCTGATTTTTGTTGACAAAACCATGTTTTATTTCTTGGAAATTCATTCCACCCCATTTTGATTTATCTATTTGACTTGGGTTCTGTGCTTCTGTTCTTGTCTGAAGATATTAAAAGCATGGAAGGAGAGGCACACGCTTTAGAAGAGCTCTCAAAACATCTTTTCCTGGAAATCTATGAGCTTCGCGAAGCAAAGGTTTACCTTATGTCCTACATTGCTGATTAACCAATCATTGTTACTGTTGCCAATGTTTGTTTCCTTATATTTGAGCATATGTTGAAATGTTATAGATTAATCCATTGTTTACATTCTTTGATTTCTGTGCAATTGCTTTTAAGCGAAACTCAATATGCAGTAGAAAAGGCTGATTCACTTTTTGGTTCATCTTGAGTCGATTGGTTTAATCCTGATATTAACCAATTCTGAGATGTTTGTTTGCAAGTTTAACCGGCCATGTGTCCGTTTCTATTCCATTGAACTGGACACTTTATGGCTATTCTTGTAAGAAGTCTTTCCATTAGGAATAATTAAAAACGAAGGTCTTGTGGAACTTAAAAGTAATTGGGGACTTGAGGTTGCTTGTTTAACCGGGCTCTTTCTTTATTAAAATAAGGTTGCACCTGAACTGCTCGGTGCCCGAGGGATATCATGGGCAAAGCAAACAGAAACTCCTTCATATCCACACGTGAAGCTTGTGGTGGAGGATGGTGAAGGATTGACTAACCCAGATATAATCTGGCTGAGAAGTTGAACTATTTGGCTCTCCTTAGACCTGACATTGCATTACCACAACTACTCATGGAAAGGCTATTGTGAGGGTCCTCCGGTCTCTTAAGGGAGCTCCAAGTCAAGGTGGGTTATTCGACTGAGATCGTGGGCACATAAGAGCTCAGGGATTTTCTGTCTGATTGGGTAGTCTCATTTAGATCGGAAGTATTTACTAAGCGGTACATAGTGTGTATTTGTTGGAGGCAATTTAATGTTTTTGGTAAAGTAAGAAGCAGCCAATAGTATCAAGATTCAAGAATGACTGCCTAGGTGCAATACATATCTGTAGCTCAAATTGCACGAGTTGATATCGGCTTGTTGGTACTCGATGAGACTGGATTGATTCAACTTCAATGCAGTTACATTATTATTCAAACAGCTAGGCATCTGTAATCTTGCTTTTCATGAACACACAAAGTATACTGCGCTAGAAGTTTTGCTTAGTCTGTGAGAAGATAAACAAAATGTTATTTGCTATTTTTATCCCAGTTCTTGAGTGTCATATACTTGCAGACATGTTTCTCAAGTTTTTGATTAGGAATTTAAGTATTTAACTAGTTATTTGTGACAATCCGTGCATGCATGGTCTTTATTCTCCATTTCAGGTTGTATGTTAAAGAATAAGACTTCGTTACACTCCCTCTGTCCCAAAGTGAGTGTACATATCCAAAAAAAAGTTGTACCCAGAATGAGTGACAATTTTCTAGTGAAATTAAATTCACTTTTGTCAACTGTTATGTGCTAATTTTCTCTTGTTGATATTATGTAGGGTATTTATGTATATGTGCTATGAGAACTGCTTAAAGTTAACATCCTAAAAATGGACACTCTTTTTGGGATAGAGAGGGTAACTGTTGTTAGTGTGCTTTGTTGTTCATATGCATGTATAAGTACCCTAGTGGCCTAGTCTATCCAGTTAAGGGTTACGGCCTTTTTGAACAAGTCTCTCTCTCTTGTCTTCATTTCTCATTTATTTTCTTTGTTGTATCTTATATTTTTTGGTGTGTAAACCCCCCACCCCTCATTCAAAGAAGTACAAAACCCAGGTTCCCAACAAATACACACGATAAGTCTTTTACACTTTGTCTAAGGAAATATATTGAAATGCTTAGGTGTTTTCTCTTTTTATGGTCGCATAATTGAAGGTATACCATAGATTCTTTGGTCTGTTTGGTGTGTATATGCAAAATCTCCTTTTTCACTAATAGATTTCTTAAATCATTTCATACCCTTATGTGCCTTGTTTTTTAATTTCATTTTCCAACAATCTTTTTTCTCAGGCATTTCCCTTCTGCTCTCTTTATTATTTCTTTCTTGCCTGAATCCTAAAATTGTGCATCATTTTCAGGATGCTGCTGCTTATTCTCGAACCTGGAGGGGTCACTTGCAGAATTTACTTGGTTATGCATGCTCAGTGTACTGTGTGTATAAAATGATAAAGGTATAGACAAAGAACTTCTAGATGGCTATATTAATATATTTTGATTTTGGTACAATAGTAGCGATCCCCTCCTGTCTTTTCAGCAAGCTCTAAAAATGTAATGACCCCAAGCAATTGCAAGGTTTGTGACATAAGTCCCCCCCCCCCCCCACATACACACACACAAGGACACTTTCTCTGAATCACCCAAAGTAAAAGTCAGTCTTGTAAATCTCGGGCAACCAACTCAAACCTTATTCCGAAATTCACGAATTCCCCTAGAAGAGTACTAGAACAGTGGGATTAAAACCTTTTTATTTTTCTTAGACCCTAAAAATCCTTGTGAAGGGAAATTCTCTATGTTTAAATGTTCCTAGTCACGTTCAAGTTTTGATTTTGGACTGCTTTGTAGCATTAGGTATAAAGCCAACTATGTCAATTTTAGGCAATGAAAAGTAGAGTTTTCTAGGCTTGAAATTGCAGCTGTAAGAGTGTAAACCGTTGAGAAGTGTATGCGGGGAGGACTGAAAAGAATATTACTCAGTTCAACCCAGTAAAGATCAGGCGAAAAGAGCATGATTCACAGTGTAGGAAGGTAATCCTACGGGGTTGTATTAGGGTTTTAGGATATTGAATGAGAGTTTTCTGGGTAGGGAGGCGATACACGAATCACCGAAGAATAATGAAAAGGAGCGAGAATAGGAACTAGGAGGGTTTTTGGGAGAGACAAGTATTGCGGGACTTGTAGGTTTGTCTCTAGAGAGAAAAATATTGTAGAGGATGACCCTTGTTACTTGGTGCAAATGAATACCAAAGTGAGGTATTTATAGGTAATGAGTAAGCCCATGTGCATGGCACTTGGTCCGTGGTGGTAGATCATATCCGCAATTTCCCCTTATAAACCCAACTAGGCCACGTGTAACCCAATTATTGGACCACGTGGCGAACTTTCTATTCTAGCTTCCAATCCACCTGCTCCTCGGTGATCTCGATAAGTGGAAAAGTCTTCCCGACCTTGTCTAATCGCGGGAAGTACTTAGAGGATAAACAACCCGCATATCGCGGAGAGAAAGGCGTATCCGCGGGACGGAGATGCGTCTGCAAGAATCGATTCGCGGGACGGAGATGCGTATGCGGGAGTCGATCCGCGGGACGGAGATGCGTCCGAGGAGACGATCCGCCGTCGCGGGGAGACGATCCGCGGGACGGAGATGCGTCTGCGGGAGATATATATTCGCGGGACAGAAACCTGTCCGCGGGAAAAGGGGCAACATGTGTGAGGCATGTGTGAGGAACATGTATATCCTACACACAGTAATGACTATTTTTGATGTCGAGTAGCAGTTCCTTGCTGCTGCCGGATATGGCATATTGTACTCTTGAGATATATTCAGATGCTTACATTTTCTAATTGTAGATTTTGTAGGGGAATTTTGAAGTGTTGCTCAATGGTGATCCCCAACTGATTATTTGATTATTTTCCTTTTCTTTTTGTGCAGTCATTGCAAAGTGTTGTCTTCAAGGAGGTATAAACTGTGTTTCTTGATTCCTTGCAGAGAACAATTCAAATTATGCTAAACTTTGTTATTAATACGGATATACTCTTATATCACAGGCTGGTTCAGTTGACCCAGTGACGAGGACAATCAGCATATTCTTGCAATTCTTTGACATAGGCATCAATGCAGCATTATTGTCACAGGTTTTTTCTTACCCTTGAAGTTTAATAGTATGTTCAATACCCACTATTAATTTTCCTTGAAGTTTGTTAGAACAAGAGAAGAGTATTTATATAATTGGCTAGAGTATATATTTAAGGTTAATATAAATACCCAATTATACACGTAAGAAACAGAAAAGAAGATACATTTGACTTTTCATCATAATGTTTTTTTATCTCTTTGATGCCTTTTTTCCTATCTCTATATTCTAACTGACATACAAAGTTTAACGTCGTTAGCTCAATTCCAATCTTGTTCTCCCATGCTTGTACATTCATGGTTATTTGGTTATCCTAAGCTCTTATAAAGGAAATACTTGCATGCTTGGCCTTGATGAAGGGGTGTATGAACAAATACGAAGAAAGAATGTCACTCAGCTATGCATACACTCTCCCTGACAGCTCATTTTCTAGAGGAACTAATGCTTGGGAAACCATATGCAAGTTCATATCTATCTTGTAGCAGTAACATAAAGCTTTAGTTAACAATTCTAAGGGTGTACTAAATAATACAACTCATTTCATAATGTCAAATGAACTAGAGGACAAGGTATATTTATCAGCTTCAGTTTACAATTTCTCAGTCTGTTCATGCCTTTTCAATTGTTTACTTTTCCTGCTGTCTGTAAATATTTGGTCCGATATTATCAGGTTGAGGGCTTCAATTCTCAGGATGCAATGAATATTGCATTCCATTAAGCACGTGGAAATGCTTTTTAATGAGACTTATCTTGTTCCCCATTAAGCATGTTCTGTTGCGTTCTAATGAGACCGATCTTCTCTTTCTTTTTCTCTTACTCTGGCTGCAGTATATATCCCTCTTATTCATTGGAATGTTGGTTGTTATATCTGTTCGAGGATTCTTAAATAATTTAATGAAGGTAATGTTACTTTATCTATTTTTTCTTGTTTTTTGTTTTTATTTTGCTCAACATTTTTACCACACATCATACTAAACTATTAATTGTTGGTGGGCATTATATTGTAATAATTTACTGGTGATGAATTTAAACTGCCATAAGAGAAGTTGAAACACTGTCAAATCTTGATTTGTAGGTTATTGTTTGCTTTGTTTTCTCTATAGGGTTAGTCTGTGTCTCTAATTCTTATAATGACGAGATTGCAAGAATCACACTGTATACAAGCACACACATCAGAGTCATATTGAATCCATTTTTTTTGCATCCAATCAAACTTTTCCACACCATATTATATTCCTTAAATGTTTTAATCCTTCAGTTCTTGCTCACCTTAGAAAACAGTTGGTCCCGTAATTTTGGCCTTAACCCCCAGCAAATGGGATTTTGCAGTTTTTCTTTGCAGTTTCTCGCGTTGGGAGTGGATCCTCGAGTAATATGGTGCTTTTCCTATCAGAAATAATGGGAATGTATTTCTTGTCTTCTATCCTTTTGATTAGAAAAAGCCTGGCCAATGAATACAGGTACACTCGTTATTGAGCATCAACATTGTTTCATTTCGTTTAGGATGGGTTCACTAGTATAGTATGGAGTATTTTTTTTGCAGGATTATTATAACGGATGTATTGGGTGGAGACATTCAGTTTGATTTCTATCATCGGTGGTTTGATGCAATCTTTGTAGCCAGTGCTTTCCTTTCTCTGCTTTTGCTGTCTGCACATTACACGTCTCGGCAGGCGGACAAACACCCAAATGATTAATTAATAGATAACATATAGTATGCACAATTTTCTGTCTGTTTGAAAGTTTACATAATTACCTCCAGTCCAGTAGAAGACGTAAGTAGGCACCACGAGGCTTTGGTGCGAGGAGGAGGAGGAGCTGTATCAAGAGCAGCCTGAGTAAACTCTAGTGTGAGTTTCTTGGATAAAAAAAATATGAGCTACGGATTATATCATATCACTCAATGTTCCTTGAAAGTATTTGCAGATGAAAAACTTTTAGTCTGACACATTGGAGATGATTACCTTGTTCGATGGATGCCTTGATTTTTGGGACAAAGACAAGACGGAGAAGAAAATTGTGATTTTTACAGTGGAAGTAGTAGATTTGGGATTTAACCAATAATGAGTTTCAATGTTATAGCATTCAATTCCTGGATTAACGTCGGAAATAGTGAGTGTTCAATTCATGTTACAAACTTGTATTTACTCCCTCAGGTCCATCCAAAATATTTGTATAAAATTTTGGAATATCAAACTTTCAGACTACCGTACTATTTGTGTCTAATTGGTTAGTACATAATATACAATACTAACTTTGGTTGGTATACTATGTACGTACGTTATTTATAAAAATAAAGTGTTCTCCCATCCCATTGATGCGTCTTGTCTTGCTGTTTGCATTTGTTACAAGGGAAAGGCACTGTGCTTAGTTTTTAATCGTGGTACTCATCCATCTGATCTGATGCTGCAAAATTCTTGATGACATTTATTTGTTGGTCTTATTGTTTTTATGGCACAACATTACAATTTACAACAACATCAATCAATCATCTTTGGGTTGGTTGGTTGTCTGCTTCTACAATAACCTTGAATATTTATATATATATACTCCCTTCGCCCCATTAATAACTTCACCTTTTGCCATTTTGGGTGTTCCATTTAAAGCTTCACATTTCCTTTTTTGGCAAAGAATCTTTACTATTCCACCCACTCATTCTCTCTCCTATTTTACTATTACACTCACAACATTTTTCAAATTTACTATTTCCTCCACTCATTCTCTCTCCTATTTTACTATTACACTCACAACATTTTCTCCACTCTTAATTTGCGTGCCGGGCCAAAAAGGATGAACTAATTACTGTGACGGAGGGAGTATATAGTATATGCTTATTCCATTTTCATTTAAGAACTTATAATGGGCTACTGATGAAATTGCGGTAGGCGAGTTATACTTCCCAACGTTAGCATTGCTTGTTAGAATTTCTAACAATATTTTCCCCTCTTATTCAACTTTTGAAGGAGCCAAGGGGATCGGGAACTCTCAAATATCAATTATTTAACAATTGCGCAATTGCGATCTTTTAATTTTGGAGATGTGGTGTCTGTTAGTATATTACGTTGTTTAATAACCGCGTTGTTTCATTTTAAAAACTTTTGTTGTACTACTTTTCTTTAGTTTCAATAATTTATAATTCGTGCCTGAGACCTATTTCTTGTTATAATGTGTTGCTCTTTATAATAGACGTGAAATCTAAAAAAAAAGAAGATATATAATGCATTTTTTTTTTTGTCTTCATTTACATTTGGTATATGTCAAATACCAATCGTACCAACCGTACCAATAAACTTGGTATAGCAACTTTTGTGATTGGTATTGGTATATATATTTGTATACCAAATTATACTTGGTTGGTACATGATATAAGCAAAATACAATTGATATATCAACCAAACTACCCCTAATTATGACTATGACCAAGTTAACTATATAAAAGGTATTTACCCTGTAATATGATACGTGCAAAATATATCTCTACTTTATATATTATCTCGGCTAGATTGCTTTCTTTAAGCTACCATCGAGAGCCTTGAATTTGAGGGTGGAATACATAATCAATATCCATCAAGTGATATTGATTGGACAAGAAGAGCGTGGTAGTTGCAGGATTGATCAAGACAATAAAGGGTTCGCAACATAAGCGCAGTTTTTTCGCACAACAAGCTTCAAATTTAATCCTACGAGGTAATCCTGAAACTCATTATATGTAGGAGTATATATGTTCATCATGTTTGAAAAGTAAAATGAGGCTATCATTTTATTACGAAGGGAGTATAAAATAATCTATTAACATTCACCTTGACACTTTTTAACTTTATCTTGACACTCTTTTACACTCGTCAGAACACTTCTTAACACTCACACAAATACTTTTAACAAGTATAAAAAGTGTCAGTTAATTTGTTTTTAAAAATGTTTTTTCTAATTTGGAACACCTCACTCTTGCAATTACACTTCCCACCCTAAACATCTCTCGCATGTTTAATCTTTCACTCCATTAAATATACAAGTCTGAAACATTTCCTACCTTATTCACCCCAACTGCAATGATTATTACACTGTACAACCCCTATTATGCTAAAAAAAAATATGTTATTTATCCCCGCTACATTATTGAATATCCTCGAACTACTAAGTTTACTCAAAAAATTAATCATTCAACACTAGATACACCAACATTATTTCTTGATGCTGCAGGAATTGTGCTTATCAGTAATCCTCCACGTGGCAGGACCAATCATCTGGCTCCTTGACCTGAAATCAGAACCCACGACTAGCCGGATTTTCGAGGAAAGAGATGGGCTCTTCATGTGGCTCATCTGAAGTGGCTAATTTCGAGAGGAGGTCGGCTAGCTCGTTGTCTTCCCTTCCAATCCTCTGAATCTCCCAGAATTCCAAATCCTTTATCAGCTCCTTCACCAGGTCGCAGTATTTGATCAGAGTGGAACTAAGCACTTCGTACTCGCCTCTGACCTGGTTGACTATCAGTTGGGAATCACAATAAGCCATGATTTTAGTCGCTCCAAAACACTTGGCGTATTCTATGGCTGCTATCAAGGCTTCGTATTCAGCTTGATTGTTGGAAGAATCGAACTTGAACCTTAGTGACTCCTCATACACCGTCCCAGATTCTGGTTCAATTAGCACTATCCCAGCCTCCACCGCTATTCTTGGTCGCCGATCCATCCGAATAGACCTTCCAACATTCATCGGGTAGACCGATGTCGACCCGAGACTCCGCTCTTTCCCTTTAGTTTTCTCTTCTGAGCTCGCCGTTCGCCGTCTTCCTTGGTGAACGTAAGCTCGACCAAGAAATCTCGCTAGAGCTTGAGCCTTCGCCGCCTTTCGAGGTCTATACTCAATGTCAAATTCGGTAAGGGCAATTGACCAATTGAGCAATCGACCCGAACTTTCCGGCTTGTGTAATATTTTTCTCAAGGGTGCATTAGTCGCACTACGATCGGGTGAGCCAAGAAATAAGCTCGCAGCCTTCCTTCAAGCTACGACTAGAGCATAGGCGACCTTCTCAAAGCATTGTAATACCCGCTCTCCACATCCGATAAGGCTTTCTTGATGTAGTATACCGGCTTTTGAAGCCCTTCCTCTTCTCTAATCAAGACCGCCGCAACCGACTTGTCTCCCACGCATGCATACACAAACAAGGTCTCGCCGGTGGTCGCCGCTTCAATAGTGGAGGAGTAGCAAGGTATTCTTTGAGTTGTTGGAACGACGAATGACATTCGGCCGTCCACTCAAAGTTTTTCGTCCCCTCAATGATTTGAAGAAGGGAGAGACCTTTCGGCCGACTTGGATATAAAGCGACCTAGGGCCGCCACCCCGCCATTGAGTCGCCGCATCTCTTTTATACTTGTAGGCTCCTTCATCTCGACTAGAGCCTTGATCTTTTCCGGTTGGCCTCTATACCTCTCTCGGGACACCATGAATCCAAGGAACTTTCCAGCTACTCCAAAAACACACTTGCTGGGGTTGAGTTTCATGTCGTTTGCTCGCAGATTGGCGAATGTTTCTTTTAAGTCGACTACGTGACGTCCAGTCTTAGTTTTAATGATCATATCATCGACGTAAGCCTCCATATTTCGGCCAATTTGGGAGGCAAAGACTTTGTTCACCATTCTTTGATAAGTCGCCCCTGCATTCTTCAATCCAAACGGCATCATGTCAGTAGCAAGAGATTCCTCCACTACCGCCCGAAATGCCGTCTTTACTATATCGTCCTCATGCATCTTAATCCGGTGGTACCCCGAGTAAGCGTCGAGGAAACCGAGGGTGGAGTGACCAGCAATAGAATCAACTAGTTGGTCGATTCTTGGAAGAGGGTAGCTGTCCTTCGGGCAGGCAAGATTTAGAGTGGTGAAGTCGACACACATCCGCTATTTGCCATTTGATTTCTTCACCATGACCACATTGGCCAACCACATTGTGTGAGTGGCCTCCTTGATTATCCCTGCACTTAAAAGTTTTTGTACCTCAGTTTTGATATCTTCCTCCTTATCACGAGCAAAACTTCTCAATTTTTGGGGTCTAGGCTTTATGGTCTGCCGACTTCAAGTCGGTGAACGGCGACCTCTTCCTTGATTCCCTCATGTCTTCTACTCTCCATGCGAAGACGTCATTACTCTCCTTGAGTAGCTCAATGATTTCTGCTCGCTCCTCACCGTATAGCCGTTTCCAATTTGAACTTTTTGGTCTGGGTAGGAAGGGTTAGTGATTACCGACTCTAGCTCATCCACAGCCTCTAACTCGGACCATCTCTCGAACCGCAGGTTTCAATGATGATTTCTTCCGACCCTTTGTCTCTCCTCGGCCCCCGTGTGTGGAGCTTCTTCGCTATCATATCATCCAGGCTTATCCGCAACCTCGCCGTGGTGGTGGCCCCCGAGTTATTGTCGATCTGGAGGCATAGGTTGCCTATGAGGACTTGGTCGACCATAACTACATCTGGATCGACCTCTGTGGTTTCAGAGTGACGTGTCGACTCAATCATGACCTCGTCATTTGAGCGATAGGTCGACTCCTCCACATTGGTGATTGTTGACAGTCGAGTAGTTTTGGTGACTGACTGGGATAGCTTCAAGTAACCACCTGCAGTCTCAATTTCTAACTCTCTCTTCTTTCTTTCCCGAAGAACATGGTCCAGGTAGGCTCGAGCTGTGCCTTGCACGCAGCCTACTCCAGCAGGTGTGGGGAACTTGACTCGCTGATGAGGTATTGATGCCACCATTCCAAGTGCGACCTGGCCAGGAATACCAAGGATAGCAGCATAGTCACTGTTCACATCTATCACAATAAATTGTACCTTTGATACGACCCTGTAAGGGTGCTGGCCTAGGTCGACGTCGAGCTCTATCTGGTCTTTAGCATCAACTCGATGGTTGGTGAAGCCCTCCAACCTGCCGTCATATCTTTCAAGCTGCTCGTCATTAAGACCCATCTCTTTGAAAGTTTTGTAGAACAAAATATCCTTACAGGCCCCCGTGTCGACTAAGAGTCTGCTCGTCGTACATCCGTCTATGAGACCCGGGATGACGAGAACTTGCTCCCTAGCCGCCATATTGGTTGCCAACTCATGGGGGTAAAAGCCGATCACCTCATCTCCGACATCTCTCCTCGAGGCACATGTGGGGCCTTACCGAGTTGAAAAATTTTGTGCTTGATGGCGGTGTTCTCGGCTTGCTCTGTAATGACCCCTGCATTCAATCTAGGTTGCCTCGGTCCCCGTTGTCCACCCGCAGCCGCTCGCCTCCACCATTTTGAGGCCTCTTCACATATGCGTCGAGTCTTCCTCGCTCGACCATTCTTCGATAATGCGCTTCAAGCCTAAACAATCCTCCGTGAGATGACCCGTGTCCTTGTGGTAATCACGATTTGCCGTTGTCCCTTCGAACTTGTTGCCTGGGTTCATTGGGGCAGGTGGAGCCAACTCGACCGCATTCGTGGATTTCGCTCGACTCACCGTTAGGGGAGTGAAAGTTTCGGGCACCTTCTCTCGTCGCCCTTGTCCCGTTCTTGCCATTTTTATTGTTTCCTCCATTCTTGCTGGAGTCCTTCTTGTCATCAGCGACCTCAGTCTTGGGGCCTTTTCCATTCTTCTTTTCTTTTCTCTCCTCGGCTAGTGCGACATTGTATACCTTTTCGAACAACTCCTGTCGAGTTGTGACTGTACGAACTGTGAGTTCATAATCCATGTCTCGCGAGGAAATACCATTCCCGAAGCACTGATAACTTCCCCGTCGGTGAGATCTTCCTCGATCTTATCCACCATCTCCTTCAACTTGGTGAAGTAGCTCATTGAGCTTTCATTTTTAGCTTGCACCAAGTTGCTTAGATCAAGAACCGTCACTTTTCTAGCTCCAGCAGTCGAGAAGCGATCTAGGAATTTTGTTCTTAAACACGTCCAGGTGGTGATGCTACCAGCCGCCAAACTATTGAACCATGTCAAGGCTGCCCCTGTGAGTGTGCTTATGAGGGCTTTGCACATATTGTCGTCTTCGTTGGCGACAAAACACATCGTGGCTTCCAGGTGTGCTATGTGATTCTTGGTATTGGTTGCCCCTGAGTAATTTTCCAATAGGGGCAATCTGAAACTAGGAGGAGGTCGACTGTCTCTCATCTCCTTGGATAGAGGTCGAAGAGCAAAGTCAACTCGTTCAACCTTTCCAGTATCCTTTTTCTTCTCTTTCTCCCATTGTTCGAACTTTCTCTTCCACAGGAGCCACTCCCTAGCATCAGGTATGTCCTCTCCAACAGGGGGAACAGCATTCGACCTTTGGCCCTCGCTTCTAGGTGGAGTCATTTGTCTGCTTCTCCTGTCTCTGTGGGAAGGAGCTCTTTCCGAACGAACTGGAGATCTTTGCCTGTCATTCCTTTGTGGCGACCTGCGCCTATCATCTCGGGTAGGCGACCTGCGCCTATTACCCCCGAGTGGCGACCTGCGCCTCTCGTCTCCTATAGGCGACCTGCGCCCATTCCTGTCCCTATGGGATCCTGATCTTTGTGTCCAGGCAGGGGAAACACGTCTGTTTCTATTGGCGGTTAAGTGTGTCCTCAAATCTGATTGAGCCTCCTGCTCCCTATTCCTGGTGAGGCTAGCCCTTTAGTCATTACTCGGAACATGGACAGGCGATTGAGGTCGGACTACCATCCTTTGATCAGCATTTTGACCCACACCCTCATTGGGCCTAACACTCCTGGCCTGCTGTGTGAGCACCCCAACCCGGGACCTAACGCGTGTCCCGAGCTTGAGAAGCTCAAACTAAGAAAACCCATCTTAGATTTTTAAAACATTTATTTGCCTTTACAAGAAAACAAATTCTAAATTTTCCATAAACAAAATCAAATGATAATATCTCCACATGGAGGAATTTAAACAAATACTTTAATAACCATACTTGATTAATTACATTGAAAATCCTAATTAACATTGTTTGACAAAAGAGTTTTCCTTCCAACTTGTAAAAGAGTAAAACTTAAATGTGACTCCCGACAACCCACTCATATACCTATCCTGATAAGTCCCAAAAGCGAGAGTCCAAACTCTTTCCCTCAAATTTCACCGGTTCAGTCAATTGCCTCAAGACAATCTAAAGCAGTAAAAGGGAAGGGGTGAGAATAAATCTCAATAAGCTATTATGAATGCATCAAGATGCCAAACAAGATGCAACACATAGCATGGTAGCACATAACATATTATGAAAGCGGTAAACACCTTACGTTACCTCATTTTACCTTTCCCGTCTGAACAATAAGTCGTACAACGTGGGAGTAAAACTCCTCTCTTTGGTGAACCGCCTCCGGCCACATTCACCGCTTATAGGACTCATACTCCGAGAGATCCATATAAGAAAATCGATACTAAATCGTAGTATCCAACAACAATACCGCTAACCGTAAAGCTTTTGGCTTAATACGTAAGCATTCCCCTAATCACCAAATCGCAACTGCCTCGTAAGGCTTTTGGCTCAATACGCCGTTAGCACACCCACTCTGCGGCCACGCAGGGGAACGGTCACAGTATAATGAACCTTCAATCACTTATAGAACAAATCAATAATTGATTGAATTCCATTATACCCCCGAATATCAACACGTTCAAGCACATAATAGATACTTGAAATAAATCCACAAAAAGGGATAATAATATAACAACATGGTAAAATATACTCATGCTAATCCATACCATAGTGCAACAGTTCATTTAATACACTATGCATAATACCATTAACGAATATGAGTTCAAATAAGGTATCCACATAACCACATAATCCACACCGGGATGCAATATAATCAATATGCCAGATAATCCACAACTGGGATATAACATAACAATACCAAATAATCCACACTCGGAATGCAATACATTGATGTAACACATATACATTACTAACCAAAACACTAGTGTGATTATAGTCTCTACACTGTTCAACTAATCACCAAGGTATGGGAGCAAGTAAGACCAACCTAAACCGTAAACCATTCTCACAAAGTTACTACTCAACCTTGAATAATATTAATAAAGGTGCAAGACCTACTTCCCACAATTCCATTTTGACCAAATAAGACATCATGGCCTAGCGAAGGTATTCTACTTTAACTTAGGTTAAAAAGGATTAATTCATATCTGAAGTAGATTAATTACACTACTTTGAAAGGGTTAGGAATCATACTTAGTGGTTGTGGTTAAAATTCAGCAAGAAAGGAAATCGGTGAACTTCTGGTGACATGGGCGACCGCCCAAGTCACTATGGGCGACCGCCCAAACAAGGGTCAAAAGGGGTTGATATTTCTGTGCTGATGGGCGGCCGCTCAAGCCACCATGGGCGACCGCCCAAGAGGGAAAATCTGAAGTCCAAAGGCTGCATTGGTGGGCGGCCGCTCAAGCCCATATGGGCGACCGCCCAAGATTGAAAATCCTCAAAATCCTGTTGAACCAAAATCCCAAGCCAAGCTTCTTCAAAGTTGTGAACATAAAAGGTTTTACTAACTTTCCTAACCTCATTATAAACCATTTAAACCCAAAGTAGTATTAATTTAGTACTCAAAATCCATGTCAACATTCCAAATAATTAAGACTGACCTAACCCTTTCACTTACTTAATTAATTCTCACATTTCACTACCACATTTCAAATTTAACCTTCTTAATCTAACTCAACCCACTTTCTTACATTCTTGATCAACTTCCTTAACAACAACATTATTCCTTATCATTAACCAATTTATCAACTCCAAGAAGATTTCCAAGGTATCAAATAACCATTATAACAACAATAACACGATTATTTCATGAGCATTTAAAGAAATGAAATATCATAATAATTCACTTCCTAACTCTAATACTTGGCCAAACCCACATTAAATCCTTACTCTTGAACCATAAATTTTCCCAATTACTCTATACCACTCTTCTTTCAACTTAGATCACCAATTTACAACTTAAGATCAATTCCAACTCAATTATCATTATTCAAAATACCAAAAATCATCTTCTTTCAACAAGAGATTAATTAACACATAAAGTGGGCAATTATTAGAAAGAAGTCATAATAACTTACTTTAGAGATATGAGGTGAAACTATGATTTCTCTAGCTTGATGCATTCCCCTTGCCTCTACGAACATGGAAGTACACCCGGATCTTCAAATGAAAGAGAATTGCATTTATTATAATTTTTGGAAGGAGGAACTTAGGAGAGAATTTCCATGGAGGAAGTATGAGTGAGGAGGTGAAGAAGATGATGGAAAAGGTATGAGAGGAGTATAAGAAGTATGGGGAGGAGTTGAAAATAATGAAAAGGGAGGAGGAAATCAAGGGGAGAGCATGGCCCCCCCCATTCCCAAAACTAAGGCTTTCCAAATTTTCCACATAAATAAATCTAACTACCCACATTTTATTTATTTTGTTCATTTCTATTATTATACTTCTCCCAAGATGCTTTATTTAATTTCACAATCATCTCAACCTAATATAAGAAATCAAATATATAAAATGAACACAAAATATAAATAATAATATTAAAAGAATTTAATATGATGCTAAAATAGTGCCTAGGGTTAGGGTCGTTACATTCACTCCCCCTTAAAGAAAATTCGTCCCGAATTTTAAAAGACTTACCTGGAGGATCAATAACAAAGGTTACTCTCCCAAGCATTTTGAATTACAACCTTCAAACAGTTTCCTAAATGTCATGATTCTTCTATACATTCTCACAATCCAAATATTCTAGAATTTACTCCCGAAATTGTAATTCTAATAACTCTTCAACGTTTTCCCCACATATGTCAAATCCGCCTAAACATCATTAATTGAAGAACTCCATAAGTACGAAGGGTCATACAAATAAATTTTCCATATCACGTTTTATACAGTATCCCTTCAATGCTTAAACCAAAACTGCTATTATACTCAACTCCGCTAAGATTAATAAAACCTTTCAAGTTGAAAAGAAATCTATCACTCCACACACCATCTATTCTTCAAGAGTTTGGATAGTCTTCTAATCTCTTCCTTTTAAGTAACTAAATCCTCCAACTCTTAGGATCGGTAACAAATTCCACAAGAGAGCTTCAAAAAGGTAAGGTTCTCACATAAAACAATTGCAGCCACTCTCGAGTAGAGGGTAAGAAAATTCTGGTTATCTAAGCCAACTTCCTCGAAGCATACGCTATTACTTTCCCAATTCTCATAATATCACCATCTAATTCCCCTCTAATACGCACTTAAAATTTCACAAAGTCCTCCCATCCATTAAGCAATGTAAGAATCGGATCTATAGCCAATCTATTCTCCATCTCTATCAATATAATTCATACTTATTACATCCTACACCATTTATACATCCTTTAGAATTAATTAAAGCAACGATCTTTCATTTTTCAAGAATTTCTTAAAATTTCCTTCAGTAGCACTTGCCAACCCAAAAGATCACGAACACAATCCTCGTAAGATCTAGGGGACATCCAAGCTTAAGACTTTAGAACCCAAAATTTGGAATCCTCTCAAGCCAACTCACACTTGCTAAACTCTTCAAACAATGAATTCCCACTAAAGGCAAATAACACAACTCACAAATGATCCTCTCATAACTTTAAATAACCAAGAAGCTCATCAATCATAATTACCATAAAGCCGTCAAGATAAAGATTAAAATCCCGATTATCATACTTAGAATCAATACATGAGATACTCTGATGGAAACACATTTACCATCTACTCACAACTAGCACATAAACTCTTTGAAAAGACTTCTTATGCAAGTCTAACACCTACCAAATATCCTTCACACTTTTAACCAAAACTTTCTGTCTTTAATGCTTACATAACAAGAGTACCATATAAAGGTTTATCTATATCAAATACTAATGTAATCAAATTAGGTATAGAAAAGGAGACTCACTTCTTATGATAGTCTACCAATGCACAACAACTACTTACCCATCTAGGTCAAGTATATCTCAAAATCATAAATTGGTAATCATACCAAATCAGCTGGCAATACATCCTCAGCCCTAACCACATCACCACCGTGGCAAACCAAAGGAGATTCGAGGTATTCTCTCATAAAAGCAGAATCCTCTAACAATAAAACAAATTCTCAAGTAATGTATGCCACATAGAAGCAACATGTGATGCTAAACATAAATGATATGAAACAGGATTTATAAAATGTGACCCCTAACTTCTGAGACAGGAAATATACCTCTAAGGATCGCTGAGGGATCTATCTCTCCTGGACCCGAAACACACACTCGATCACAGACCTTCTCTTTCGGTTCCCCTTCGTTATCCCTTTTGGTACTACCTCTTTGTCGTCCACCCGGCTTACCACTGCTTGCAGTTCGTCCCCGCTGAAACTTTGGACAATTTCTCCTAAAGTGTCCCATTTCTCCACACTTAATACACCTACCTTGCTTACTCCAACAATGATCTTCGGTATGCCCAATCTTCTTGCAAATTTTACAAATTATCCCATATTGTTTGTATATTGGCCTAGACGAAGAAGCTACAACAAGTTCCCCTCTCACACTTCCTGAAGTTAAAGCCCTTGGCTGTCCTCTAATGCTTTTGGATCCTTGTCCTAGATACTTTGGTTTATTTCTAATCCCACCTTCAGATTTTCCACTATTTTCCTCAATGCTATTCTCGATCTTATAAGCTCTATCTATGGCTGTCTGATAATTGGTGAAGCTATCAACCACTAATTTCTTCCTAAACTCAACCTTCAAACCTGTTACAAACCTAAGAACTCTTCTCACTTCATGCGATACCAAATGAGGGCAACACCTAGCTAATTCCTCAAACCGGACTGAATACTGATTCACCGTCATGTTCCCTTGTTTTAGTCTTAAGAATTCAATCTCCTTCCTATCCCTTGTAACCATTGTAATAAAATAATTCTCGAACTGTTGAGTAAAATTATCCCAAGTCTGGGGCGTATGATCCTGCTCCCAACTTCCCATCAAATTCTGCCACCACTGATCAGCTGGACCTTCAAGTTTGAAAACGGCATACTTAACTTTCTCTTCGTTGCGACTCTCCATAACTTCAAAGATTTTCTTCATTTTCTCTAACCATTTTTCTGCCTTTAACGGATCCGGATATCCATTAAAACTCGGTGGATTCATTTTCACAAACCTTTCCCATCCATCACTTTGACATCCCTCAGGTTGATTCGGAACTGATCCTCTAGTCTCCATATTCTGTGCAAACATCCTGAATAATTTCATCATTTCTTCATTCTGAATTTCGCCTATACCCATATCTCCTTCATCTCCTAGAACCTTTCGCTGATCATCATTGCTTCCGGCCATTAGAACGAACTCCTGCATTAAACACTCGGCGTCAATTACCGCACATTCCCTCTTAGTTTAGACATCTACCCTTGACCTCTAAACTAAGCTCTGATACCAACTGTGAGCACCCCAACCCGGGACCTAACGCGTGTCCCGAGCTTGAGAAGCTCAAACTAAGAAAATCCATCTTAGATTTTTAAAACATTTATTTGCCTTTAAAAGAAAATAAATTCTAAATTTTCCATAAACAAAGTAAAATAATAATATCTCCACTTGGAGGAATTTAAACAAATACTTTAATAACCATACTTGATTAATTACATTGAAAATCCTAATTAACATTGTTTGACAAAAGAGTTTTCCTTCCAACTTGTAAAAGAGTAAAACTTAAATGTGACTCCCGACAACCCACTCATATACCTATCCTGATAAGTTCCAAAAGCGAGAGTCCAAACTCTTTTCCCGGTCTCACTGGTTCAGGTCACATGTCTCAGCACAATCTAAAGCAGTAAAAGGGAAGGGGTGAGAATAAATCTCAATAAGCTATTATGAATGCAGCAAGATGCCAAACAAGATGCAACACATAGCATGGTAGCACATAACACATTATGAAAGCGGTAAACACCTTACGTTACCTCATTTTACCTTTCCCGTCTGAACAATAAGTCGTACAACATGGGAGTAAAACTCCTCTCTTTGGTGAACTGCCTCCAGCACATTCACCGCTTATAGGACTCATACTCCAGAGATCCATATAAGAAAATCAGATACTAAATCAGAGTATCCAACAACAATACCGCTAATTGTAAAGCTTTTGGCTTAATACAGAAGCATTTCCCCTAATCACCAAATCGCAACGGTCTGTAAGGCTTTTGGCTCAATACAGTCGTTAGCACACCCACTCTGTGGCCACAGAGGGGAACGGTCACAGGTATAATGAACCTTCAATCACTTATAGAACAAATCAATAATTGATTGAATTCCATTATACCCCCGAATATCAACACGTTCAAGCACATAATAGATACTTGAAATAAATCCACAAAAAGGGATAATAATATAACAACATGGTAAAATATACTCATGCTAATCCATACCATAGTGCAACAGTTCATTTAATACACTATGCATAATACCATTAACGAATATGAGTTCAAATAAGGTATCCACATAATCCACACCGGGATGCAATATAATCAATATGCCAGATAATCCACAACTGGGATATAACATAACAATACCAAATAATCCACACTCGGGATACAATACATTGATGTAACACATATACATTACTAACCAACACACTAGTGTGATTATAGTCTCTACACTGTTCAACTAATCACCAAGGTATGGGAGCAAGTAAGGCCAACCTAAACCGTAAACCATTCTCACAAAGTTACTACTCAACCTTGAATAATATTAATAAAGGTGCAAGACCTACTTCCCACAAATCCATTTTGACCAAATAAGACATCATGGCCTAGCCAAGGTATTCTACTTTAACTTAGGTTAAAAAGGATTAATTCATATCTGAAGTAGATTAGATTTCACTACTTTGAAAGGGTTAGGAATCATACTTAGTGGTTGTGGTTAAAATTCAGCAAGAAAGGAAACCGGTGAACTTCTGGTGACATGGGCGACCGCCCAAGTCACTATGGGCGACCGCCCAAACAAGGGTCAAAAGGGGTTGATATTTCTGTGCTGATGGGCGGCCGCTCAAGCCACCGTAGGGCGACCGCCAAGAGGGAAAATCTGAAGTCCAAAGGCTGCATTGGTGGGCGGCCGCTCAAGCCCATATGGGCGACCGCCCAAGATTGAAAATCCTCAAAATCCTGTTGAACCAAAATCCCAAGCCAAGCTTCTTCAAAGTTGTGAACATAAAATGTTTTACTAACTTTCCTAACCTCATTATAAACCATTTAAACCCAAAGTAGTATTAATTTAGTACTCAAAATCCATGTCAACATTCCAAATAATTAAGACTGACCTAACCCTTTCACTTACTTAATTAATTCTCACATTTCACTACCACATTTCAAATTTAACCTTCTTAATCTAACTCAACCCACTTTCTTATATTCTTGATCAACTTCCTTAACAACAACATCATTCCTTATCATTAACCAATTTATCAACTCCAAGAAAATTTCTAAGGTATCAAATAACCATTATAACAACAATAACACAATTATTTCATGAGCATTTAAAGAAAGGAAATATCATAATAATTCACTTCCTAACTCTAATACTTGGCCAAACCCACATTAAATCCTTACTCTTGAACCATAAATTTTCCCAATTATTCTATACCACTCTTCTTTCAACTTAGATCACCAATTTACAACTTAAGATCAATTCCAACTCAATTATCATTATTCAAAATACCAAAAATTATTTTCTTTCAACAAGAGATTAATTAACACATAAAGTGGGCAATTATTAGAAAGAAGTCATAATAACTTACTTTAGAGATATGAGGTGAAACTATGATTTCTCTAGCTTGATGCATTCCCCTTGCCTCTACGAACATGGAAGTACACCCGGATCTTCAAATGGAAGAGAATTGCATTTATTATAATTTTTGGAAGGAGGAACTTAGGAGAAAATTTTCATGGAGAAAGTATGAGTGAGGAGGTGAAGAAGATGATGGAAAAGGTATAGGAGGAGTATAAGAAGTATGGGGAGGAGTTAAAAATAATGAAAAGGGAGGAGGAAATCAAGGGGAGAGCATGGCCCCCCCATTCCCAAAACTAAGGCTTTCCAAATTTTCCACATAAATAAATCTAACTACCCACATTTTATTTATTTTGTCAATTTCTATTATTATACTTCTCCCAAGATGCTTTATTTAATTTCCCAATCATCTCAACCTAATATAAGAAATCAAATATATAAAATGAACACAAAATATCTATAAATATATAATAACAAGATTTTGGTAAATTTTGAGGCTTTGAGGGGCATTTTCGTCTTTTCACTCCATGGCGAATTTGCAATTAAAATGGGCAAAAGGCGACGTGGCAGCGTGTGATTGGCTAAAAATTAAATTTTTTTTTTTAACACAAAGGACAAGTGTCGGCCTACGGGGAAGGGGCATTTTAGACACTTCAGAGGCGCGTGGCACAAACTCACCGACAACGGCGCGTAATCACAGAATTTCCAGGTTTTTTTTTCCTTCGACACGTGGCAACTTCCAATTGGCTGTACGATTTTCGAAAAAATAAAAATTAACCCATTTCTTTGACCTCAATTATTATATATTAAATTTTTTTATTTTTTTTTTCTTTTTTCACCAAAATTCATGATTTTTTTTTTCTCTTTAAATAGAGACTTCTTTTATTTGATTTGGACAAAGAAAAAAAATCCTCTTTTTTAAATATAAATTTGATAATTATCCTTAACTAATATTTCAATTTCTTTTTAGTGAAAATTAATTAAGTCTAAAGTAATATTTTTAATTATAAATGATAATAAAAAAACTCATTTTTAAATAGAGACTATTTTTATTTGATTTGGACACAAAAAAAAAACCATTTTTTTAAATATAACTTTCTTATAAATGATAATGATAATGATAATATGGGGTATAGGATAATGAGTTGGAAGGGGTAATATGGTTATTGAGTTTATTCGATACATCAAACAATTTATTTAATTTATTTATTAAAAAATTGAATCATAGTAAATAAAGTATTAAGAAAGACGAATATCGGGAAATATGGTCATCATTTTAAAAAAATTATATTATAATAAATTAATTTTTCACAAAAAAAAAATTTCACCAAAATTTATAAAAAAAAATTCTCTGTAAGTAGAGACTATTTTTATTTTATTTGGACACATAAAAAAAACCATTTTTTTAAATATAACTTTCTTAATTATCCTCTGTTAATTTTTCTATATTTTTTTTTGTCAAAATTAATGAAGTGTCAAGTTTTTTTTTATTATAAATGATAATGATAATAATAATAATTTTACTAATTATAAAAATAAAGAATATAAAAGAAAATAAAATTGATGGGGTATAGGATTATGAGTTGGAAGGGGTAATATGGTTATTGAGTTTATTCGATACATCAAACATTTTATTTAATTTATTTAAAAAAAATTGAAGCATAGTAAATAAAGTATTAATTACTTTTTTAAATGGTTTTTTTTATGTGTCCAAATCAAATAAAAATAGTCTCTATTTAAAGAGAATTTTATTTTATGAATTTTGGTGAAATTTTTTTTTGTGAAAAAATTAATTTATTATAATCTAATATTTTAAAAATGATGATCATCTTTCCCGATATTCGTCATCATTTTTAAAAATGATGAATCATATTATATAAATTATGATGAATCTTAGTAAATAAAGTATTAAGAAAGACGAATATCGGGAAAGATGGTCATCATTTTTAAAAAATTAGATTATAATAAATTAATTTTTTCACAAAAAAAAAATGTTCACCATCATTTATAAACAAAAATTCTCTTTAAATAGAGACTATTTTTATTTGATTTGGACACATAAAAAAAACCATTTTTTTAAATATAACTTTCTTAATTATCCTTTGTTAAATTTTCGTTTTTAATTTTTCTATATTTTTTGTCAAAATTAATGAAGTGTCAAGTTATTTTTTATTATAAATGATAATGATAATAATAATAATTTTACTAATTATAAAAATAAAGAATATAAAAGAAAATAAAATTGATGGGGTATAGGATAATGAGTTGGAAGGGGTAATATGGTTATTGAGTTTATTCGATACATCAAACATTTTCTTTAATTTATTTTTAAAAAATTGAATCATAGTAAATAAAGTATTAAGAAAGACGAATATCGGGAAAGATGATCATCATTTTTAAAAAATTAGATTATAATAAATTAATTTTTTCACAAAAAAAAATTTCACCAAAATTCATAAAATAAAATTCTCTTTAAATAGAGACTATTTTTATTTGATTTGGACACATAAAAAAAACCATTTTTTTATATATAACTTTCGTAATTATCCTTTGTTAATTTTCCTTTTTAATTTTTCAATATTTTTTTTGTTAAAATATTGGAAAAGATGGCCATTATTTTTAAATTTTTGATTGAAGTGTATGTCAATATTATAATAAATAAAGATAGTGTAAATTAGTATTTTAATTATATATTTTTGTCTGAAAAGTGGCGCGTGCCATACACGCGCGTACAGAAGCGCGTCTATGAAGGTGAAATTTTTTTTTTTATTTAAATGGGACACTTGGTGTCCGTTCATTGGCCGATTGGATTCCCGATTTTTTTATTTGATTTCTTTAACATTTAAAAATAATAATACAAATTAATCGAAATTCAATTAAAATATAAATTTTGGAAATTAAAAATTGCAAATTAAGAATTAAAAATTACAAATTTAAAATTAATATTTAAAAATTAAAATTAAAATTAACATTTAAAAACAAAAGAGTTTTTTTTTTTTTTTATATTCAGGGAGTTTTGTTGTAACAATCAACTTCTTTGGGTTGTTTTTTTCCTCTTTAATATCCATCTTTTAAAAGTTCTTTTTGGTAAATGGCCTTAAGATTTATACAATTTTTACATTCAAAAAATTGTTAATTTATTTGTTTAATGACTAATTTATTATATTATATTTACATCTGATTAATGTCTCATTATTGTCTGTAAAAAATATATTTTAAATTGTACGATATATTGTATATTTTTAATTTCAAGGTGTTTGTATTATTGTATTCCTTTTATGCTTTGAATATTAATAAAATTCAAAGGTTAATATTTATTCATTGTTGACCTCCTTATAAATCGATACTATGTTATTTGTCGTTTTCGATTATATTTCACATTAAAAAAAGTTCACTATCACGATGATCTGAATATATTGATATGTAATGATGATTCTTCTTCCTCTTTCGACAGTTACGCCGACAATGTTGTTTTTTAAAGCTGTGTTTCACATTTTATAAAAAAAATTCTCTCATTTAGTCATTTTATTTAATTTCCGTCTTCTTACGGATCAATAACTCCCCATGCATCGCAGTAATGTAACACTGGAATTATTTTAGTGTCATTCAATATGATATTTGTATTGAGAATATAATTTTCAAATAAATGTTTTACAATGTATACAAACATCTTTATTTATTTTTTTGTATTTATTTCGATTTCGATTAGTTATTCGTTAGTAACTGCCCGTGCATCGCACGGGAGTCAAACTAGTTAATAATAATATTAAAAGAATTTAATATGATGCTAAAATAGTGCCTAGAGTTAGGGTCGTTACATGCTGCCTGTTTGAGGTTTGAGAGGGAGCCACCCTCTCTGATCTTATATCCGCCCTCTCAGCCTCCTCTATTGCCAATAGCTCGGCCAAAATCTGGGCTCGCTCCAATAACATTTCCTTCCTGCTCAATGGGTTGGATGAGGGACCTGCCCTATTTCCAACATTCACTTGAGCAGTTGGACGCTTAGGGAGAGGTGGAGCTCCTTGTTCCTCCATGTGTCTTTCCCCCCTTCCCGTATCTGGCAATCCCCTACCATCAACAACACTGGTAGAGCGTGTTGCTCTACCATGAGGGCGATTTGGTGGGGGAGGAGGCAGATTTGCGTTTTCAGCATTGGTGTTGAAATCTGTGTTGGTGTTGGCATTCACCTCATTGAGTTCATCAGAAGCTTCTGTCACATGCCCGTCTGGGGTTACCATTGTTGTAGGTTGATGAGGTCTTCGAGGTCAAGCTAAAGCACGATTCCCGGCAATTGAACCAAACTGATGCTGCAAGAATTGTGCTTATCAGTAATCCTCCACGTGGCAGGACCAATCACATGGCTCCTTGACCTGAAATCAGAACCCACGACTAGCCGGATGTGTCTCCGGCGAAGACGCTCGGGCGTGAGAGTAAGATAACAGTGTATATAGCTCAAAATGTATTGAATAATGAATTCAGATAACAAAATGGCAGTTACCTTTCACCGTTTGGTAGTGATGAAGTATTTATAGGCAATATTGGTGTATTTTTGGGGAGGCGACATGTGCTCCGAGATTGTAGCGGCGGTTATTGGTCGTGGAAACGTGTCTATAACGTCCCCTGATTTGTAGGGATGTGATTATGAGAATTGTTCAACCAAATACGCCGACAAGTGTCAGGTCGTCACTTGTTGTTTAGGTCGAGGTCGCCATTTGAGGAATGGTCGACCTGACTGACGGGTAGAGCATGGATCGTACCCGTATTGGAGCTTGGATAGTGAGGTCGGACTAAGTTAGGTCGGGACCTGATGGGTCGGACGTTGGGCTTAGTCGACTGATATGTGAGACGGGCCGTGGGCCTTGCATTGATTGGGCCTGGCCCCCTTGATAGGCTGGGGCAATAGCTGCTTTGAGGATTGGACTTTGCTTACTTGGCCCAACTCGACACTTTTGGTATGTTCATTTCTATTTTACCCTCAAAACCCCTAAATAATTACCCACCTAAATTAAAACAAAACGCCTACATACGTGTAAAATATCTGATTACATCCGAATTTATGTTTTGCAGTATTGTACAATGCAATATTTTAATAAAAAAATGCGGTGTACTCACAATTTTTACTAACACTCCTTAATTTTCACTTTTTTCGTCACAAAATAATATTTTCACTTTTTTATTGTTCGTTTTAATGAACTTAAAAATAAGTATAGGTTGTTTAATTATCTTAATAAAAATTGAAAATTTGTTATTGATAGTATATCATCATAAACAATGTTAGTCTATTAATAACAATTTTTAGATTTTCAGTACATAAGCTTGTTAAAATCAGTTTTTTCTAAGATCTTATAAGCAACGTATTTTTAAAATGCGGATTAGCATTTGTGCAAATAACCATAACTTATTAAAATGTGTTGGGCCGCTGATATTTTTCAACACTATTACTGACACTTTTCAACACTAGCACTGATACTTTTTTATACTAGGATTGACAATGTTTTTAGGACCACCACTTGCACTCTTTTAAAATGTGCGTTGGCATCTTTGTCAATAACCGAAACTTATTATAACACACCAGCACTAGCATATTTTAATACTATCGCCGACACTCTTTTTATCACTATCAATGACACTCTTTAATACAAGAACTAACACTTTTTAAGACATATACTGGCACTAGTTGACACACCTCTAGTACTATTAAACACTCACATTGACTCTATTTAACACAACCACACTATTAAACACTCACATTGTCTCTCTTTAAAACACATTTTTATAAAGTGATAGTGCTATAAAGTGAAAGTGCTAATGTTACAAAGTGTCGGTCCTTCAAACTGACTCGTTGTAAAATTGCACCTAGTAGCATTATCACTATCACTTTATAATACTAATACTGACACTAACGGAAAACTCTTTTTTCCTATTGTTCAAAAAATCTGGTTTTATTAAAAAAAACAACTCATTTTCATTAGAATAATTAAATTAGTCTATCATTATTGCTAAAAGTTCATTCAAACAAATAAGAAAAAAATGAAAACGTCATCCAGGACGGATAGTGTAACGTTCGAAAAATGACTTGCTTAGGCGGCATAGGTCCCAGGCGGGCGTAAAACGCCACGAATAATTCCATATCCGCCAAGAAACGTGTTTAGTCAGACAATCGTCGCCTCAGCGCCCTACGTGTCTTGGAATTGTGGTATTTCCGTGCAGTTCTTACCCATACAACTTGATAATGGTGAGACACAACACACGCACACGAATAATATGAAAGTAGCACTACCAGAAACTGTCTTTAGCGACGGAATTCCCAGCGGCGGAATCATTCCGTCGCTATATAGCGACGGAAATTATGCTATAGCGACGGAATAAATTTGGCTTCAATTTTACCGACGAAATTTAATTCCGTCGATGACTTCCGTCGCTAGAAACGAATATTCGTCGAATATTCGTTTCATTACCGCCACTAAATTGATGCCTAAATCACCGACGGAATATTCCGTCGCTAAATAAACCAGCGACGGAATATTTTCGTCGATGATAAATTAATTTTGTTTTTTATTTTTTTATTTATCAGCGACGGAAATATTTCGTCGGTGATTATAACATTTAATTTTTAATTATTTTTAATTAAACAGCGTCGGAATTATTCCGTCGGTGGAAATTAAATATTTTTTATTTTTTTTTTAAATAAACCAGCGACGAAATATTTTCGTCGGTGATAATTTTTATTTTTAATTTATCAGCGACGGAAATATTCCGTTGGTGATTATATCATTTAATTTTTAATTATTTTTAATTAACAGCGATGGAATTATTCCGTCGGTGAAAATTAAATATTTTTTAATTTTTTTTTAAATAAATCAGCGACGGAATTTTTCCGTCGGTGATAAATTAATTTTTTTTTTAATTTATCAGCGACGGAGTTTTTCCGTCGGTGATTATAACATTTAATTTTTAATTATTTTTAATTATACAGAGATGGAATTATTCCGTCGGTGATAAATTAATTTTGTTTTTTTATTTTTTTTAATTTATCAGCGACGAAATTATTCCGTCGGTGATTATAACATTTAATTTTTAATTATTTTTTATTATACAACGACAGAATTATTCCGTCGATGATAAATTAATTTTATTTTTTTATTTTTTTTTTTTTTAATTTATCAGCGACGGAATTATTCCGTCGCTGATTATAACATTTCATTTTTAATTATTTTTAGAACTAATTAACAAAATAACTAACTGAAAACATTAAAAAATTAACTGAAAACGTTAGAAAATTGGCTGAAATTTCAAAAAACTAACTGAAATTTTGAAAAACTAACTGAAAACGTTAAAAAACTAACTGAAAACATTAAAAAACTGAATGAAATTCTAAAAAACTAACTGGAAACGTTAAAAAACTCACTGAAATTCTAAAAAACTAACTGAAAACGTTAAAAAATTGACTGAAATTCTAAAATACTAACTGGACCTATGTTAGCTGGGAGCCATGTTGATGCTATGAAATCCATGATTTTTGTTTAATTGACTTTGAAACCAAACATGACGGTTGTATGCACGTTGTTGGTGGGTGTTAGTGTAAATGATAAGAAATACATGGGGTGTTAGTTTAAATGTAGTGTATGCATGCTTTTAAATAAGTTTATGTACGTATGTTAGCTGGGAGCCATGTTGATGCTATGAAATCCATGGTTTTAGTGTAAATGTAGTGTATGTTTTCTTTTCTAAGATTACCCCTTAAATCCTAATGAAAGTAAATATTATACTCACAACTTTAGTGATTAAAGAGAACATTTTTTTATCACAAGGATAATATGGGAAGCTAAATGTTGCATTTATACCATTTCAAAATAATAATCTCCCCTCTTTTATTTAGAGGAAAATGAACATGGCCTCGATGTCAGTTTTTTGGATGTTTTCATTAGCACCCATGTTCGACCTCCTACATCCGCCGATCAACCTCCACAATGGGTTGATGATCGCTCTGCATTTGCCTTTGTAAGTAAACTATCATTAAATGACTTGATTTTGAATATGTAAATTTATTTATGTACATTGTGTATATGATTATATTTGTTTGTTTTATTTTGACAGAGTACATATCAAGCCGCCGTTGTTCCCGAAGGTACTCCTCCCGGCCAGCCCGTTCCTTTCGTGCCTGAAGTTTGGCGCTCGGTCACCTCGGATGGACATCCAAAGAGAGGAGACCGAGTGTTAGGCATGGGGGATCACGACTGCAATGCCCATCGACGTCAACCGGCCGTCGGCCGAATGTTTTCAGGCCTGATGATCCTCATTATGCTTCGAGGATCGACACTCTGGAGGCTCAGCTGGCTGAGGAGAGACGCGTGGCTGCAGAGGCTAGGGCACAACTTTTGGAGGCTCAGACACAGGCTAGGGCAGAGCTTGCGGAGGCTCAGATACAGGCTAGGGCAGAGGCTAGCGCACAACTTTTGGAGGCTCAGGCATAGGCTAGGGCAGAGCTTACGCAGCATCAGGAGGAGACGGATCGAAAATTTGCGATGTTGATGACCCAGATGCAGAATCTAGTGCAGCAGGGTAATTTCCAGCCTCCCCAATCCCCCCGAGTTGATTTTGTACTATTTTATACTTTTTTGTAATAACATTTGTGATATTTGTTTGTAATAACATTTTGGGTACTGGGATGTCCCCGCCCCGCTTCCCCACCGATTTGATCCCCGCGGGAGCCCCAGCCCCCCTACCGATTTGGTACTGTATTTTGGTTTTTAGATTTATAGTTTTAGTTTTATCAATTGTTATATCAACAGGTACAGGTACAAAAAAAAATTATAATTGGTATTTAATTTTTTTTTATTTATTGCATTATCAGCGACGAAAATATCCGCCGCTGAATTAATTCATTTTAAAATAAATTTTTACTCCAGCGACGGAAATTTCCGCCGCTGTGTCAATTTATTTTAATTTAATTTTTATTTTCACCGGCGGAATATTCCGTCGCTGGAATAAAAATTTATTTAAAATGAATTAATTTAGCGGCGAAAATTTCCGTCGCTGAATTAATTCATTTTAAATAATTTTTTATTCCAGTGACGGAATATTCTGTCGGTGAAAATAAAAATTAAATTAAATTAACTCAGCGACGAAAATTTCCGCCGCTGAATTAATTCATTTTAAATAAATTTTTATTACAGTGACGGAATATTCCGCTGGTGAAATAAAAATTAAATTAAATTAATTCAGCGACGGAAATTTCCGTCGCTGTTATCGAAATATCACTGACGGAATATTATTTTCGTCGGTGTATACCGACGGAATTTGGTCCGTCGGACCATTGCGGCGGGCTGACAGTGGCGGACCACCGACATAATTTTTTCGTCGGTGATTAATTTTAGCGACGAAATTACTATTTTAGCGGCGGAAATTTCCGCCGCTAAAACATGTTTTTCTGATAGTGTAATAAACAAGAAACACGCGATTTGTTAACACAATTCATTGTAACAACGACTATATCAAGGGACAGTATGAAGTCATGATATCAATTAATATCACAATACTTGGTGTTACAATATCGCTCATGTTTACAACAATAAAAATCGTCTCACATCATGAACACACTCTCACATACTCCTTATATATCTTGAACCATCAATGTAATACCCTTAAGGATAACCCACAGACCCTCAACGTTCTTGCCTCTTTGTATGTCTCACTGATTCTCTTTGGCTAACACAAATTAGCAACAACTTATTTGATCAACTACTACTAGCCCTCAATATTCTAGTTTATCACTTGTATTTATAAAAACAACAAACCTAAATTCTAAAGGATTTTAATTCCCTTTTCAAGAAGTAGTCTTCTTTCTGCCGAAGAAAATAATTACGTTGTCAAAAGAAGTACACACACAATAAGGAATCAAATCGCTAATGCGATTCCACCCTTTTCCTTCTACCGCTAGGTTTGTTTCCAATCCCAACAATCTCCCAACTGGAGACAAACTACAAGTGACTTCCACCATCAAACTCTCACACGAGAATGACTTCCACATATTGCGTTCGCTATATTTTACTTCTGCCAAAAGTCAAAATCACTAGGCTCGACAAAGCCCACATAAACGAGTTAAAGTGAAGCGAATGACTTCAACATAACCGCCATAAACTTCAATTGACCTGAGTCTTCACTTTTCTAAGTGATCCTCCCCACAACCATCTCCGCTAGTCTGTCCCTTGTTTCTATCCACGAACCCTTATGCGACCACGCACCTTCATAGTCTTGATTTTTCTGTGTATAAATGCAACCATCTCCAACTCAGTTATGGATAACGCTAATGTTGGCCAAGTTGTCTCTGCTAGCTAGCCTTCAACAACAAACTTTTTACCAACATACAGTTCCTGGCGATCTTGGCCCCCACCATCTATCGTTGGGATGCGTCCTCGTTTCCCTCAACGAAACCATTGTATGTGGTGTATTACACATTGCCCTCTCCAAGCAACCAAGCCGAACACCAACCTTCCTTTACATGACTGCTCACAGACCAAGTTTCTTTTCCGCCTCTGAATGTCCTTATCATCGCACAATTGCACATGCCCTGTACCCCATGCTACACCATTTTTGCATAAAATCTGCACTGCATGAATTCTGTACGAAATCTAACATGTACTGAAATCAACACCGAATTTGTACAGCACATACTGAAATCTATACCGAACATACATAAATTTGTACCAAACGTACCGCATTTACTCCACACTCAAATTGTACGCGATCTACACCTATCAAGAACTAGAAACTTGAACCTTCTGTCTCTTGCAACTTTCATAATCTAAATATGCTGCCTAACTTCGCTCCAACGAATTTTCATGTCGATCAATCTCCGTCCATTATCACTGCATCCATAAGTCCTCAATAACACTACCCGCTTAGATCCCTACAAAACCTAGCAACAATCAAATTCTGTAACCCTTGATCTCGAATCTAATACCCTTACATAATTATGTAACTGCAACCCTGATCTAAATACCTGCAGTCCTAATTCTATTCATACTTATGAAACCTTAATCCTATTTAGTCTAAGTAACATAAAACCAAAAGAATTTTTGCAACCTCTAATCCTGATTCATGTTTCTACAACCCACATTCAATCAATTCAGATAGCCCTAATCATCAAATCATAGCTCTGATACCAGTTGTTGTGGAATTGTGATCTTTTCGTGCAGTTCTTGCCATACAACTTGATAATGGTGAGGCATAAAACACACATACACGAATAATATGAAAGTAATCAACAAAAAACACACGATTTGTTAATCCAGTTCATCGCAACGACTACATCTGGTGGCAGTAACAAGCTAGGATAACAACTAATATCACAATCTGTGGTATTACAATATCACTAATGTTTACCACAATGAGCATAGCCTCACATCATGAACACACCCTCACATACATCCTTACTTATCATGGACCATCAATGGAATGCCCCTAAGGGCACCCCACAACCCCTCAATGTTATTGGCTCTCTGTAGGTCTCACAAATTCTATTTGGCTAACACAAATTAGCAACAACTAATTTGATCAACTACTACTAGCCCTCAATATTATAGGTTATCACTTATATCTATAGAAACAACAATCCTAAATCTTAAAAGATTTTAATTCCTTATACAAGAAGTAATCTGCTTCCTGTTTAACAAAAGAATTACGTTGTCATAAGGAGTCTGCACATAATAAGGAAACAAATCGATACTCTGTATGAAGTCAAAAAAAATCTTGTTGGAAACTGAAGTCGTGACTTGATTTATTGAAATCTCAAATTTCAATCTAGGAATCTTAACAAAATTCCTAGATAAGTTTCTTTTCATCTTAGTCCTCTATTTATTTTAATAGAGAGGCTTCAACATCATTCTACATCTCAAAACAATATCAAATTATTTTATTAAAATATTATAAATTATGTCTAAATTCTCGATCCAACCTAGGTCCATCTAATCTAAGCCTTACCACCTAGCAATTTGTGTGTGTGTGTGTGTGTCCCAAAATAATTCCACCATAGATTCTGTGCGGACTCAAGCCTCACCGTTTCTCAAAGTCTTTGCTGCAAATCCTCTATGCGTTTGTCGTCGTTCTTTTCTTTAATTTGTCGTCGTTCTTTTCTTTAATTAAGCGTATAAATCCCTCCCTCTATTCAATTTTGCTAATTGCTAGTAGCTGGTATATATTGCTGCCATCTGCTTCCTTCCCTCAATCCCCACCTTGAAAAGAGGTACATTTCATTTTTTTTTTTCTACGCGATTGATTTATTAATTGATATCTGATGATCAGACCAAATAACAAGCTCATGGTTGATCGATCGATTCCCTGATTCATTCATGTATAAGCGCAAGCAACGATTCCTTAAAAACCTCTATCAGATCATTCCTCAACCGGAGGCATGTAATTTTCCCTTCTCCCTTTACTTTTGTTTGTGTTTCCCCCCAAATTCCCTCACCACTTTCTAGGGTTTTTCTTCATTCATCCCCTTATTTGTTATTTATTACTTTTTTTTTTGTTAAATTCATCACCCTGTGTGCTTTCTTTTGTTTTCCTCTTCTGATTTTGACTGTTTAATTGCATATTGTTGTTCTTTTCACACCAGCATCTGCAGAAAATGCAATCTTTACTTGGCTTTTTGATTAATATTTTTAAAGTTCATACCTGTACTGGTTTTTGAAGGCTAGGGTTTGGTGTTTCTGAACAAATTGGTCTAATTCTTTCTAGTTCTTTTGTATTGACTTATGGACTGTCCCCTCCCTCTTTCCTCCTTGTGGTGATGCTATGCTACCATTTCCTTGCTCAATTCTCTGTGTTCCTTACACTTATTTTACTGTCCACTTTAATCTAACCCTGTGACTACTGCTGTTAAACCTAAAGTTCATGCTCTATTGACCAAAAACACAAAGAGAATCATGAGATGATATTTTTTGGTTTGCTTTTTAGATCACCCAAGTATCGAGAGGGAATTGCCAGATTCAGGGCCCCGTGGATGAAATAGAACCCGACTTCAATACCCACACGGTGAGATAACAGGGTAACTTTGTGCTGTTTTAATTGTTCTATTCTGATTTTAGCTGTTGGTCTCTCTCTCTCTCTCTCTCTCTCTCTCTCTAGTTCGGGCTTTGTTTTTAGTGTATTTTAACAGAACTTAATGTCAGGATTTTAAAGGATCATCGATTACCAGGCTTAGGTTCCCTTTAATGGTAACAAGTTGTTTGCTTAGCTGCTTTGTGGGCATATGCGAAGGCGATTTTGGGATTTTTCTCTATTAGTCTTGAAGACGAGTTGCACTGCAGCAACGCCTTAGTGTAGGCTGATTCTCGCATTGTATTGTGGTGGACTTCTTATCCATCTGATAGTACATTCTTTCTTTCAACAATATATTGCATCTCTTAAAGAATAAAATAAATTCTGACTAAGTGCATAATATGTGGTATCACATGGATTAATTTAGAAGTAGGTGAGACTGTTGTTTTCACGCATCTATCATCGGGTGTAAGGTCCTTTCCTGGCTGGTTTCTTACTTGGGTATTCATCATGGGAGTAAACCTAGGGCTACCTTAGTTTGGGATCTGGTGGTGGAAAATGGTATCTATGGATTGTTTGAAAAGGGTGTTTTTGCCCTGGTTGGGGGGGGGGAGGTATATTATGCTTAGTAAAGTTTGTCTGTCAACTTTCATTGTACGTCCGTAGTACCTTGTTCAAGATTCCCATTCAGCTAAGAGAATTGATACTATCATGAGAGATTTTCACCTGGAGAGTCTAGGGAGGGAGAAATTGATCAAAAGTGGCTCTAAATGGAATGTGCCTTCTATACGAAGATGGGTTAACTTTAGGAAACCTTACGTGTAAAAGCATTGCCCTTGTTGGTAAATGGCTTTTGGGATTTCCTCAATAGCAACAATACATTGGCAGATAAGAACAAGTTCATTAGATCACACTTTGTGGGATGCCAACTTTGGTGGCTCCATTTCTCACAAATCTCTTTGTGGAATAGATGATTAAAGCCGTACACACGTGACCCACGCGTGCAAGCATGTCATAGCCCACACGTGGACCGCGTGTGCAAACTTGTCTTATCCCGCACTTGTGTCCTGCACTGCACTTGCAACTCTATTGCACTATGTAACTCTATTGCACTATCCAACATGTGTCCTGCCTGTGTAGGTGTATTTTGTCCCACATGATTAGTTTTTATTCCATCTCGTGCTCGACAAGAAATTCCTAAGGCATTTTCAGTGATTTGACTAGGCAATGGAAAGCTATCAAAAGGCAAGAAAGCAATCCGCAATTGACTACCTTTCTTGTTCCACATTTGGGACTACTGGGAAGTAGTGGATTGGAGTCTAGGATAGCGAAGTAAGCCACATGACTCATTTGTTTGGTAAGTAAAATTTAAATCACTTAAATAATTAAATTGTCTTAAAAAAAGCTATTAATTTAAGTTGGAAAGGAGTGTCTTAAGAAGGTAAGAGGAGGAAAGAAAGAGAAAAAAGGAATGAGTTCAAATCCATCCATCAAACATATTTTATTTTATTTATTTATTGCTTTTTTTGTAACTTCTCATATAAATTATATTTGACTAAGTATTAAAATGTAATTTTCTTAATACTAAATTATTGATAAAATTTATAATTAAATTTTTTTCTTCATTTTTTTTTTTTATCAAAGTTCAGTCAATTTGATCAAAATAGTAAAGATAAATTTTATTATGGACAAAGAAAGTACCAATAAAAATATTTTAATATTATAAAAATAAAATTAGAATCTAATTATGTCAAGATGACTTTATTTTATTATACAACCATTAAGATTATTTAAATAATTTTTGAGTGTTGAGTTGAAATTTTAATTAAATTCAGATGTAAGTGATTTGTCATTGTCAAACAAACTCTAATTCTTAAAATTTAGCAACTTAATAGTTTCAGCTCTACATTTTTAGAGCTTAATTTTCAGTTTTACCAAACATGCCATAACTCTGGGTAATCTCACAAATTTTGTCTTCTCATGAGCTAGTTATTAGTTCCTGTTCTGACTTACGTTTTTACTCCACTTCGGTGCTCTTTCGTGTAACACCAAATATATACCCAAATCCCTCAAACCCGCAAGGATTACTACAAACACCCTTTAATGTATATTTATCAAATTTAACCCTTTGTTGTTTCCCTTAACCCCATCAAGTTTGTTGGGACATGGATTCGTTTTTTGGAGGAATTGTGGGTAGGCATACTACTCTAAAAGTTGTATACCTGCATTTATTCCGCCTTCCATCTAAAATTTCCACTTTTTTCTATTTCTTAATAATTGGAGTGCTATTCATGGTCTTTGTCTTCTTGATACTTTTCCCAAGTTCATATTTCTAAAAAAGAAGAATCATGAATTTGGTCATTGGAGGGGTCCAGTTTAGTTTCTTCTTGTTTTCTTAGCGCATTAGATTCATTCCCCATATTCTGCTCCTTTCCCTTATCATCTTTTGTTTTGAAAGCTAAGGTCCCTCCAAAATTAGAGCCTTTGCTTGGTCTCTTGTTCTTAATGAGCTCAACTCTAATGGCGCGGTGCAACGAAAGAGGCTTTTTATTTGTGTGTAATATGCAAGAATCTGCAGAGCCTCATGATATTCTGTTGCTTCAGCGTGGGGCTTCCTGGTTTTTTTATTGAATCAACTGTTTGGGGGAGTGGCGAGTTGGGTCAGTCCAGAATCTATAGTATCTGTCCTTGAGTTACAGATGAGGAGATTGGAATGTGTGGAGATGCATTGCTGCTTTGGCAATGTGATATTTTTGCTGTATTTGGTATATATGGGGTGAAAGAAACTCTAGAAATTTCAGGGAGCAAGCTATTTTTTGACACTTATGTGGGATAGAGTAGTCTACTCGGATTTTCTTACAGCAATGGCAAAGGGTTCATTCCGTGGGATTCCATCTTCTATCGTTCAACTAGACTGTCAAATACTGGTTCTTTTGTCATTATCTAGTCTACTTGTATGTGTATTTTATTTCAGTTCCTCTTTGGATTAGCTGCTTGCCCTTCTTCTTTTGTTTATAGTTTCCTCTATTGTCTGTCTAATTTCTTTTCCTTTTTGTTCAACCTTCATAGCTCTGTATCCCAGATTGCCCTGTCACTGATTGGATCTTAGTGAAACGCCATTCAATCAGGAAGCATGCTATCCAAATCTCCCTCCTTCCTCGCTTTATCGGTTGATTTATATAAGCATGGGAATGGTAAACTGCCACTAAGTGGTGACATCAGCTTTTATTGGCGCAAGCATGTTGACTAGTTGATGTCTGATCATAACTGAGTACATGTTCTAGTAAATCACCCATTTTCTGTTCAGTGGGATGAAGAGAGTGTTGAATTTGTAATATGTTTGGTATGGTGGATAATCAGTCCAGATTTTCGCAAGCAGCACATCAGATGCTATTGCATCCTTAGCAACATAGGTAGAGCAGAGAGTACCATAAGTTTGTTAAATATATTCAGGAGCTAAATCTAAGCTACATAAGCCTCCCTTAATGTGTGTGTGTGTGTGTGTGGAAGTCATTTATGAAGTCACATTTGAATGTATGAATCAGCGAGAAACTCTGGCCTATCCAGTCATGGCGGTTGGCTTGGGGAATTTGAATGACCACATTCAACATCTCTATTTTTTCAATGTAGCTTAGTTTATTTGTACTTTTACTTTCTATGGAATCAAATGTTAGATGATCTTGAACGATTAATATGCGTTGGTTTTTGAAGGGTTCTCCTCCCCTCTTGGTTTCCTGTTGACTTTTTCATTATCTTTCTATTTTCCGCTGTAATTTATTTCTTTCGTTTTACTTATTTCTGTTTTGGTTGTTAATGGCAGGTGCCAATCCAAATCGATGAAGGATTTAGTAGGCTTTCCCAAAGTCAAAAAGTTTTAGTGACAGCAGAATCTGGGGCATGTAACGTCTGCTCTGCTCCTTGCTCATCTTGTTTGCATGTTGCTGGAGCTCCGATGCGGTTGAGGACTAAAGAGTTCTATGACGAGCCGTGTAAAGAAAATACCACAAGTTATTCCGTTGATGATGTCGCAGCCACTGTAAAACGTAGAAGATCTAAAATTGGACAACATGCTACTAGTGAAACTAGCACCTTAATGAATTCAGATTCAAGTCACGATTCGTTCACAGAAAATGCACAAAGTAAATCCCGCTTGAGGACGTCTGATGTGTCTGGTGCCTCTGGTAATGTTGAGAGTTCTGCTAAGTTATCATCTGGTGAAATTTTCGGGGCAAAAAACCATTCTTTGAGATCAGAGTCTTTAACAAATAAGAATTATTCTGCAATCAAGTTTGATGATCCAAGAGGCTTAGAAGGCCATGATGATAATATTTCGTCTGTGAGTGGAGCTGAGCAAACTAACAAAAGTTCAATTTCTGTTATCCAGACAGAAAGCATAATTTTGCCTTCTTCTTTTGCTTCTGCTGATAGTTTAGTTGCAGATAATGGTATTGGAGCTCAGGATTTAAGAAGTGCATCTCACACTCCATGTGGTGAATTTGTTTCTGGCACCCTTACTTCAAAGGAGATTGTAGAAGATTCATGCTCACATCTCAAGGGGAAACCTGAATGCTCAACAAGGGAGCATTCAAGTTCATTATTGAAAAGAGAGGAAGTGTGCGACATGCAGATACCTCCCTCTTCCGTTACTGACTATATTCAGAATAGTAAAGTTGGTTTTGATGACAAGAAGTTAGAAATAGGAACTAGGAACGATGCTGATCTGTATGATGAGGCTTTACAATGTGAAGAACAAGATCGAGAAGTTGAGAAGGTTGCAGATTTTCTGAGCTTGCCTGAGGCCAAGACAACTTCTTTTCAATCACATCATGTGAATGAGAGCGATGAATCTGATATTGTGGAGCATGATGTGAGTAAAAAACTGTGTTCGACTTGTCACCGTTAGCTACCTCTTTACACTAATATTGTTTTGAGAAGATTTATGATTTTCTCTCCCTGTTTATATCATTTAAAAATTGACACTTGCAAGTATTTGTGTAAGGTTACTTCTTCTGGTCGTTAAGTTTCTCTTTGTAGACTGCTTGAATGTAGTTCTGGTAAGCAGAAGACACGTGACTTGAGCTCTATACTAAAATCCTATTGGGATTTCCTCATTGCCACTACACATTTCTAGCAGTCTTCTTCTCTTCCCCCTTTCCCCATCTACCACTGCCTGGCCTCCTCCCCTTCTCTTAGCCTTCATAGTCTACCTACTTCGAAAATCTTGGTTGTTTGTCAAACATTTTTTGCTTCTGTGATGTGTTAGTTTGATTATTGTGCCATATAGCTGCTTGTTGAGTATTTTGTTATCTGGGGACAGGTAAAAGTTTGTGACATTTGTGGAGATGCCGGGCGAGAGGATTTACTTGCTACATGCTGTAGATGTAGTGATGGTGCAGAACACACGTAAGCTTGGAGATCAAACCCTTATTTTTCATGTTTTGTAGTGCATTGTTCTATTGACATGGCAGTGTTTTTAAAAATGTATATGCCTGTAAATCAGTTATTGCATGCGAGAAAGGCTGGATAAAGTTCCTGAAGATGATTGGCTATGTGAAGAATGCAAGTCTACTGAGGAAATTGATACTCAGGGGAAAAATATATCTGGTACAGAGGATCGAGCTAATAAAGATCTGCCTTCTGAGCTGGAAGACATTGAGTTTGCTACTGTACGTGCTAAGTTGGATGCAAAAATTCCAGATGTTGAAGGAAATACAACTAACAAAGGACCTTCATCTGCAAAAGGTTCTGGTAAGCGACAGGCTGATGACATGGAAGTTTCAACAGCTGCCAAACGGCAGGCGCTTGAGCCAGTAATAGCATCACCAAAGGCAACTCATCCCAGCAGAGTGCGCTCACTCTCCCGCGATAGCTCATTTAAGAACTTAGATAGCGGAAAAGTGAAGCCCACCCAGAAGTTCTCTTCGGGTGTGCATTTTCCTAGTGGCATTTCCGAAGCTGCACGCTCTCCCACTGCCAGTTCACGTTTGCAAACCACTGGAGGTAAATAGTTAATATGGGGCTTCATTCACTATTCTCTTTATCTAAGCTTGCGATTCTGTACTTTTGGTATATTTATAATTCATATTGTATCATAATTTAAGCTGTAATTCATGTTACAGGTGGGTTTTTTAAATCTAATTCATTCAACTTTTCAAATGCGAAATCAAAAGTTAAGCTTGTTGATGAAGTTCCTCATAAGCATAGATCAAGTAAAGAAGCTGTTTCTCGTGATGCAATTGAAGGAGCTGTGAGAGGGATAGGCAAATCTTTGTCATTCAAATCTATAAATTCGGCACGCTTAAGCACGAGCGAATCAAAAGTTAAGATGCTGTCCCCTAAATTTTCTCATGTTCAGGATCTTAAAGGCTCAAAGCACATAAATGAGAAAAACCTTTTTGAAAGGAAGAATTCATTCAGATCACCACGGTCATCAACTACTCCTACTACATTGGGTTCTACTATCTCTGTGCCAAAAGGTGATCAGAAATTAACATCTCGTGGCGAGTCTGGTTCATTGTCGTCAACATGCAATGCCGAATTAAAGGCTGTGCAATCTGACAGTAGATCGATTTCAGCTGCAAAACCACATAACCTTGGATCTCGTAGAGCTGCAGAAGGCGCTCCTTCTACAGGTGCGATTCATTGTCTTGTCATGGGTAGCATATTTTTTGTTTCCCCTAAGCTTACTTTGCCTTCATTGTTTTTTGTTTCACTCTTTTTTGTTCTTTTGGGTTAGGTGAACTTAAGAGGCAATTGCCATGCTTACCCAATGTTGGAGCGGCATCATCTAGCAGTTTGGTTGAACGAAAGACTATTGAAGCTAGCATGAAGGATGAATCATTGTCAAATTCGCCCGCCGGTGAGGATGAATTACCTCGGGCACGAGAATCAACTTATCTTCCTGAGAGAGTAAAGGAAAGTTCTACCAGCCACCCGAGGCTGAGCAGTGATGCTGGTGTTAGTAGTGTTTCTTGCCAGATATGTAAAGAGATTGGCCATTCTGCACAACTTTGCACTGTTGACAGCCACCGTACACTTGGTTTTGATTCATCTGTTCCTAGAAATTCAAGAGAGGAAATAAATAAAGGTAATAAGTTGAAAGCTGCAATTGAAGCAGCAATGCTTAAAAAGCCCAGTATATACAGAAGGAACAGAATTCCTTCTCAATCACATGAGATTTCTGTCTCAAGCATGAATAATGAATCAGCTTCCCAAGATCAGCTATCAAGTTCAGGTAGTATGAGGAGCATGAATTCTGTTGAGGTAATGAATGGGAAAGCTATGCGGAGTTCTGATGCCAACTTAAGTAAATTACCGAATGGTACTGATGCGAAGCAATTAGTGGTAATCCCTGGCGAGGCTCCTAGTGTCGGTTCTGGAGATGGTAGTTCAATGGTCCCATCTGATAGAAAGCATTTGAACATGGAGCGTCCAAGTCATGCTTCTGTTGCCATGTCTCTTCTTTTGCAGATGTCAGCCATTCCTGATCATGAATATATTTGGCAGTACGGATTTTCTTTCTTTCTTAATTGTCCTCTGAAATATAGCATTTTCTTATCTCTTTTGGGTTTCTACATAAATGATATTTGAAGTACTTGGATAGCATCCTGTAAGTTGACATTTCAAGTACTCACGTCACATGCAGAGGGAGTTTTGAAGTCCAAAGAGGTAGAAAAACCCCTGAGCTCTGGGATGGATTTCAGGCACATTTATCAACCTGTGCATCACCCAAAGTTATTGCAGCTGTGAACAAGTTTCCTTGCCGAGTTCTACTGACTGAGGTACCTCGCTTAAGTACCTGGCCCATACAATTCGAGGAAAGTGGTGTTAGAGAGGATAACATTGCACTGTATTTTTTCGCTAGAGAGTATGAGAGGTAGCATTTTTTTTTCCAACTCATAACTGTTTGATCATAATTTTCTATCTAAATCTGTTAATGATGTTCATTTTTCTTTGTATTTTATGTGCAGCTATGAGAGAAGCTACAAGATTTTGCTGGAGAGGATGATGAGGAGTGATCTAGCTCTAAGAGGGAACATCGATGGCGTTGAGCTCTTGATATTCCCATCCAACCAGCTTCCTGAGAAATCCCAGTGTATGAATATTCTTTAACTCTAGTGACTTTCCCCCTTCAAAATATTTTGAGACAAATACGCACAAGATAAACATTGAAAGAATGTGAGCCAAATGAAAACGGGTGAATGAACGAAATATGCAATGTACTTTCACGTTTTCCAAAATGATTGCAATGTACTATGTTTTGACATCTTAATTATATACATTTATCAATTGGTAACATGTAATGCAATGTACTAACAGAGACTTAATAATGGTAAAAAACTTAACAAAAATGGCAACATCCGTTAAATATATTAACACTAATAAAAAGAACATTAGCACCCGTTAAAAATCACCATGTCCGACATCCCCCACCTACCCCGTATTCCTTCCCTCTTCATCATCACTAACCATCAGTCCGCCACCAATCACAACAACTTCCACCCATTAGTTTGCCACCCATGAACGCAACCACCAGCCATTCATCCAACACCATACCATACCAACCCCACACAACAAAGGCGGAGACAAACTAGTCTTCTCATCTTCCTCGGGCTGTTAAAAAACGATAGATGAAAACAATCAATTGGATCTGCCAAAAACTAAATATTTCAATCATTAAGACCTTATTAATTAAACATTATTGCTAGAAAATGTGTGAAATTGGGGTCGTCTGAGAGAGAGGTGAGAGAGATGATTACATCCATGACCGAAGGAGTCATCAAAGTCTTCGGTGGCGATAGGGCGGAGATTCGATCGAAGAATCGACGAATATTGGCGAAAATGGAAGGTGGACCTCGATCGAAACTTTGGTGTGGAGAAAATGAGGGGCAGTGGTGGAGTTTTTTTAAATTTCAATTTTAGTAAAAGATCTGGGTGATGTAACTCAAATTTTGTTAATGAAATTAATTGGGCAATCGGAATCCCCTGGTCAGTTGGGTCATTTGAATTTCCAAATGAATTTGGTAATTTGAAGCACCAAATGAATTGCAATTGAGAAGGGTATGGGTAGGGCCTAGGATGTGGAAGGGGGCAGAGGAGGGTGGTGGTCGCGCGGCAATGAGAAGATAAGTGGCAGAGGGGGCGCGGTTGGGACGGGAAGGGGGAGGGAGTTGTAATTGATGGTTTGTTTTGGCTTCTGTTAAATCCTTAACGGGTGTTAGTTTATTACTCTATATCGTTTCCACGTCATCATTCCGTTAATGAAATCTAACCCCATCCGATGATTTGCATTATTTGTAACGAAGACCTAAAGTACGTAGGATTATGTTGTCATTTTTTTGTACATTAGCTTTGGTGTAATCAAGGGTGTGGTACGTTGCATATATTGGAAATTATTCCAAAAGAAAACATACTGAAAGACTCTATAAAGCATGAGCAGAGCTCAAAAGGAGTGGCTCGGTTGTAAATGTTGGAAAACATAGGAATCTATTCAAGATATCACCTGTAACATCGAGCCCAACTCCCTATTTAGAGGTTTCCTAGATGGAAACAAGCTATAAGTTTTCAAGACCTGCTCGCTAATGTCAAACTCTGTATTCAATACTTTAGGGAAGTTAGGTAACTTGGAAGCAACTCGTTAAAGACTTTAGCTGGCTGGAAGTGCTTGCTTGATAAGCGTTGTCGGGTCATATTGTTCGTTCATTTTTGATGAACTTTTAGCCTCTATTTGCTCTTGTGCCAGCTAACATTGTGCGTTTTTTTACTTAGCATGCCAACTTTCTTACAGAGTTATTGTTGTCTTCTATAAGATACAGATAAATGGTTCAGCCAGTTACTAAGATCTCTTCAGCTATGCTTTGTTTTCCACCTAGACTAGGTTATTGCATGTTGAAAATACAAATTACTTTGTCTGAATGGTAATATGACAAAATATACAAAATTGGATACAAAATGCATGTATTTACTGGTTGACTTTAATTCCGTCATGTGTGATTGGAAGATGGAGCCTATGACTTTTGATTAGAAGATTCATTGCCTATTGTATAAATGTTTGAAGATTCAGTACATATAGAGACCCCATAATTTGTCATTTTTATTTTCTCATTCCCATTTGTGGCCTGTCGGTCTCTCTCACTCATGCAAGAGAATGTAGTTCCTCCTTCAAAGTGTTGGTAATGTCACCAATCAGATCATACATATAGAGACCCCATAATTTTTGTCATTTTTATTTTCTCATTTCCATTTTGTGGCCTGTCGGTCTTTCTCACTCATGCAAGAGAATGTAGTTCCTCCTTCAAAGTGTTGGTAATGTCACCAATTAGATCATCCTTTCTCTTTTTCTCTCTCACGTATAGTATGTAGTCCCCTTTTGGAGAATGTTTATAAGGTTTCTTTCATTATCTCTTATTATTAGAGCTATAGAACCCCTTTAGTCATGCAGCTTTGCTCCTTTCTGATGCTCAATTTATGTATATTTATAATGTGTGACAGAGTAACTTTATTAATTCTCAATACTGCCTTGGAAATTGAGACCTGCACCTTGCCTTAGAGAAACCGTATATGTCGTGCTACGTTCTTTACAGCTGCACACATAACTATTATGTCAAGGCAGTTTTTATGATAGCTTGATCTGATTCATATATTTTCTTCATTATTTCAGGTTGGAATATGTTGTACTTTTTCTGGGGTGTCTTCAGAGGAAAGAGAGAGAGCTGCTTGCAACAAGGGCCTGTTTCTCCGAAGAACTTCTGTAGTCTGCCAGATATACCTGATACTATAGTGGCTTTGCCTGAGAACTTGTGTTCTCTTGGATCCACAGAGAAGATTGTACCCATGCCTGACAATGCAAATATTGTGGTAACTACTGCTCCAGCCCTGGTGGAATTGCATAGTTTTTCATCAGAGGAAACTAAGAACATGGAGCAACAGGATTGTAAACCTTACCCAAGTTCCTCAACTTCTGCTCAAATTAAGCTTGATGAGTCAATCCCAATGATGGTAATGTTAACTCTCTCTCTCTCTCTCTCTCTCTCTCTCTCTCTCTATATATATATATATATATATATATATATATATATATATATATATATCTAGGTGGTTCTTACATTGGTTGGTGCAATTTATGCATAACTCTAGCTGTATTAACTTATTAACTGGTTTGTTATTATTTACTGTTTGACAGTTTGTTTTATTTTCATCAACAGTCATAAAAGTACACCTCTGTTTGGGCTTGGGAATGATTGTATCTAGTTTCTAAGTATTGTAATCGCCGATTGATTTCTAGCTGAGTTCACAAAGCTAAGGGCTCTTGGTGCATTATACAAAAACACCCCTTAAAATCAGAATTTTCCCTTTCACCAAGTCCCAGCGTCTTCTATCAAGTTGGTGTTGGTATTAAACCTGTGTCTTAGTTTGCAATGACGGACCCCATTTTTTTTTTTGGCGACGGGGGCGTCCAGAACACAAGCTCTTCATTCTTTTATTAGCTAGAGAGAACATTTCTTTAAATTGATAAGGATCACAGTACATATACAGAATGACATTCCCATCTACAATATGCTATATTACCTGACACTCAATAATCGAGTATGGGGAAGATTCTGGTGTTGATTCCTCTAAAATGTTATGATTTTGCACTACATGAAAACAGCTTCACATATGTCAAGTTGAGGGTAGTTCCAGCTAGTATACATGATTGTTCCCAACCCAGAACAAGAAATTTGCAAATGTTGTCTCACAAGATTGATAGAGCAAAGCAACCCCCTGTCAATAAATAATAATAATAAATACAGTTAAAAAATGAAAACTTGTTAGCTTTAATTAAGTAGTTATGATTTTTTTTTACATATTGCTCCCTTATGCTTTACAAATGTACATTTTGGACAGAACACAGGTTACTTTACTTTTCCAAAATCATCATTGGATTGTAGGCAGTAAGTGTTTTAAAAAAAAATCAGGAACATCAGTGATTCTTTCAGATATCCATGTGACCTTGCCTCTCACTAGGTCTGCGATCGTTCCTTTGGCAACGAACTTGCATCCTGTTCAGTTTAGCATTGAGAGTTTGTTAGAGACAAGTAGAATAATAAATCAAAGACAAAATTTTTATTCAATCGTAACCTTTCCAGCAATTATAGAGGCTGGAAACTCTCCCAACTCTTCCTGCAATTATAGAGGCTGGAACTCTCCCAAGTCAATTGACTTAATTACAATATTTTTCTGGATGCTTTTCTCCTCTCTATTGCCTCCTATTTATAATTTTAAAAGGAAAGAAAACAAAATAACTGAAGCAATCTTCAAGCCTCTAATTCAGCATAACTATTACAGCCATTATAAGTTATAACAGCTTCGTGATCCTAGCCATATTTTAGCAGTTTGTCCCCCTTTCCATGCTAGCATCTGGAGGTCTTTCCAACCTTCTAGTTTTCAAGTACAACTTGTATGTTGATGGAGGCAACTTTCCCTGGACTGTGGAAACAATTAATTGTCATGTGCCCTTAATAGACCTCCTTAATCCTTTGTTTCTGCTTCAAGACAGCATAATATGGATATCTTGTTACACATGCTTGCTTCTTTTGGTCACAATAACGTAACTAGAAGCTAATTTATGGTTGACCCTTTGCTTAAGGCTTAAGAGTTGGTGTTTCATAATTGTTGAGGCTTAAGCTGCAGAATGTGTTTCAGAAGCTGATATTTTAAGTTGCATTTGCAGCTACTGTGTGGGTTTTTATAGTTTGCTCTAATCATATACTCCCTCCGTCCCGGTAGAAATCACACGGTTACTGTTTACGCGTAAATTAAGGAAAAAAATAATGGAGAAAATGTTGTGAGTGTAAAAGTAAAATAGGAGAGAGAATGAGTGAAGGGAATAGTAAATTATAATGGTGTTGTGAGTATTAAAATAATGTAGGAGAGAGAATGAGTGGAGGGAATAGTAAAGATTCTTTGCCATTTTAGGAAGTGTGTGATTTGTAGCGGGACGCCCAATGAGGAAAGTGTGTGATTTGTGGCGGGACGGAGGGAGTATATAGAACTCTCTCTTTTTATCTGTCTACTTTCCTTTGTGCTGTACATTTCTATTCTCGACCCTTTTCAAGCATGGTGTTTTCAAGTTGGTTAGCATTATGCTTTCTGGCTATCAGGAAATAGAAATGACTGACTACTTGCTGGTCCTCTTTCTTACAGTTTGCACATATTGGTTCTGATGCCAAGGTGGATAGAGAGCTTCAAGTATCTCTGGAAGCTACAAGTGCTGCTTGTGGTTCTAGCACCACAATGAGTGAAAAAGTGGCCTGTGATCTGCCCTTTTTAGCCGATAGACATCAGGCTTCAGCTAATAATAGCAATAACATTGCATATGCCGGCACAAGTGAAACAAAACTGTGGAATGATGATGTGAATAATGATAAAGTTCCATATGCTAGCTTTGTGAGGGGGGATTTGAGTCCCTCAGTGGAATGCAACCGACCTCCTGAGACGGAGAATAATGGTGAAAGGTTCTTCTTTCCAGTAGATCCACCTTCACCACCTCGTCAGGTAAAGGGCGACAACTTCATTCCCTGGATAGGTTCATTGCAGTCAGAGAAGCCTCCAAGTCCAGAGAGGACCCCAAATCTTGAACTAGCATTAGGGGGTGAGCAGCTGAAATCATTCAGAGTAGGTAAAGGTAAAATAGACATAAACTTGGATGAAGAGCCACCGGAGGAGGAGGAGGAGGAGGAGGAGGTGAAAGCATTAGGAGGAGGAGGGGGTGAAGTAAAAACATTCAGGGTTGGTAAATTGGACATAAATTTGGATGAAGAACCACCTGAGGAAGAGGAAGAGGAGGAGGAGGGGGAGATACTATCCCTGTCTCTCTCAGTTCCAATGCCTGAAAGGGAAACGGCAGAGCAGGGAAGCAAACCTGAGTGGTCTTTTTTGGAGGCTTCTCAAACAAGTAGAAGATGATGAGAGGGTAGGGTAGGGTAGGGTAGGGTTGCAATCACAATGTACATTTATTTTGGTTGTGGTAGCAGGTTATAAAGAGGTCTCATGAGTAATAATCTTTTATTGGGTTCTCCCAGAGTTTAATCCCATCTGTACATAATCCACACAAGAAACAATCTATAAAGTTTTTTTTTTTTTTCATTTGGTACAGATGAGATGATTTTCCTTTAACCTTGGTACCATTACCATCAATAGACAGTTATAGTTTTGCAGTTTGTAAGTTATCCTCCTCACAAAATATTTTCCCCCTTTGATTGTACTCCGTATAAAAACTACTCTGTATAAGAGCAAGAGTGGTGAAGATTGGACACATTGACAGCTTCGTGAAATTCACTAGCCTCTAGAATAAGAAACAACGGTGAGGCGTTTTGAAAAAGAGTGTTAGTGTAAAATAATGTCAAGTTATTGTAATTGTAGGGAAGACCGCGAGCCAAGACAGTCCAACGCAAAAAAGATTTTTCTCTTGGACTGTAATGAGATAAGGTATAATCCTAGGAGGATTATATCTGTTAGAGAGTCCTTATTTGATCTGAATTGTAGGAGGTGGTTACAATTCTGATAAGATTGTAACTGCTGAATCCTTGTTTGACTAGGATTGCTGTAACTGCTTGCCGGTAGGCCGAGAAGAGTAATTTTCTTATCTCGTCATTGCAGGTAGGCTGAGATGCATGAATTTGTCTCCTCGCCATATAAAGCTGTGTCGACATGAAGAAATGCCGAGATGCATGATTTTGTCTCCTCGTCATATGACGATATGCCGAGGAGAATGATTTTGGTTCCTCGACATATGAAGATATGCCGAGGTGCGAACTTTTCTCTCCAAGTCATTAATGACCTCTCGGTCCATGATGAGCCGGGGAAGGAACAAGTAATATGGGGAGCCCGTTGACAACGTCAAGGCCGAGGAAGGCCCTCGTCCTCTATGGAGGAGATCTCGGCATACGAGGGAGGTCTCCTCGGCCCTTATAGTTGGGGCGCATTTGCTTGCTTGTTGGGCCTAGGTCGGCCTTATTGATGGCGAGGTACAAGACCGAGGAAGCCCATTGTTGTTTCTTTGTAACTCCAGGATGGATTATGTTTACAGTCCAATCCACTTGGGCCTGACACGGACAAGCCCATGTTCGTATCTCGGTTTATATTGTTCAGTGGCCCCCGACTTTCTAGCTCGGATTAGGACGAGGAGAAATTCATCTCGTCCTAGGCTAGGCATGTCCAAATAGAACCGGGAACCGACGAAACCGGTGGGTAGAACCGGAACCGGGAACCGGCGAGAATCGGGAATCGCCGGAACCGGGAACCGAACGTAACCGATAACCGGATTGAAACGGTTCAAATACGAATCCACCATATTGGGAACCTAGGAACCGGCGGTTTCGAAACTGGGAACCGGAAAGCGATTAATCAAGGTAAGTTAAATGTAATATTTAGCATTTATTTAGTATTTGTACTTGTAGTGTAGTGTTGCTTTATTTAAATTAGACTAGAATTTAGATAAATGTTGTAATATAGACTATAGAGGTATAGACTCCTTTTGTCTACCCTTGAATTATAAAAGGGAAAGACTTGGTTGTCCCCCTCATTGTAATATTTTCAATTATATTAATAAAATTATAAGGGTGCCGCCCCTTTTTTTTCCTAAAAATATTGTTAAAATTTTTATTCTATCTTTAATAATATACTAACCAAATTTTATCTACTTCTCATTCTTTCCAAAAACATACTTCCCAAGTGAAAAAAAAAAAATTAGTTAGCATCTTTACTGTCTTAAGAGGTTTGGATTAAAAAAAAAAAAAAGTTAGATGGTGATGGAACCGTTGGAACCGGAACCGGCGGATAGAACCGGAAACCGGATTAATATTCCGGCTATTTGGGAATCGGGAACCGGAACCGTTTGGACATGTCTATCCTCGGCTATGAGAATATGAACAGGTTGCCACGTGTCGGAGTCGCTTCAACTGTGCGTCGTTCCATTATCTGCCGGTTACTAGCATGATGATGATGTGTGGGCCCCAAGGCCTGACATGCCTTGGAAGTTGTTACACGCATTTAATGTTTGGGCCGCCAAACCCATGGGCCCGTTTTGAGTTCGGGTTTTGACCCGACTTGTTGAGTATAAAAGCCAATTCCGTTTTCAATTTACCCTTTTATCAGCCCCAATTTGAGAGCAAAACCAAGGAGCTTTTGAAAACCCACCGTCGAGTTCTTGAGCTTTCGATACCAGTCACCGGCGACGTTCGATTCTCCAGGCGTAATTTGTTGATTCCGGTTGATTCTTCAGAAAACAGGTATACATTTCTTCCTTTCCCTTGTTTTCGTACTTGATTCTACAATGTCTAGGGTTTTGATAGGACTTTAGATTTCAAAAATCGCCATTGTTGAGCTGTTGAAGCTTTTTTTTGGAAAATTTTGATTCTTGAATCTTCTTGCCCCTTCATTCCCCTTTAGAAATGGCTCATTCTTGGGACCATTCCCCTCGATTCATTTACGGATACCACAAGGGCAATCTTAGAGTTTACCAAAGAGAAAGAGGGCCATGGCTATTGGTGAACTTAACAGAAATAGGGGACGTGTTGAGGAAGTATGGTCGTACAAGAAGGTACATTCAGTACCCTGATCAGACGAGGATAGATAGAGTTGATTCCTTGTCTCCCAATATCGTGTTGTTCGAAAATAAGGCCGAGATGATTGAGCATATCAATTTGTTCTACCCGTCTTCAGATCACATTGCTCGTGAGCGTCTGAATGGTAAGGCTTCCTCCTCAGCCTTACTAAAATGACGAGGAGGAGCGCCCCTCTTCCCCGTCTGAGTATCAGCCTGGGACGATGTTCTAACTTTGGTTCCTCGGCATTTTGCAGATATGACGGGAAGAGGAGGTGAAGCCTCTTCGTCTACTAAGATAGTCAACGCCTTTGTTGAGGGCGAGCAAGTCGAAGGAAAGGGAGGCCGAGGAAGAGGAGGACGAGGTCGAGATAGACCACCTAAGGCTGAGGATCCCATGCTGGAGCAATTATATACAAGATACGGGTGGACATGAATGAGTTCCGTTTAACTTATATTGGACGTCCCACCTTTGCAAGCGATGCGGAGGAGAAGAGTTTTTATTACAATGACAACCATGTCCACTTCTACTTCAAGCAATTTCAACAGGGACTTCGTCTCCCTTTGGACCCCTTCATCAATGAATTCCTGGGTGATATGAAGGCTGTCCCGGCTATGCTGGGAGCCAACGGGACTAGGGTCCTTGTAAGCTTCATAGTCTTGTGCCGTAGCTTAGGTTACGAGCCTACCCAAGCCGCCTTCCGTCACTTCTTCTCTATTGGGTATGTCAAGAGTAGTCGTCTCCTCGTCATACACAGAGTGATTCCAAGCAGCCGAAGATTATTCTCCCTATGTCCAGCAAGGTAGGAGGCTGGGAGAATCACGTGATTAGGGTAGAAAGCCGACGAGGCTGGGAGTTCCCCTCTCCTGCTGATCTGCTGTATGTGTCTAGTCAAGTGCTGAAGGTTGGGTGGTCCAAAGACTTAATCAATCGCCTCCTCGAATTTTTTGAAGTTGGGCTCCTCGACTGGGCCGCCCTTGAGGCCGATGAGCGTTATTACGTCCAGGCAGGACTGATGCCGGGACCGAAGGACGGGATGGTTTCCCTCGTCACCGTTAAGAGGGGAAGGCGGTTTAATGACTGGAGGACCCATCCCGATCTCGTCTTTCACGATGAATGTGCGAGATGCAAGCTCACCCCTAAGGATCAGTGCCTTAGGGAGACAGACGTCGTAGGTTGTAATTACTTTTTCCTTGCCTTTGATACTTGCGTTTTTTACTGTTTGTTTAATCCATTTCGTAATGTGACCCCCTCGTCCTCGTCTTTGCAGACTTAACCCCCGAGCAGGAAGCAGAGTTAGCCTCTATGGAAAACTTGAGTGCCACGGATCTGATCAAGAAGAGGAGGCGTCAGGCCAAGATCTAGGCCCTAACGGATAGGAAAGATGAGGCCACCCGCCGTCAACTCCTCCTGAATGCCAAGGGGGATCAACCCCTCCCTGTCAAGCTACGAGGGGAAGTTGTGGATGCCGAGGAGGGGGCCTCCGAAGGCCGAGATAAACCGTCAACTGTCGAGGGGCATAGCCCCCATGTTGATGCTGCTTTGGAGTCCGACATCCCGTCTGACGAGGTAACTGATCTCGTCCACCGGCATTCGGGTCAAAAGAGGCCCCAAGGTGTTGCTGCCGAGGAGCCCCAAGCCAAACGGGCTGCTGTTGAGTCTTCAAATCCTCAAGCTCCTCCAGCCCTCACCGTCCAAACCATTAAGAATTATGATGATGCCGAGGAGCTTGCCCGACGGTTGGTGGCTAATGTCCCACCTCTGAGGGGCATCCCTCTGCTCACAAGGGAGGGTGCTCACGTGAGACTAGGCCGAGCTCCTGTTCAAAGGGCATTGGACCAGGAGGCTTTTGAGAAGCTTGTTAGGGACAGGCCGAGCAAGGAGAATTTGCTAGGCCGCAAAGGGATGCTGGTCTCTGAGGTGACTGTCTTGTACCTTGGACTTCGTAAACTTTTATACTTGTATAATTTCTGACTTCTATTCGTATTGCAGCTTGCAACCATCTCGGCCTACGAAAATGTTCTGGCCAAGACCTCAGACAAACAACTGTTTGAGCTGAAGGCCGCCCAGAAGAAGGGTGAGACCGAGAAGGCCGCGTTAACCGAGCTGTTGAAGGTCCGAGATGGAGAGCTGGTGGAGACCAAGGCCAAGGTTGAGGCCGAGGTGAGAAGAGCCGAGGACGCCCATTTGAAAGCCGAGGAAGCTCTCAGGCTAAAGAACGCTGAGTTGGCTGAGGTGGAGAAGCTTAAGGCCGATGCCCTAGGGAAAGCCAAGGTGGCCGAGGCCAAATGCCGAGACCTGGAGGCCATCATTCCTTCGAAGGAAGAGGAGGCCATAGCTCGGTTCAAGGCAAGCCAAGCCTTCAAAGATGCCGTGGATGATAAGACGACCACAATGTTTGAGGATGGCTACCTACATCTGGCCCGTCGTCTCATGGCCGACACCTCCCATGGGCTGGACTTGAATGCCATTGCTCGGCTTATTAGTAAGGAGCAGTATGACGAGGAGGCTCGGGCTCTTCACCACCTTGTGCCTTTCTCGGAGTATAACTTGGGTATTATTGCCAGGGAGGATGCTCGAGCTGGCAAGGAGGCTTGGGTCCCCCCGTCCGTCGATCCTGGCAATCTCAAGGCCTTGGTTGAGATGATTGAGGATGAGGAGATGGATGCTGAAGCCGAGAGGGGAGATGCCGAGGAAACACGTGGTGAGGAGGCTCACACCAATGCCCAAGCTGAGCAGATCACTCGTTCCGCCACCGATGCTGAGACTGAGCATTTTTTGGAGGATCCCTTCACCGACAAAGCTACCTAGGGATTTTTTTCTTTTTTTGTTATGTAATAGTGCTAGGACTTGTATATTTTCCTTTTGAATATTAATGGAAAGTCCTTTTGTTTCAATTCATGTCGTACTATTATTATGAATTGTTTGAATGCTTGTTTGTGGGCCATGCACAAGTACAAGTCTAGTTTTTGGGGGAAGTCGAGGAAGGTTCCTCGTTCCTTGATTATAAGACGAGTCATCAGACCGAGGTGGGGTTCCTCGGTCTTGACTGAACCTCAAGTCATTAAGCCGAGGAAGGCTCCTCGGTCTTGACTGTTGGGATATTTTCTTCTTTTTCGTCTCCTTATGCCGAGGAAGATGACTCGTGCACAGGTTTTAGACGTGGGAGGCCTGTAGTCGTTGTGACAAGGTGTTTCCTTGTCTTGACGTGAGGCGAGTCAACAGGCCAAGGAGAGGTCCTTGGTCTTGACTGTTGGATCCTTTAGTCGTTGAGTCTAGGTGGACCCTCGTCAAGACATAAGGTAAACCAGTAGGCCGAGGAGGGGTTCTCGGTCTTGGCTATTAGAGCCTGTTAGTCATTGAGTCGAGGTGGGACTTCGTCAAGACGGAAGGCGAGCCGGTAGGCCGAGGAAGGGTCCTCGGTCTTGGCTGTTAGAATTTTCAAATGTTGGTCAGGTAGTCGTTTCGACTTTGATATGTTGTAGGCCGAGGACAGGGTCCACGTTGTTTCGTGTGTAGAAGAGTCGTGGATAGGATCCTCGTCTTCATGTGTCAGTAGTGGCAGTTACTTTGCATATTTAAAGAAGTAAATTTCATAAGCTGAATTTGATTACATCGAACTGCAATTCTACCATACTGAAAAGGTAAAAGACTAATAACTGGAAACTAATCTATTACAAGAAGTAAAATACTAATGATAATACTTTCGAAGGTTGTCAGAATTCCATGGATGCTTGAGCTCTTTCCCCTCCTTAGTCTTCAATCTGTAGGTCCCTTCTCGGATGACTTGAGTTATAATATAGGGATCTTCCCAATTTGGGGAGAGCTTGTTTTGTTCTGCCTTTCGACCGGTTGCTTCGATTTATCTAAGTACCCAATCGCCTACTTGGAATACTCTTCTAATGACCCTCTTGTCATGGTATGCCTTTGTCCTTTGCTTGTAGTTTACCATCCTCATCTGCGCAGCTAGTCGTTTTTCATCTATAAGGTCTAGGTCTAGGAGCCTATTAACCTTGTTGACTTGCTCATCATAATAGGAATTTCTCACAGTAGGGATGGCCATCTCAGCTGGTGCCATAGCCTCAGAACCGAAGGTTAGTGCGAATGGGGTTTCCTCGGTTGGCCCCCGGGTGGTTGTGCGAACAACCCATAAGGCTAGGGAAGTTCGTCCGACCATACGCCTCGCGTCCTTCAAGATTCTTAGTCGAGTGTTAGGACCAATTTGTTAGCAGCTTCTGCTTGTCCGTTGCCTTGAGGTCTACTTACGGATGATTTTGCATGACGGACTTTCACCCTTGCCAACTCCGTTGTAAATGCCGTAGAAAATTGGAGTCCATGATCATAAACAATTGTGTGAGGGAGGCCAAATCGACACCAGATGTAGTCGTGGACAAAGTTGATTGCGTTCTCTTCCGTTATCTTGGCCAATGCTTTCGCTTCTATCCACTTGGAAAAGTAATCAACAGCTACTATCACGTACTTGCAGTTGCCTCGGGCGGGAGGGAAGGGTCCGATGATGTCGATCCCCCACATATCAAATGGCCACGTAGGTATTACAAGTGTACGCTCAGCTGTGTAGTGCAGGAATGTCGAAGAATCTCTGGCACTTATCACATTTTCTAACATAGGCGTGCGCGTCCTCCCTCAGGTTTGACCAATAGTAACCTAGCGAGATAATCTTGTCAGCTAAGGTTCTGGCCCCCGGGTGTCCTCCGCAGACGCCTTCATGTACTTCAGCCAAGAGGTTCTCAATTTCCTTGGGGTAGACACATCTCAGCAGGGGCTTAGTGAAAGATCTTCGGTAGAGGACTCGTTAAATCCTGACGAACCTTGGTGACCTCTTCTTGATAAGTTTGGCTTGTGCCTCATCTTCCGGGAGTTGGCTCTTCTCGATGTAATCTATATAGTCATCGATCCAGCATCTTTCCTCTCCATCTAGGAGCATGATTTGTAATCTTTCATACGCAGGTTCCTCAGCAAAAACTACGTATGGATTGGATTTAGACTTAGACACATCCATAGTCGCTAGTTTAGATAGAACGTCTGCGATTTGGTTGTCTTCCCTGCCTATTTGTTTAATTTCAAAAAATTCCATCTTCTTTGTCATGTCTAGGACAAGGTCTCTATATTTGGTAAGGGTGGGATCTTGGGTGTTATACTCTCCCTTCACTTGTTTGACAACAAGTTGGGAGTCACAGAATGCCGCCACCTTAGTTGCTCCATAGAAGGAAGCCAACTCGATACCAAATATTAGAGCTTCATATTCGGCTTGATTGTTGGAGGCAGGGAACTTGAATCGGATGATATCTTGCATGGTGTATTCTCCTTCTGGACTTGCTAGTACAACTCCAGCTCCGCTTCTTTCTTTTGTAGCCGATCCGTCCATGTACAAGACCTAACAGTTGGACGGGAGTTCGATGGGAGACTCTTCTTCTTCCAAAGTGTTTTTCTTACGGGAAGTGGGGAGGTATTCACCCATGAAGGCGGTCTCAACCATGAAGTCAACCAAGGGCTGTGCCAAGAGGGTCTTCCTTGGTTGGTAAGTGATATCAAACTCAGTAAGAGCGATAGACCAATTAAGGAGACGTCTGGAGCCATCCAATTTGTGCAGGATCTTCTTCAATGGTTCATTGGTGTACACAGTGATGGGATGCGCAGAAAAGTAGGCACATAGTTTCCTTGAGGCAATAACTAGTGCGTACGCTATCTTTTCTACGTTGAAGTATCTGCTCTCCACATCTGACAATGCCTTCGAGACATAGTAGACTGGCTTCTGTGTTCCTTCATCATTTCGAACAAGAACGGCTGCGACTGCATGATCGGTGGCAGCTAGGAAGATGTACAACATCTCACCAGTAATCGGACTGCTAAGCAAGGGAGGGGAACCCAAGTACTCCTTCAACCGGAGGAATGCTTCAGAGCATTCGGGAGTCTAGGAGAAGCTCTTGATACCCTTCAATACCTTGAAGAATGGCAATGATTTTTCGGCGGATTTGGCGATGAATCTTCCCAGTGCCGCTATTCTTCCATTTAGTCTTTGAACCTCCTTAATGTTGGTAGGTTCCTTCATGTCAATTAAGGCCTTGATCTTCTCGGGGTTCGCCTCTATTCCTCTTTGTGATACCATGAAGCCTAGGAACTTTCCAGCTGTCACCCCAAACACACACTTGCTTGGGTTTAACTTCATGTTATTGGCTCGAAGATTGTTTATTGTTTCTTCCAAGTCTGGGGCGTGTCTGCCCTCCTTGGTCTTTATGACCATATCATCGATATAGGCCTCCATGTTTCGACCAATCTGTGCGCTAAATACTTGATTCACCATGCGTTGGTACGTAGCACTCGCATTTTTGAGCCCAAAGGGCATCATGACATAGCAATAATTTCCCCCAGGTGTTTGGAAGGCCGTTTTCTCGATGTCCTCTTCCGCCATTTTAATCTGATGATAGCCTGAATAGGCATCTAGGAAGCTAAGTGTCCGGTGTCCAGCAATGGAGTCAACCAACTTGTCAATTCTGGGAAGAGGATAAATATCTTTAGGGCAGGCTTTGTTAAGATCCGTAAAATCTATGCACTCGCCACTTCCCATTTTGCTTCTTCACCATTACCACATTGACCAACCAAACGGGGTATTTTACTTCTCGAATAATTCCGGCACTAAGTAATTTTTGCACCTCTTCTTTAATAGCTTCCTCCTTGTCCCTTGCAAAATTTCTCCTTGTCTGTGAGATGGTTTTTGCCAATGGATCAACTTCCAAGCGGTGGAGGGCTACTTCTTCATTGACCCCCCTCATGTCTTCGACTCTCCAAGCAAAGACGTCGAGACTGTTTTTCAAGAGGGAGATGATTTCTTCCTTCTCTTCTGGGGATAGCTGGCCCCCCGAGTTTGATTTTTTGTTCAGAATAGTCAGGATTGATGACTACCTCTTCCGGTTCATCTACAGGCTCCATTTCAGGACCGCCTCGGAATTTCAGGGATTCGATGATGATTTCTCTAATCCTCCTACCCTCATTATCATTCACGTTGAGGCCTTTCTCTTCCATTAGTTCATCAACGTCGGGCAGATCGGCTATCCTCAAGTCAGGGTTGGCCCCCGAGTTTTGGCCGTTGACGAGAAAAGGATCTGTCTCAGAGACGGATGGAACTGTGTCCTGGTCAGCTGCAATTTCTAGGACCATAGGCTCTTCATCTAGGACCTCACGGATATAGCTCATCTTAGAGCTGGTATGGGTAGTTTTCAAGGACTTAGAGATCTTGATATTGTCCTCGGGGGTGTCTATCTCCACGCTTTTGGATTTCTTCCGGCTCTGCACGACATGCTCCAAGAAGTCCTTGGCGGTCGCCCTCACGCATCCAATTCCAGCACGAGTAGGAAATTTGACCCGTTGGTGAGGAAGGAAGGCGACCAACCCAAGTTTTGCTTGACTTGGAATGCCCAGTATAGCATGATAATCGCTTGTTAGATCCATGACTTCGAAGGTGACAGTAGCCGTGGATCGGAAGGGATGTTCGCCGACTTCTAGCTCCAGCTCAACAGTTCCCTTGGCACCGACTTTATGGTTGGTGAAACCTTCCAATCTTCCATGATAAGGCTCCAGCATGGTATCTTTTAAGACCATCTGTTGGAAGGCAGAGTAGTATAGAATGTCACGGGAGGCCCCCGTGTCAATAAGAAGTCTTTCAGATTCCACGTAATCAATTCGACCCTTTATCACCAAGGGTTGTTCACGGGCAGCACGGCTCCCTGCCAATTCATTGGGAGAAAAATTGATGACCTCCTCTACTTTATGAACCCAAGCAGGAACGTGGTATACCTTCCTTAGTTCATGGATCTGATTCCTTAGCTGTCTGGTAGAGACTGTCTCTTCTCGGATCACATGCAGCTTGGCCCTAGGAGGCCTCTGTTCTCCATCCTCGCTCTTATCATCATCTTCACTTTCCTCTTCCTTCCATTTCCGCTTGCTATCTTTCTTCATGACATAGCGATCGAGCTTTCCCTCGTCGACCCACCTTTGGATCATGCGCTTGAGGGCGATGCACCTTTCGGTGTTGTGACCATGGTCCTTGTGGAAATCACAGAATTTAGAAGGGTCGCGAGGGAACTTTGGTTTGTCGCTCAGCGGACGAGGCGGTGGAAGGTTTACTAACTGCATGATTTCAGTGATGGGTTTGGTAAGAGGGGTAAATACTTCAGGCTTTTCAGTACTCCTCGTTCTATTCTTCCCCTTGGATCCCTTACCATTCCCATGGTCATTGGAAGCGTGGCGAGTGCCAGCCGCTTCTGGTTCCGTCTTGTCGGATCCTCTTTTCTTGCTTTTATCTTCCGCCATGGCAATGGCATACGCCACGTTGTACAAATCAGCCTTGGACTTAGGCTCTCGGGCGGAGAGTTCATAAATGAGTGGTCCGAATCTCAATCTAGAGTTGAAACAAACAATTACCTCCCTGTCAGTGAGGCTTTCTTCCACTTGTTCCGCCATGGTTCGGAACCGGTTGTAATAACTGAGGGTGGTCTCATTCTTCCCTTGCACGATATTGGCAAGGTCAGTCAACCTCTTCTTTCTCCTTCCAGCAGTGGCAAAGTGGTCCAGGAACATTCTCCTCATGCCTCTACAGCTATCGATACAACCTTTTTTCAGCTCACGAAACCAGGCCAGGGCTGTTCCGGAGAAGGTGCTCGCGAAAGCTTTACATAGCATATAATCGGCTTTGGTTAGGAGGTTCATGGTTTGTTCAAAACTTTGCACATGGTCTTTTGCATCGGTGGTTTCGTTGTACTTTTCGAAGTTTGGGACCTTGAATAGAGGATTAGGTGGTGCATCAGTTATCCTCTGGGAGAACGGACGAGTGGACCAGTCATCGTCGTCTCCATCAACCTTCTTTCCCATCTCTATGTCATCGATCCTTTGTTTCAAGAGTTGCCATTGTCTAGCTTCCACTCCCCTATCAGTGCTAGAGTGAGTGCTACGTTGGGAGCTACGGGTTGACTTATCTCTAGGGCGACCATTCACCCTACTATGCTCCTCGTCGTTTCGACGGTTTTCTCCTAGTCTAGAAGATGCTTTGTCTTGCCTTGGTTCTAACTAATGGCCACCAAGTACCATTCTGTATGGCTGGGGAGTCCTCGGCCGTACAAACTCACGAGGACGGGGAGAGTCGCGACGAGGTCTAGGAGAATAACGCCAAGGTTGAGGAGAGTCACGACGATGAGGTACCAAGCCGAGACGAGGAGGGGATAAACGTTTGGACAGACTGAGCCTCGTCCGTAGGTCTCTCGAGTCTACCTCCTGGTCCTTGGAATGCAATTGGCTCCTTAGGTCTATCACCTTGTCGTTTTCTTGATTGTGAGGCCGAGGACGGGGAGCGTCTCGGAGGGCCTGCTTAGGTGGTACAGCGGGATTACGTGGAGGACCTCGTCGCTCACCCTGTTCCCTTCCACGAGAGTTGCCCGTCGAAGGCAGAATGAATTCAGCCATGGAGTTGTCTGGGTCTAATTGCAGCAAGGCAACCTGAGTTTCATATATACGTTGCAACGTCTCCATTTGCCTATGCAACAAGGTACGTCGGTCGACGGCCTGGGTGCTCTCAGCTCGGCCGACGTCGGCGTTCCTCGTCATTTTCTTCCCCGTTCGTTTCCCTCGAGGAGGAGTGACACGGGGAAGGTTTGCACCTGCCCCCTCGGCAGCTGGCTGTCCCATGGAACGGAGAGTCATGGCGAGGGGAGGTAGTCCTTCGGGCTGAGGTGGAGGAGGAAGCACCTCGGTGTTATGCTGAGCCTCGTCGGCTTGAGTTTGCTTCTCGTTGGTAATACACGCAAGTCGTCCGTCTTCCATTGCAACTTAACGATTGTAATCAGTAAATTGCCAAACGAAAAATTTTCCACCAAATCAAGATTTCCGGCCAAATTGTGGAACAGATTTTGCACGCCAACACAAGATTGCACTTTGCGATTTTGATGACTCCAAAGTTTCCGGCCAAAACGTTTGCTTCAGATGAAGATTTGCAGATTAGGCCAGTGCGAGAATCCGGCAAAATCAAAAACAGAGCAAAACGGAATAACAATTTCCGTTCAAATCAAGACTAAATTCGGCAAGAAATCTGGCTTCAAGCGAGCTTTTTTCAGGCCAAACAAAGGGCGTTTGATTCGATTCCCGGCAATGGAACCAATTGATGATGCCAAAATCGTCAAATCAGCCTAAATCCAAGCGATCGTTTGCTCCGGCAATTGCTTAACCTGAAAATAAGACAAAACACGTAAACTAAGCCGGGGCTTCACCGGCGAAGGCCCTCCGGCGTGAGAATAAGTTCACGGTTTGTGGTGAGAGAAACTAAATTGACAGAGTTTCAGAATATCAAAAGTAACGTACCAAATAATGTGATATATGGCTTGTATTTATAGGGATGGATTGACAGAATCCATATTGAACTTGGACTGTAAAGAGATAAGGTATAATCCTAGGAGGATTATATATGTTAGAGAGTCCTTATTTTATCTGAATTGTAGGAGGTGGTTACAATTCTGATAAGATTGTAACTCTTGAATCCTTGTTAGACTAGGATTGCTGTAACTGCTTGCCGGTAAGCCGATGAGAGTAATTTTCTTATCTCGTCATTTGCAGGTAGGCCGAGATGCATGAATTTGTCTCCTCGTCATATAAAGCTCTGTCGACATGAAGAAATGCCGAGATGCATGATTTTGTCTCCTCGTCATATGACGATATGCCGAGGAGAATGATTTTGGTTCCTCGACATATGAAGATATGCCGAGGTGCGAACTTTTTTCTCCTCGTCATTCATGACCTCTCGGTCCATGATGAGCCGGGGAAGGAACGAGTAATATGGGGAGCCCGTTGACAACGTCAAGGCCGAGGAAGGCACCTTGTCCTCTATGGAGGAGATCTCGGCATACGAGGGAGGTCTCCTCGGCCCTTATAGTTGGGGTGCATTTGCTTGCTTGTTGGGCCTAGGTCGGCCTTATTGATGACGAGGTACAAGACCGAGGAAGCCCATTGTTGTTTCTTTGTAACTCGGAGATGGATTATGTTTACAGCCCAATCCACTTGGGCCTGACCCGGACAAGCCCATGTTCGTATCTCGGTTTATACTGTTTAAAAAGAATAAATATATAATAGAGGATGGATGGGTGTGCAAAAGCAATAATACTAAACCCTAATAAGGGTTGCATCATTTTATTTTCAGTTGCTTTCCAAGTGGATATCAGATAAAGGTGCAAATGGTAGTAGCATCATTGTGAAGATGTTGTATTTTCTTTTCTAGTAAATAGTTTGAGAAAGAAGAGAGTGTTGGCTGAAGGTACATTCAACTAAAAAATCCTACTGAGCTGAAAGCTCTCAGAGTCGAGACTTGAACATTCTTAAGTTGAGAAGGTTAGTGTTTGTTAGTTGTTTGCTCCTAAAATATTCTGTGATTGGGTTATTTAGCTTTTGCTCTTACACCATCATCATAAGGCGCCCTTCTACAAACTATCAAACTGGGAGGAGAAGGGTGGGGTACCGTGGAAACATAAGAATCTACATTCAGTTTTTGACTTTGAAAAATTTGAGCTACTTTTAGAGTGATGATAATTACTAACCTGGCCCCTAGCTGAGAAATCACATCTTTAACCAAAGTCAATTCTTAAGATTGGTAATGAATTTCCTTAGAAATTACATGCATCTAAGTGTGTAAGCACAATGCTAATATGGTGACAACATATTGCAGTATGAAATCAGAGGATAATAGTGCCACCAGCATCCATGAACCTGTTTTCCCGAAGAAAAATCATTTTCTTTAATTGACATGGAATAAAGCAAAATGGCTCAATAAACTGTCTGCGCTTCTTTGCTATGAAACAGCTTCCAGTCCATGCAATTTTCTTGTGCTTTAATACATGGGCCAGGCTGCATACATCCGACCACCCATTACCCCACCGTAGGTGGGAGCCTTTGCGGCACTGGGGTAATGTTGTTGTTGTTGATATGTGACACTGTGAACTTGTGACACGTCAACTTGTCTATCCGAAGAGGGAAGCACAAATGCTAAATAACTTGTTGAAAAACGTAAAAGATCCTACTACTACATCCCCACCCTGCTCCCAAAAGAAAAAAGAGAGTAAAGTTGTCCTCTTGGGGAAGTCGTCTTTTAACGTTTTGAGTTTAGTTCCCTTTTCAATTTGGAAGTGTAAACAAGATATAGAGCTTAACCACAATGATATAGGTACACTGTTAGTTTAACAGTGTTGTGTAGATGCTAGCTAGCGCACTCACATTCTTACTATCCTCGTCATTGTTTGAACTTGGCGTACTGTAATTCATTTTCTGTTTGGCTGGGTCTTGTTCATTTTATTGGTTTACTTGTAATATTGACATTCCTTGCAATTTGAGGCCAAATCTTGAATCATGATTTCTTCATTTTCTACTTACCTTAGTGTATAATATGCCAATGATGTTTTGCTCATTGAACAAGGTTTTGGAAGTAGATTATGACGACAACACAAGAAAGATTAAACTATCGGAATGGAAGCTTGCATTGGTCAGTTATCCTTATCCATCTTTTCTTTTGTCTTCTTCTTCTTCTAGTGCTTAGTGTTTCTGTAAACGCATGCATATTTCTCACCGTTGAAATCTAGAACGCAATTGCTCCTGTAATGTGGTTCCTTTCCAGGATATCCCATAAAAGGTCTGATTTAAAAATATGATTATGAAATTGAAATTTGGCCTTGATGGAGGACAACCTTATGCTACAGCAGCTATACTCATTCATGTGTATAAGTATAATGAGTGCTTTCTTCAAATCTAGGGTCTTCTTAACTAGACAAGGACTCATTGTATGAGATATATTTTATCATCTCTTTCAAGCCCTAGTGTTGAGTGATCCTACTAAACGTCTCGAGTATGATCTAACTTGGTTATTGTTTTTTGTTATATCAGGTCTCAGCAGCTGATGGAAGGAATCACGGGAGGTAATGGATAAATAAGGGATTTGCTGTAAAACAATAAACCAGAAATTAAACATGTCAAGATTTAGAGAGAGCTAAGGAAGGAAGGAAGGGATAAAATAAAAGGTTTTAGTCTTGAATCATCAATGTCCTACATCTCTTGATTGTTTAATGGTTGTGGAGACGTATGGACGCAGAGTAGGTGTTTTGGTTTTGGGATGTCAAAGGAAATAACAAACTTAAGTAGAAAGTGATGGAGTCTGGCTTAGTGCTAAACACACACTACATGCAAAATTAATATGAGATAATGAGTGGGAAATGCTTCTCAATTTCTTATACTCTATATATAATTTACACTGAATGTTAAAAATTAAATCAAAGGAAACAAATCAACTATCTATCACAAGCTTGAGATTTGATCAGAACCCACATCTTCCCTAACGGAGGAGGAGGAGGAGGAGCATTTGTCGCCATTCAACTCAAACGACTCTGCCAAATCAACGGCGTCTTGTACCCTAAGCCTAGTTCCTTGCTGCCCAACTACTACTGATGCTACCTTAGCTGCTAATGTACCCATACCTCCCAAATCTGACATCCCCCTTAGAATCCCATACAACATTCCCGAAGCATATGCATCCCCTGCCCCACAAGTGTCCACTGGTACACATGGGCATGGGGGAATGTACAAAACTTCTCCTTTTACTCCTATGTAAGACCCTCTACGCCCATCTGTTACTGAAACTAGCGGTACAAAGTGACTTAGGCACCTCGTCGACGAAATGGGGCTTTCCTTTGACGAGAAATGACAAAAAGCTCTGGCTTCATCGCTGTTTGCAAACAATAAGTCCGCATGGTTCTCCATAACTTCCCTGGGGAAAGACAAGTATATATGCTCAAATGTTGGGTGGCAGAAAAAAACAAGGCATTATGATTCATATACCATGGGATAAGTTGCAGGTCAATTCAAAGTAGAAATTTGACCAAAAAAAGTCACGAGGGAGGTTTTGCAGGTGATACCGTAAGTGCATCTCTTCTTACTAGGCAATCAATGACCAGTGGGGGAAGTCAAGATTTTGCTAAAGAGGGTCAAAATCGTTTTAAGATTAGAAAGTTACGTGCTACTCCCTCCATCCAGGAATAAGTGTCACTTTTGACTTGTATAACATTTTATGGAGGGTGCTTTACTTATTTGTACTTTGTCATTGGAAAAATGCACTACAACTATTGTTTGATGGAAATACAACATTTATTTTGGGATAGACAGGAAAACACCTTATTTATTTTGAGGAAGGAGAAAACACCTTGGAAATTTAGAAGCCGCAAAATGACGACACATTCCCAAATAAAAGGGGATGAAGTGTAACCACTTATAGCAGTGGGTGAATTCACCAATGCCACTGATTAGTGATTCCATACACCTGTAATATGTTGTCGAGAGAACAAAGATCGGTATAGTACTGGAGCAAGTAGTAAATAAACTCACCAGAAATCATCGTAATGTCTCTCAATGCAGGATACGTCAGATGCAGTAATAGCAACCAGAGCACCACTTCTACGAGCATCTTCACATGCTCTTATAATTGTCTTGATTGTATCAGGAAATTCAAACAGATATCCTTCAACAACTAATATATTTGTTTTAGAAACTAAGCTTGCCAAATATGGATCATAGTTGATAATCGAAGATGTACCCTGGCATCATAAACATTTTGCAAGCATATATATTAGAACATCACAGCTACTATGGGAAAATGAGATTTTAATTGAGCACATAAAATAGTTTATTGGGAACATAGTTAATAAGACTTTCTATCTTTCCACTATATATATGTTAAAAACTTTAGTCTAGAATATCAACGTCAACGAACTATGAACTGACCACAGCAGTGGTGCTTAAAACTCATAACGAAAACTACAACATTCTATCAAACCACCATAAACAGCAAATTTGAGTAGCAACAAATAACCTAGTGAGCATCAAATACAAAGTTCTGTCAATGATAATGTATTGACCTGATAAGAGAGCATTGTACGCTGAGCATCTGAAGTTGTGAGAACTATAACTGTCCCAGTTGTCCCATCCTTGACTGGTGCAGAAAGAAAATTCACATTGGCTCGTCGTAGTTTACTTCTACAAAATACAGTACATTAAAACTCTCATTGCACAGGAGGACTTAAAACACGTTCTAAAATCTATTGCAGAAATCTATACGCTGAGTAAATAGATATGTACGAAGCATAAATGCATGACATAGATAAAACTTTAAAATAGCTACCAAAGAAAACGAGGTTATACCTGTAGAATCCACCCAAGGGGTCACTTCCAATGCTGCCAGCCATGGCTACATTAAGAGGAGGACCTCCGATTGGCTGCCCACCAAGCCTGGCCAATGCCACTAGGCTGTTTGAAAGAGAGCCACCAGCAGCAGCCTTATAGCAGCATCCATCCATTGCTCGCAAAACCTTACCCCTCTCCTCATGATTCACAACTTTTCTTGTTCCCTTTTCAAAATCCAGTCTCTCCAAAAAATCATCATCAACCATGCCAGAAAAATCTACCTATAAACAATTCATTTACCATTTCAGATTACATTTTAAAGCTTTTGCTACAGCTATCATGCAAAGAGAAAAAATACAATCCAAGCAAGCGGATGGGATTTTCAATTTGGGAATAAAATGTGATTACTTAATTACCATAGCTTGGCCAAGCCCCAAAACGTCCCATCTGTCAGGCAAAGAATGAACCTTATCCTCAACATCTGGAGAGAAATCATCATCATCATCGTCCTCTAGGCCGGAGAGGTCATCTCCGGCGCTGCTAAAGGAAGAAGAAGAAAAAGAGGAAGAAGCAGGGGAAAGGGTACGGTTGGGAATAGACATAGATGGAAGGCGGAGCTTGTTAGATAAATAGCAGTAAGTGGAAGATGAATTGAGGGTCGCAGCTACATTCTTGTAATTAGTGGAAGATGAATGCAATAGAAGTGGGAAATGCCTCCGCAGGACCAGGGGAGAAGACGCTACAATGGAGGAGGCGGCGGCGGTGGTGGATAAAGAAGAGAGAGAAAAAGACATGTCTCCACCTTCGTTTTAGGGTCGATTACGTAGTAAGTTGTTCACCATGAAAATCAATATATTTTCTCCACCCCGGAATCTATGGCCAACTTCCGATTTGATATATAGACCCTCTCCCTTCCGGCAACCGTGGATAATGTGTGGTTTATCTTTTCCGTTTAATAGCCATCGATTGCCTATTACTTTACAAGTTCCCCTAATACTATACCCATTGGACTTCCTACCTCCTCCTTTTACCTTTTCTTTTCGTATCACCCCCACCCATTCATATGGGTTTTGGTTTGGTTAATCAGAAAATTTTGGGAGAAACCTGTTTTTTTATAAGTTATAAAAAAATTTGATTTTAAATATATCGACTTGATGTTTTAAAATCTAAACTCACTGTTTTAAGGCCTAAACTCGCTATTTTATTTTTTAGCTTAAACTCACTGTTTTAACGCCTAAACTCACTATTTTATTTTCTAGGCATTTTAAGGGATAAACTCAATGTTTATAGTCTAAACACGATATTTTTAAGAATGAATATGGGATTTTTATAATTTATGGAGAAACAAGTTTTCCCTAAAACTTACTCTTGGTTAATTGTGTGTTATTTTGCCTCATTCAATCCGAGTTTGGCAATTTTTTTATAAAAATATAATTTGACATCAAGAAACACCACTTATTTTCTAAAATTATGATAGTAGTAAGCGATTGTACTTGGTATAAGCTCAACTTGAGTCAACTTAATGGTTGATGAAACTAAAAAGTTGGATAAACTGGCTTTTCGGTTTCTTGGTCGGAAAGCGTAAGTTAAGAAGTTGATGTTTCCTCTAAAGACTTGATTTAATATGTAATGTAGGGAAAAACATTTGACAAGAATATATTGACAGCAATTTAGCAACAACTGGATTTTCATTAAAAATGTGAGATGGTTAGTTATAAAACTATTAAAGGTCATTTTGAAAGAGGAGGGAGCCCAAGTGTAAGATAGGATTACATTACACGGAGTTGTGATTCATTGGATTGGTTCCTTTTTTTGCCCAAACGGAAATTAATTAAATACTATAAATTAAGTGTTTACTGAACAATAAACAAAGACAAAATTTTAGAAAAAAAATTAATCCCTCTTCATGCCGCTTTCCTCGATCGTCAGTCTCTGCCGTCGTCACGATCATCAGAACCAACCGGTAGGTATTCTATTGAATGAATCTAAGGGACATTTCATTTATATTACATATATGAGTATAAGCAGTGAGGGCGAGTCTTGACGCAACGGTTAAGTTGCTCCTTTGATGACCATAAGGTCACAGATTTGAACCTTGATGAACAATGCAGGAACAGAGTGGAAATTGGCGTTTGACAGTTGATTTTCTCCTGTATTCCAACATAGTTACCTGTTGACAATAAGTATTAGTTTTATGGTGGTGCTGTGCATGTTCTAAAAACTAGTCAAACAGATAATGAAAATGAAAACGGAAGGAAGATGAGGTTCCTTTATTCTGCAGCAAAGCAATCTGTTAAATACTGGAGTACTACCTGTTTGTTTAATCAAAGACAATAATTAATTTTACGTTTTGTTTTGTTTTGTTTTAATGGACCGGATTGGCGGATCCCACCCACTATAAACATTATTGCATTGGTTGGCTTGGTTGATGAATTATTATTATTCTTATTCTTAATATTAACAAGTTAAGAGTAGAGAATGGATGGCTGGCTGGCTGGCCATTATCCCATTCCCATGTGGTGTTCGGTGGCTTTTTATAATGCATAACCAAAGCCCATTCTTTACTCTAATTTTAATATTTCACTCAACCCACATCAAATCTAATTAACTTTTACCATCTTTATTTTACTCAACAAATATGAAAATTATTTTTTATTGAAAAAATAATGTACAATCAACGCAACCAATAAAATATCATCATCTCATTTTGTATCCATCATTTGATCAACTTATCATCTCATTTTGTATCCATCTTTTGGTCAACTTATTTTGTATCTTAGAATTACCCGTTTTATTTATATTTGAATCCACGTGAATCAAATTAATTTTGTTAGACGTTTTATTTATATTTGAATCCACGTGAATCAACTTATTTTGTATCTTAGAGATGGAATTTTAACCTTCCAAGGGAGAATTTGCGTTCCTTCGTCACCGGAAATCAAGAGGCGTGTCTTAGAGGATGGCCATAAGTCCAAATTTGCGATTCATCCGGGTAGTACCAAAATGTATCAAGACTTGAAGCGTGGTTATTGGTGGAATGGTATGAAGAGGGAAATTGCGGATTATGTATCTAAGTGTTTGACTTGTCAACAGGTTAAGGCCGAACATCAGAGACCGGCGGGACTACTTCAACCATTGGATATTCCGGAGTGGAAATGGGAAGGAATCTCGATGGATTTTGTTTCGGGTTTGCCTCTTACCGCGAAGAAGATGGATGCTATGTGGGTTATTGTGGATCGGTTGACGAAGTCGGCTCATTTTCTTCCGGTATCAACCAAGTTTTCGTTAGAGAAGTTAGCTCAGTTGTATATGAAGGAGATTGTGAGACTTCACGGGTTTCCGATTAGTATTGTTTCTGACAGAGATCCGAGATTTACATCTAGATTTTGGAGGGCATTGCATGAAGCCTTGGGTTCTAAATTGTGTTTCAAGATGCGGCGTTTCATCCTCAAACCGACGGTCATCAGAGAGAACTATTCAGATACTTGAGGATATGTTACGGGCTTGTGTGATGGATTTCCAATTGTCATGGGAGGATCATCTACCTTTAGTGGAGTTTGCCTACAACAACAGTTATCAGTCTAGTATTGAGATGGCTCCGTATGAAGCGTTGTATGGTAGGAAGTGTCGATCTCCGATATGTTGGGACGAGGTTGGTGAAGCGAGACTTTGGGGCCCGGATTTGGTTAGAGATTCAACGGAAAAGATCAAGGTGATTCGGGATAGATTGAAGACGGCTCAGAGTAGACAGAAAAGCTACGCCGACAATAGAAGACGGGATTTATCTTTTCAGGTTGGTGATTTTGTGTTCTTGAAGGTCTCTCCGAGGACGGGAATCAAAAGGTTTGGTAATAAGGGTAAATTGGCTCCGAGGTTCGTTGATCCGTTTGAGATCTTAGAGAAGATTGGGGATTTGGCTTACCGGTTGGCATTACCTCCGTCTTTTTATTTACTCCATGATGTCTTTCATGTTTCTATGTTGAGAAAGTATTGTCATGATCCTTCCCACATTTTGAGTTCTTCCCCCGATGATGTCCAAGCGGACATGTCTTATGTTGAAGAGCCATTAAGAGTCTTAGAATTCCAAGTTAATGAGTTGAGAACTAAGAGTATCCCTATAGTGAAGGTCCTTTGGAAGAATCATACCGTTGAGGAAGCAACGTGGGAGCTAGAGTCGGAGATGAGAGCGAAATACCCCTGGTTGTTTGAAAATCCAAGTAAGTCCTTTTAAAATTCGGGATGAATTTTCTTTAAGGGGGAGTGAGTGTAACGACCCCAACCCTAGGCACTAATTTTAATATCATATTATGTGCTTTTAATATTATGTTAGCTCTATGTGTTCATTTATGTCTTTAAATTCTTAATTAAAGATAAATTGGGTGAGAAGTAAATGTAGAATCTCTTGAGAATACATTGGGTATTAAATAAAGAACCATGGGGAATAATGAAAATAGAAAATAGATAAATAGTAAGAGGAGGTTAAAATGGGTAAAATAAATAATTGGGATAAGGGATTTAAATTTAAAAATGTTGAAAGCCTACAATTCTTCTAGGCATGAGGGGCCATACCATAAAACCCTCCCCTTCACCCTTAGTCAAAGAGACCCATGCTTTCCCCCTTACTCTCCCTCCTTCCTCCTTACTCCTTCATTCTTCTCATACTTCCCCTAGCAAAAAGCCATGGAAAGCCTCCATTGAAGCTCCCCTTCCAAGTCTTGTAGCTAGCTCATCTCTCAACCATTTTCAAGTCCAAGAGCATATTTGAGATTGGGACAACTAGAGGAATAAATCAAGCTAAGAAGATCAACTTTCCCTTCTAAAAACCTAAGGTGAGTTGTTATGATTTCCTTTCTCCTAAATGTTCATACCTCTTAAATGATATTCTTGCTCTTATGAAGTTTGTTTCATGCTTTGGGAACATTTTATGAGTTGGATGAATTGTAAATGAAATATGATGAATTGAATGTTCATGGAAGATGATTTAGAGAGTATGAAATGGGTGGAGGATTTAGTAATGAATGATTTAGGTTTACATTATTATGGGTTTACTTGATTTAGGATGATCCTTGTAAGTTAGGAAATCCTTTGGGTGCTCTTGAAATTAGGGTAAAGAAAAATGGCAAGAGAGGAATTTAGGAAATGGGAATTGCTTTGGAAAAGGCCTTGGGCGGTCGCCCAAGTGAGCATGAGCGGCCGCCCGTGCGGCCGAACCGGTATGCCTTGGAAATCCTCTTGGGCGGTCGCCCAAGAGGTACTGTGCGGTCGCCCAAGAGGGCAGAAGCTTAGGGTCACTTTAAAATCCACTTGGGCGGTCGCCCAAGTGGTATGGCTGGGCGGCCGCCCAAGACCCCAGAACTTAATTTTAAATCGAACCGATTAGTTTGGCAATCTTGCTTGGGCACTCATGAATTGTGACTCCCACTTGGTAAATTGAGCTTGAACCTTCATAGAAGCTATGTATTATTGTATAATGACCTTGTAGGATGGATTGATGATACTTCCTTGCCTTACATTGAGTTCATATACATTGTTTATATTATGCATAGTGTGTTGAATAAATGTGCACTATGATATTGATTGGGCATGAGTATATTTTACCATGTGGTTATATTGGTTATCCCCTTTGTGGATTATATTTCAAGTAACTATTATGTGCTTGATATTTGTTAATCAGCTGATGTTGGGGGTATAACATAATACGATCAATTATGGAAGTGTGACCTAATGTGATCGGATTATGTTATATCTGTGACCGTCCCCTCACGTGGCCACAAGTCGGGGTATAGCATCCGTAGTGAGCCAAAAGCCTTACAGAGTTGCTACTATCTTATTTGGTTCCCCAAAACGGGTCTTATAAGATGTGAGTATTGCTTAAGCGGCTCACTTAAGATTGGAGTATTATTATACCCAATGTTGTACGACTATCGTTCGTGACGGAAAAAAGGTAAACCAAGGTAATGGAATGTGTTTACAGCTTTTCCAATGTGTTATGTGCGACCTGCTATGTGTTGCATTTTATTTGGCATATTGCTGCATTCATAATAGCTTGCTGAGATTTATTCTCACCCCTCTCCCTTTAATGTTTTTAGATCCCGAGACAGGCGTATCGGCCAAGTAAGGACGGAAAGGAGTTTGGCTGTGAGCTTTTGGGTATTGTCGGGGTACGTTAGGTTGGCGTAGAAAATATATTTTGTTATAATTCCTTTAAGGAGTTTGTAATTATAAACTTTACTTTCTACGTTGGAACCACAATCTTTTGAAACTAAAACAGTTTGGTATTTTCAAAGTTAGTCCACTCTTCCTCCCAAGCATGAGAGAAAGCTGAGTTGTTTTGAAATGGTTATATTAATATAGTTATGTTTGAAAGTATATCCAAGTTTAAAAGTTTAGTAAATTTGGGTTAGTTTGGGGACGCTCCAACTCGGGACACGTATAGGTTTCGGGTCGGGGTCCTCACAGTTGGTATCAGAGCTCGGTTAGAGTTCTCGGGTAGAGTCTAGCTGAGTGAGAGTGTGTGATAACTGACGTCGAGTGTTTAATGCAGGAGTTTGTACTAATGGCGGGTAATGACGGAGATCAGGATCGGGCTTTGGGTAATGTTGATAATCCGAATGCCGAAATGATGGATATATTCCGAGTGTTTCTTCAGAATATGGCAAATCAGAATCAAGGTAGGGGACAACAACAACCTGAAGGTAGGCAAGGGCACCATGGTCTAGAGAAGTTCGTGAAGATGTCTCCTCCTAGCTTCAGTGGGGATTCGAATCCGGTAAAGGCGGAGAGATGGCTTGAAGCGATGAACAAGATTTTCTTGGCTATGGAGAGTTCGGATGCAGAAAAGGTGAGATGTGTCGTTTTCAAGTTGGAAGGACCCGCGGAGCACTGGTGGCAGGTAGTGAAGGATGGTTGGGACCGGGATTTGACACCGCAGACTTGGGAAAATTTCACACGTAAGTTCCAGGATCACTTCGTTCCGATGGTGACTAGAGACAAGAAGGAGGTTGAGTTTCTGAAATCGGAGCAAGGGGCAATGTCTATAGCACAGTATTCAGCGAAGTTTACGGAGTTAGCCCGATATTGTCCCCATTTGGTACCGGATGAAGAGAGGCGTATCTACAGGTTCGTGAAAGGCTTAAGGGTGGAGTTCCGGAAGCAGCTTTTGACTCATGACTTCGCCAACTTCCAAGCAGCTGTGAACATGGCGTATCGGATTGAGAATGACATAGAGGAGCATCGTGGTAAAAATGAAGGTGGGAACAGAAATAGATTCCAAGGTCAAGGTTCGGGACAGAACAGAGGGCAGCCAAGGACATTCACTTCGGGAGCAAATCGAGGAGGAAACGTAGCGGCTCCGGCAAATCGTTCGACTCCAGGTCAGTTTGGGACATTGTGTGGATATTGCAAGAAGCAAGGGCATTCGGAGGACAAGTGTTGGAGCAATCAAGGCCGATGTTTAGAGTGTGGGATGACATGCCATTTCCGGAGGAATTGTCCCAAGTGGCAGAATAAGCAAGCTTCGGGTAGTGGTCAAGGGGGACAAGGTAGTGGTGTGAAGAGAGATGTCGACGGGAAACCAAAAAATAGAGTGCAAGGTCGAGTGTTTGCTTTGGGTCGAGGAGAGGTCGACCCCAATGCCGTCATTAGAGGTATAGTCCCTGTCTCAGGAGTTAAGGCCCGCATTCTTATAGATCCCGGGTCTTCCCATTCATTTGTGGCATCTCATTTTGCATTCTCATTGCATATTTTGCCTGAATCTATGCCTTATGTGTTGGAGGTCTCTACTCCTATGGGAGAGTGCCTTGCATCTTCTTTGATATATCGTGGTTGTGATGTGACTATCTGTGGGCATGTATTGCCAGTGGATTTGGTCGAGTTACCAATCCGTGACTTTGATGTGATCCTGGGGATGGATTGGTTGAGTCAGTGTCATGCTTTGGTAGATTGTCGTAGAAAACGAGTCTCATTTGCTATGCCTGATGTGCCCACTTTTATATTTGATGCGGATAAATCTATGTTCGGGTTACATGTTATTTCCGCCTTAAAAGCTAGAAAGATGCTATCTAAGGGGTGTACGGGTTACTTGGCTTATGTGGTAGATTCCAATAAGAAGTCCCCCGAGTTAGCTCATGTCCCGGTTGTGAATGAGTTTAGTGACGTGTTTTCTAGTGAGTACTCTATGCCTCCGGATCGTGAGGTAGAGTTTTGTATTGACTTAGTGCCCGGTACCGCCCCTATCTCTAAAGCACCCTATAGAATGGCTCCGGCGGAGTTAAAATAGTTGAAGGTCCAATTGCAAGAATTGCTAGACCGGGGTTTTATTCGCCCTAGTGTTTCTCCATGGGGAGCACCGGTTCTATTTGTTAGGAAGAAGGATGGTACCTTACGATTATGTATAGATTATCGTTTGTTGAACCAAGCCACTATAAAGAATAAGTATCCTCTTCCGCATATAGATGATTTATTTGACCAACTCCAAGGTTCCGTTATCTACTGAAAACTTGATTTGAGAAGCGGATACCATCAGTTGAAGATTAGGCCGGATGATATTGCCAAAACAGCTTTCCGAACTAGATATGGTCACTATGAGTTTGTTGTGATGCCGTTCGGGTTGACTAATGCTCCAGCCGTGTTTATGGATATGATGAACCGTGTTTTCAAGCCTTATCTTGATAGTTTTGTGGTGGTATTCATAGATGACATCCTCGTGTATTCTAAGTCCCGGGAGGAGCATGAAAATCATTTGAGGATTGTTTTGTCAGTTCTTCGTGAGAAGCAGTTGTATGCCAAGTTCAGCAAGTGTGAGTTTTGGCTTGAGCAGGTTTCTTTCTTGGGGCATGTAGTGTCGAGTTCGGGAATTTCTGTGGACCCTTCGAAAATTAAAGCCGTGATTAATTGGAAGCAACCTTCGACTGTGACTGAGGTTCGTAGTTTCCTTGGTTTGGCGGGGTATTACCGAAGGTTTATTGAGGGGTTTTCTCGGATTGCGACTCCATTGACTAGGTTGACTCGGAAAGATGTATCATTCATATGGGATTCCAAGTGTGAAGAAAGTTTTAATGAATTGAAGAAGAGGTTGACGACGGCTCCTGTTCTTACCCTTCCGGATGGTTGTGAGAATTTTGTGATCTATAGTAATGCCTCGAAGGCGGGTTTGGGATGTGTATTGATGCAAAATGGGAAAGTTATTGCGTATGCCTCTAGGAAGTTATCACCGGCGGAACAGAATTATCCTACTCATGATATGGAATTGGCGGCGATCGTGTTTGCGTTACATAAGTGGAAGCATTACCTTTATGGGGCGAAATTTGAGATATTCACCGATCATAAGAGTTTGATGTACTTATTTACCCAAAAGGAGTTGAACAACCGACAAAGGAGATGGCTTGAGTTCTTGAAGGATTTTGATTGTATAATCTCTTATCATCCGGGGAAGGCCAATGTAGTGGCGGATGCGATTAGCCGAAAGGCGTATGTGACAGCTTTGAGTTCCCGAGAATTGAAGAGTGAGGTAATTATGGCGAATGTTCGAGCCGTTCCTACATTGTATGGAGATTTGAAGGAAGCTCAACAAGGTGATCCGGAGTTGAAGAAAATTTTAGATCAAGTGCAAGATGGGAAAGCCGGGGAATTTGCGTTGAATAGAGATGGAATTTTAACCTTCCAAGGGAGAATTTGCGTTCCTTCGTCACCGGAAATCAAGAGGCGTGTCTTAGAGGATGGCCATAAGTCCAAATTTGCGATTCATCCGGGTAGTACCAAAATGTATCAAGACTTGAAGCGTGGTTATTGGTGGAATGGTATGAAGAGGGAAATTGCGGATTATGTATCTAAGTGTTTGACTTGTCAACAGGTTAAGGCCGAACATCAGAGACCGGCGGGACTACTTCAACCATTGGATATTCCGGAGTGGAAATGGGAAGGAATCTCGATGGATTTTGTTTCGGGTTTGCCTCTTACCGCGAAGAAGATGGATGCTATTTGGGTTATTGTGGATCGGTTGACGAAGTCGGCTCATTTTCTTCCGGTATCAACCAAGTTTTCGTTAGAGAAGTTAGCTCAGTTGTATATGAAGGAGATTGTGAGACTTCACGGGGTTCCGGTTAGTATTGTTTCTGACAGAGATCCGAGATTTACATCTAGATTTTGGAGGGCATTGCATGAAGCCTTGGGTTCTAAATTGTGTTTCAGTACGGCGTTTCATCCTCAAACCGACGGTCAGTCCGAGAGAACTATTCAGATACTTGAGGATATGTTACGGGCTTGTGTGATGGATTTCCAATTGTCATGGGAGGATCATCTACCTTTAGTGGAGTTTGCCTACAACAACATAGAGGTGGCCGGTTCGGTTCAACCGCCGGTTCACGGTTGAAAACCGGCGGTTTGAACCTTGAACAAACCTCAACCGGAACCGAACCGTCAAACCGGCTCAACCGGTTACGGTTTTAACGGTTTACGGTTTTAACGGTTTACGGTTTTAACGGTTTTCCGGTTAACCTCCGGTTTTGACGGTTTGGATCTGCTCGGCCGAGTCTTTGGTGTTGCTCGGCCGAGCATACCCTTTTTTTAATATCTAGTGTTACGCTTCGGCCGAGCAACTCATATGACTCGGCCGAGCATGAGGCATGACCGGTTTAATCTGGCTGGAAAATGACCCCTGCGGCGAGCAACTCATATGACTCGGTAGCATGACCATTAAATGGTAAATACTTACTGGAAAAAATGTCTTGCTCGGCCGAGCAACCCTCATGACTCGGCCGAGCATAAAACCGGCGGTTGAAAACCGGCGGTTCACGGTTTTTGAAAATACAAATCGAAACCGAACCTTGTAAATATCGGTTACGGTTAAAACGGTTACGGTTAAACCGGTTGACCGGTTTTGACCGGTTTTGACCGGTTTAAAACCGGCCGGTTTATGGTTCCGGTTAACCAAATGGACACGTCTACAACAACAGTTATCAGTCTAGTATTAAGATGGCTCCGTATGAAGCGTTATATGGTAGGAAGTGTCGATCTCCGATGTGTTGGGACGAGGTTGGTGAAGCGAGACTTTGGGGCCCGGATTTGGTTAGAGATTCAACGGAAAAGATCAAGGTGATTCGGGATAGATTGAAGACGGCTCAGAGTAGACAGAAAAGCTACGCCGACAATAGAAGACGGGATTTATCTTTTCAGGTTGGTGATTTTGTGTTCTTGAAGGTCTCTCTGAGGACGGGAATCAAAAGGTTTGGTAATAAGGGTAAATTGGCTCCGAGGTTCGTTGGTCTGTTTGAGATCTTAGAGAAGATTGGGGATTTGGCTTACCGGTTGGCATTACCTCCGTCTTTTTCTTTACTCCATGATGTCTTTCATGTTTCTATGTTGAGGAAGTATTGTCATGATCCTTCCCACATTTTGAGTTCTTCCCCCGATGATGTCCAAGCGGACATGTCTTATGTTGAAGAGCCATTAAGAGTCTTAGAATTCCAAGTTAAGGAGTTGAGAACTAAGAGTATCCCTATAGTGAAGGTCCTTTGGAAGAATCATACCATTGAGGAAGCAACGTGGGAGCTAGAGTCGGAGATGAGAGCGAAATACCCCTGGTTGTTTGAAAATCCAAGTAAGTCCTTTTAAAATTCGGGACGAATTTTCTTTAAGGGGGAGTGAGTGTAACGACCCCAACCCTAGGCACTAATTTTAATATCATATTATGTGCTTTTAATATTATGTTAGCTCTATGTGTTCATTTATGTCTTTAAATTCTTAATTAAAGATAAATTGGGTGAGAAGTAAATTTAGAATCTCTTGAGAATACATTGGGTATTAAATAAAGAACCATGGGGAATAATGAAAATAGAAAATAGATAAATAGTAAGAGGAGGTTAAAATGGGTAAAATAAATAATTGGGATAAGGGATTTAAATTTAAAAATGTTGAAAGCCTACAATTCTTCTAGGCATGGGGGGCCATACCATAAAACCCTCCCCTTCACCCTTAGTCAAAGAGACCCATGCTTTCCCCCTTACTCTCCCTCCTTCCTCCTTACTCCTTCATTCTTCTCATACTTCCCCTAGCAAAAAGCCATGGAAAGCCTCCATTGAAGCTCCCCTTCCAAGTCTTGTAGCTAGCTCATCTCTCAACCATTTTCAAGTCCAAGAGCATATTTGAGATTGGGACAACTAGAGGAATAAATCAAGCTAAGAAGATCAACTTTCCCTTCTAAAAACCTAAGGTGAGTTGTTATGATTTCCTTTCTCCTAAATGTTCATACCTCTTAAATGATATTCTTGCTCTTATGAAGTTTGTTTCATGCTTTGGGAACATTTTATGAGTTGGATGAATTGTAAATGAAATATGATGAATTGAATGTTCATGGAAGATGATTTAGAGAGTATGAAATGGGTGGAGGATTTAGTAATGAATGATTTAGGTTTACATTATTATGGGTTTACTTGATTTAGGATGATCCTTGTAAGTTAGGAAATCCTTTGGGTGCTCTTGAAATTAGGGTAAAGAAAAATGGCAAGAGAGGAATTTAGGAAATCTGGGAATTGCTGGAAAAGGCCTTGGGCGGTCGCCCAAGGGAGCATGAGCGGCCGCCCATGCGGCCAGAAACTGGTATGCCTTGGAAATCCTCTTGGGCGGTCGCCCAAGAGGTGCTGTGCGGTCGCCCAAGAGGGCAGAAGCTTAGGGTCACTTTAAAATCCACTTGGGCGGTCGCCCAAGTGGTATGGGCGGTCGCCCAAGACCCCAGGAACTTAATTTTAAATCTGAACCAGAATTAGTTTGGCAATCTTGTTTGGGCACTTATGAATTGTGACTCCCACTTGGTAAATTGAGCTTGAACCTTCATAGAAGCTATGTATTATTGTATAATGACCTTGTAGGATGGATTGATGATACTTCCTTGCCTTACATTGAGTTCATATACATTGTTTATATTATGCATAGTGTGTTGAATAAATGTGCACTATGATATTGATTGGGCATGAGTATATTTTACCATGTGGTTATATTGGTTATCCCCTTTGTGGATTATATTTCAAGTAACTATTATGTGCTTGATATTTGTTAATCAGCTGATGTTGGGGATATAACATAATACGATCAATTATGGAAGTGTGACCTAATGTGATCGGATTATGTTATATACGTGGCCAGTCCCCTCCCGCGGCCGAGGTCGGGGTATAGCATATGTAGTGAGCCAAAAGCCTTACAGAGTTGCTACTATCTTATTTGGTTCCCTGAAAAACGGGTCTTATAAGATGTGAGTATTGCTTAAGCAGCTCACTTAAGATTGGAGTATTATTATACCCAATGTTGTACGACTATTGTTCAGACGGGAAAAGGTAAACCAAGGTAATGGAATGTGTTTACAGCTTTTCCAATGTGTTATGTGCGACCTGCTATGTGTTGCATTTTATTTGGCATATTGCTGCATTCATAATAGCTTGCTGAGATTTATTCTCACCCCTCTCCCTTTAATGTTTTTAGATCCCGAGACAGGCGGACCGGCCAAGTAAGGACGGAAAGGATTTTGGCTGTGAGCTTTTGGGTATTGTCGGGGTACGTTAGGTTGGCGTAGAAAATATATTTTGTTATAATTCCTTTAAGGAGTTTGTAATTATAAACTTTACTTTCTACGTTGGAACCACAATCTTTTGTAACTAAAACAGTTTGGTATTTTCAAAGTTAGTCCACTCTTCCTCCGGTGTGGAGAGTAGTGGAGTTGTTTTGAAATGGTTATATTAATATAGTTATGTTTGAAAGTATATCCAAGTTTAAAAGTTTAGTAAATTTGGGTTAGTTTGGGGACGCTCCAACTCGGGACACGTATAGGTTTCGGGTCGGGGTCCTCACAAATGTGAAGACATAACCAGACGTCGACTTTCGACTATCTTGGCATCCAGCAAAATCAGAATCGAAATACCCAATGATCTCAAGATGATTCAATTTTGAATATGTAAGTATGTAGTACTTAGTGTTTTGTAGATATCTTATCATTCGTTTGGCTGCAACCCAATGCTCTCTCCCTGGATTGCTTTGGTATTGACCAAACATTCCAACAATAAATACAAAGTCTGGACGAGTACAGACTTGTGCGTACATTAAGCTTCCTACTGCTGATGCATAAGAGATATTTTTCATACACTTGGATTCTATATTATTTTTAGGACATTGCTTTAGACTAAATTTGTCTCCTTTAGAAACAGGAGTGTCATGTGATTTACAATTTTACATGCTAAACCTTTGTAATACCTTCTCTATATAGCCCTTTTACGATAATCCTAAAATAACTCGTGAACGATCACGGTGAATTTGGATTCCTAATGCAAAAGATGCCTCACCAAGATCTTTCATTTCAAACTCATTTGATAGAAATTTCTTAGTTTTCTTAAAAAGGTCTTTATCATTACTAGCACGTAAAATATCATAAGACCAAAATATAAATCTACTCCCACTAAACTCATGGTACATACAATCTTCAGCAAGATTCGTTTCAAAACCAAATGAAAGAATTACTTGATTGAATTTTAAGTACCATTGACGAGAAGCTTGCTTGAGTCCATAAATGGATTTCTTATGTTTTCAAACTAATTGATTAGTTTGATCTAAATCAGTCACCATTTTGATTTCTTCATATAAATAGTTTCCTCAATGTCTCTATTGAGAAAAGATGTCTTTACATCCATTTGATGAAGCTCAAGGTCAAAATGTGCTACAAGTGCCATAATGATCCTAAAAGAGTTTTTAGATGATACCGGAGAAAATATTTCTTTATAATCAATGCCTTATTTTTTTAGTGAATCTCTTAGCAACAAGACGAGCCTTATATCTTTTCACATTACCTTGTGAATCCCTTTTGGTCTTAAAGGCTCATTTACATCCGATGGGTTTCACATTTTTAGGTAATGGAACAAGATCCCACACGTCGTTGTCTTTTATGGATTTTAACTCTTCATTTATGGCATTGATTCATTTATGAGAATTTTGACTATTAATGGCTTCATGGAAGGTGAGTGGTTCATCTCTCACTAAGCCTAACTGTTCCTCATTCTCGGCAAGATACACATCATTATTAGCCGAAATCGCACTCCTTCTTATTTTATTGGATCTCCTTAAGGGCACCAATTTTTCTTGATTTTGAGGTTGTTGAATTTGATCCTCATTATCAACATTTTCATGTTGTTCTACATTTATAGGAGATTCTATATTATTTTGAATTATATGTTCTTGTTGAATTTCAGGTACAAGTACTTGATTTTCAATAGGAACTATGGGAAGAGGTATAGAAATCGATTCCTCTTCCTCTTCCTCTTCAAATTCAAAACTATTCCCAATTCCCCCTCTAAATTCAGCATCCTAAAAAAAAACCTAGCATTTTCCGTCTCAAAAAGGTTCTAGTTTTCGGGTCATAAAATTTATATCCCCTAGATCTCTCAGATTACCCCACAAAGTAACTACTAACGGTCTTAGCGTTCTGTTTGCCCTCATAAGGCCTATAAGGCCTTGCTTCTTCTGGACAACCTCATACATGAAAATGATTTAGGGACGATTTCTTTTTCATCCATAATTCATAAGGAATTTTGTCGATAGTCTTTGAAGGTTTGCCCGGCATGATGTAGTGAGGGACAATCCCATACTCTTCAAGACAGCGAGCAAAAAGGATCCGGACGTTGTTCACCCAAAATCATATCCTTAATGATTCTATTACGTCTTTCCGCTACACCACGCTAGGTTTGCCCTGTATGGTGTAGTGAGGGACAATCTCACACTCTTCAAGACAGCGAACAAAAAGGACTCGAACGTTGTTCACCCGAAATCGTCATTCCGTCCGTAGCATTCACCACCACGATCGAATATAACGTTCTTAATAGTCTTTCCAAGTTGATTTTCAACTTCTGCCTTAAAAGACTTGAAAATGTCCAATAAATGAGACTTTTCATGAAGCAAATAAATGTATCCAAACGAGAGTAATCATCTATAACCGTAATGAAATATTGTTGACCATTCCATGAAGGGGTAGTGAATGGTATACAAATATCAGTATGAATTAGTTCTAAGACGTTTGATGCTCTCAAAGATACTTTCCCTTTGGTATTTGTAAATTTTCCTTTAAGGCATTCAATACAAAAGTTTTTATCCGAAATACCAAGTTTGATTAAGATTCCATCCGACACAAGCTTATCAATTCTCCCTTTAGAGATATGACCCAAAGGCCTATGCCATAAGGTATAAGAATTTTCACTTGATAACGTTTGTTGAGTGCCTTTAGTTTTGGTTTTATTAATATGAGACTCATTAAATGACTTGACTGTGTCATGTAAATAAAGATCACCATTATATGATAAAGTACTAGTACCAACAATTTTGGAATTTAAAATAAAGATCACATTTATTATTGCCAAACGATCATGAATAACCTTCACTGTCCAAAGTAGTGATTGAGATCAAATTCCGCTTAAAGGACGGTACAATAAATGTATTATTTAATACAAAATAATATCTAGTACTTAACAATAATCTGAAAGTCCCTATGCCCATTACTTCAACCGGATTTCCAGCTCCCATATAGATGTATTTTTCATCTTCGTTATGTTTTTGGTAATTCAGGCAATCCTTCATAGACAAACTTATGTGAGTTGTTGCACCAGAATTCAACCACCATATATATGAAGGAACTGAAACCAAATTAGCCTTAATACAAACAAGACCAAATGACATACCTTTCTTAACACGCCAAGCGTGATATTTAGGGCAGTTGTTCTTCATATGATTAGGGTCCTTACAAAAGAAGCACTTCTTAACTTTTTGATCATTGAATGATCCCTTATACTTCTTTCTTGCAACCGCAATTTTCTTTCCTTTTCTCTTAGTCCCATGAGAAGAGGTAAATCTTACTTTATTATTTTTTCAAGTCTTAAAGTTTATCCCATTAAGCATCAGAATGTTATTTATAACAGTAGTAATTGATGAAGCATTTACTAAATCTGTTGGGGTAAGAACAAAGAATGAAATACAAAACATGTATTAAAAACTACACACAAAATGGATTAAGTGATTAATTATATCAAATGAATCTCATCTATAAGATAATCAACTTGACATCAAAACTAATATTTGGATTGCGAGTTGACTCATAAGCGATTATCTTGAGGTAACCAAGAAATTAAACGATGTCTTAATCAAATACTTAATCTTCCTTTAGGCCGATTTAAGTACTTAATAAAACAAACTAATGTTCTCTTACTTGTTACCAAATGAATGTATAAATTTAGTCAAATAAACGATCTTCTTTGGAAAATTTATTATATCCACATATTAAAGTATACATTCATCACTTAACAACTTCGAATCTAAATAACGTAAATCACTTTGGCGATAATATTGTTTAGAAAATTTATGAAGTTGTCAAGCATACAATTAATCACAAAGAAAGAAGGTTTGAAAAAATGTATATTTTTGCTCAAACAAATGAATGAAAGTTGAATCTGCAAGTGGTGCTCGGCCAAGCATAAGAAATAACTCGGTCGAGCAGGTCTTTCCAGAAAAATCCAACATTATGCACAATAGTGCTCAGCCGAGTATAGAGAGGTGCTCGGCCGAGCAAATAGGTCCGCACGTATGTGCTTGCTAAATGGACATTTTTGTACAATGATGCTCGGCCGAGTCTTTGCCTTGCTCGACCGAGCAGGCCTTTCCATATTTTAAACTAGATGAATGTTATTAACACTCTATGAATGAATTAGAGTGATTAAACAACATCAAAACATAATTATTTCAACATAATCAAGAATAAAAATAAAGCAAAACATGCTTTCATGAACTCAAACTTAATCAAGAACATGAGTAGGCTCTGATACCAATTGTTGGAACATTTCTATTCCGTTAAATCCAATGCGTACTCATGTCTTGAAGAAGTATGAAAAAGAAATGAAGGCGGAAGCGAGATATACATGACGAATCCATTTGTCTTGATGTTTTGAAGAGAAGAAGAAGAAATGAAGGAGGGAGATGAAGTCTTCTAAATAATGAATGCCTTCACACTTAACTCAGATTATGAAGAGAGTATATGTCATAACATGTCTGTTTCTAGGCTGATGGAAGCCTTCTATATATAGGAAACAAATAGGCACTTCATTTAGGGATCACACCCTTCCATATATGAAGCAGTGTGAATTACCATTTTGCCCATCATAAATAGGTAATTTCCATTTCAGGAATTCTACACATTGATTATATTTCTATACTTTATATAACATTATATTTATGATGATTTATACATGTACGTCTACATGTTTATGTATACTTATTAAGTATACACATTTTGCAATCCATGTTCTAACATAGTTGACTATTGTTTGCATCCGTCTCGAAATGTGATTTTATTTTTGTCAAGTTGAATTTTAACCAATTTTTTATAAATTAATTATGATTATACTATTTTGTAATGCAATAATAATAAAAATTTCAATTAATATTAATATTAATATAATTGTTTTTGAATAAAAATTTAATTTAATTTTAATTCAATTAAGGAAAAATTCCTCTACTACCCCTTTGCCCAGATTTTATTCCTTTTAAAGAAAATATTTTTGTAAATTCCAAATAAAGAGTTCTCTCGAAATTATATTTTCCCATTCATCCCTAGACTCCCCCTCTCCCCTCACGTCATTTTATTCCTCGTGTAACGCCTCTACTTTATTCCATCTCTAACTCACGTAAATTAACTACGCGTCATAATTGGTCTCCTTCTGCAAGTAGCTAAATATTTAATTGGCTAATTAATTAATTAAGTAATTGTTGATTGCTTTTACTTCACGTGATCACGGACAGAACAAAGGCCCGACTTGTTTAGAAGATTTTTCTTTCTTTTCCCCTAAACCACGGACGCATTTTTTACTTGCCTCGTTTCCTCCACTTTCTTCTTCCCTTTTAACATTAAAAAAAAGTAAATCTGGGTTGAATTTGAATTCCTGGTTGAAATTTTTTAATTTTTTTGGCTAAAAAAAAATTGTCTTATAAGTCAATTATAAGAGACGAAATAGTTATAAAAGGCAAGTTGGTCTTATAATTCAGATATTAGAGTTGTAATGTGTAAATTATGAGATTAATTCGTTGTTGTTATTGAAAATTATTATTTTTTTGTTAATTTTTTTTGTCTTCTAAGTCAATATAAGAGACAAATTAGTTTTATAAATCACTTATAAGAGATGAATTAGCCTTATATGTCAGTTATAAGAGTAAATTGTTGTTTGACCGAATATGAGAGTTAATATTAATAAAATATTAAAATTTTTATTTTATTTTTGTGAAAAAAAGTGAAAAAAGTGACTTTTATAATTTAATTATAAGAGGCGAACTGATTTTTTTGATTTAAAAAATTATCTTATAAGTCAATTATAAGAGGTTATTTGGTCTTATAATTAATCTATAAAAGTTGTAATATTTTTTTTATTAAATCGTCGTTATTATTGAATTTTTTATTTTTTTTGGTTGATTTTTTTTGTCTTCTATGTCAATTATAAGCGACAAAGTAGTTTTAAAAGACAAGTTTGTCTTATAATTCAACTATAAAAATTGTAATGTGTAAATTATTAGATTAATTCGTTGTTAGTAATGAAATTTTTGATTTTTTTTTTTTTGAAAAAATTGTTTTATAAGTCAATTATAAGAGATAAAAAAGTCTTATAATAAGTCAATTATAATAGATGAAATAGAAGGCGAAGGATGTGTGAAATTTTAGATGTGATGTGTCCTACATTGGGTTTGAATATCGTTAAAGGGGTCTTAAGTTATGGCCATTGAATTAATCATCAAAAATAAAATTTATATATATATATATATATATATATATATATATATATATATATATATATATATATATATTAAAGTTGGTGAGGAGGGATATGGCTTCGCCACGTGGACAAGTTTAAGCAAACTCTTGATTTTGAAGAATACACGTCATCACTATCCCAAAATTTATATGACTTTTGGTATTCTCCTTATTAGCTAATACTATTAATTAATAATAATAGTTATTATATAGGTTAACTATTACTATTAATTGTATTAGTTAACTATAATAGTTACTATATATGTTAACTATTACTATTAATTGTATTAGTTAACTATAATAGTTACTATATATGTTAACTATTACTATTAATAGTATTAGTTAACTATAATAGTTACTTTATAATTTACTATTACTATTAATAGTATTAGTTAACTATAATAGTTACTATATATGTTAACTATTACTATTAATTGTATTAGTTAACTATAATAGTTACTATATAAGTTAACTATTACTATTAATAGTATTAGTTAACTATAATAGTTACTATATATGTTAACTATTACTATTAATAGTATTAGTTAACTATAATAGTTACTATATATGCTAACTATTATTATAAATAGTATTAATTTACTATATAGGTTAAGTAATAGTATTATAGTTACAATATATGTTAACTATTACTATTAATAATATTAGTTAATCATAATAGTTACTATATATATATATATTAAAGTAGGTCGTTAATAATGTCAATGAGCATTTAGCTTAAAGACGTACTTTTTTCGGAAATGTTAAGGGTTGGAACTCCCTACATTGTATTTAAAATGTTGTAATTTGAAAAGAAATAGGTCGTTAGTTTTTTCATTCACTTTGTTAACATCCATAAAAAATGTTGCATACTGACATAAATTATGACATCAAAAATAAATGACATAAAGTATGAACATCAAAAATAAAATAGCAAAAATTGTTACATTGTTAGTCATAATGCAATTCTTATTAAACTTATGTGCAACAAAGTTATTAAAATTGAACACAATTTTTTTAACTTTATAAATGTTAATGTTTTGATTCATTTATAATATACTTATATTATAAAAAATAAATTATGATATTAGCAAATTAGCTTTCCGTGCGAAGCACAGGTTACCTACTACTAGTGAAACTATATTTCCGAAAAATATGCTAATTGTTTGGGCAATGGCAGAAAGAGATAGAAATAGCAGAGCTCACCATTTTGTAATTATAATAAAAATGTAAAAAAAATAAATAAAGTAGGCACTACTAATATTTATGATAATTTTTTAAAAATAGCAGAGCTCACCATTTTGTAATTATAAAGTAGGCACTACTAATATTTATGATAATTTTTTAAAAATAGCAGAGCTCACCATTTTGTAATTATAATAAAAATGTAAAAAAATAAATAAAGTAGGCACTACTAATATTTATGATAATTTTTTAAAAGGATGTCACTGAATTTAACACTTAATAAAAAAAAGATAAATTAAATGTAGTAAAGGAAGGAAGCGGTTAGTCTTAAAAAAAAAGAAAAAGAAAAAGAAAAAAAGAAAAAGGGAGAGAGTGGGGGGATGAGAGAGAAAATGAAAACTGCTGTGGTCACTCTCCAACAAAAACAGAGAAGTTTAGTAGACCATGATTTGATTTCATTCCTTGCTGTAAATTTGGTTACTTCTTCTTCTTCTTCTTCTTCTTCTTCTTCTCTCTCTCTCTCTCCAGCAGCACAAGCAGATGTTTGAGCAGTGCAGATATATCCCCATTTTTATTATTATAATGACATCACTTACTTCAACTCATTAGCCTAGCCCCCTTTCTCTCTCTCTCTCTCTTTCTCTCTCTCTCTCACACACACACACACATCTCACTCCCAAATAGGAGCATCTCCTTCATCTTCATCCCCCACCGACTCTCCTCATTCATCATGTCTTCCAAATCCAAGTAAGTTCTCTCTCCCACCAATTAAGATCTGATTTTTATACACTATGTGTTGCCATTTCAACACACAGAATCACAGAAACCAAGAAAAAATTCACCTTTTCCGACTGTGTTCTTATCACTCTGATGGGGTTTGTTTGTTTGTTTGTTTTTTTCTTTCTTGTGGCTATTTTGGGGGGTTTTTTTTCTTCCTACCCCGTTGTCGGTGCGACCCTTCTACTTTCCCCAAATTCTGCTTTCTTTCATTTTTTTAATTATTTATATATTTTTTTTAACATAAATTTGTTTTCAAGTTTTCATTTTTGGGCTATGATTCAACTTCATTTCCATTGGATCTTGCAATATCTCCCTCCCTCCCTCCCCCCCTATGTATTAATTTTTTGCTCACCATTTCTTGACTTGGAACAGATCTGCTTTATCATCTGATGCTACCAACACCAAATCCTCCCCTGCAACTCCTAAAATCACTAAAGTCAGCCGAGCAGGAGTGGTCCCAAGTAAATCTGATAATGCTGATTCCCCAAACCCTCGTGCTTCCATTGATCGTCGCACCCTTGTTACTCCTAAGCCTGCCTCCGATCGTCGTTCCCCCAAGCTTTCATCCACTCCCCCTACTCCTGATCATGTAAGTTCCCTCCATTACATTTTTCCTATTTTTTTCTTTCCTTCCTTCTTCCACACATTGCTATTAATTTGTCTTTAATGGCCTCATACATACTGGATTCACATTGCACTTAAAACTATGAACAAGATCTTCAAATCAGGACAATATTACTGCCTATTTACTAGCTATTTGCCAAATTAGAATTATTACCCGGCTTGCAAAATTACCATCTTTTCTTGTTGGGGTTTCATAATTTACACTCAGGTTATCTCTCCAATGACATTGCCCGTTCTTGTGAAATTTCAAAGAAAAACTGTTGTGATTCTCATTTGGGGGGGGGGATAATGTTGTGCACAAAAGATTTCTACCAAGAGTTTGACTAGAAGATGCCTACTTTTTTTTTTTTTTTTTTTTTTTGCACTTTCTACTCTTGGGCGGAGGTAAAGGCAATTATCAGCATTTATCCTATGTTGAAAGAGAGCAATGCATGGTACAATGTAGAGCTATCTGCCATCAAGTAGGACTAACAATTCTTCTTAAATTAGTTCCAGGCTGATCTTTCTTTTATTTGATTCACTTTTTGTATTTTTCTCAGAAACAAACTCCAAGGATCTTAAAAGGATCAGAATTACAGGCTCAACTGACTGCTCTTCAGGATGATCTTAAGAAGGCCAAGGAGAAGTTGACTTTGGTTGAGAAACAAAAAGCAAATGCTGTTAACGAATTGAAAGAAGCACAGAAATTGTCGGAGGAAGCCAATGAAAAGCTCAAGGAGGCTATGGTGGCTCAAAAGCGAGCCGAGGAGAGTTCTGAGATTGAGAAATTCCGAGCTGTTGAGTTGGAACAGGCAGGCATTGAGGCTGCACAGAAGAAGGAAGAGGGTTGGCAGAAAGAGCTCGAAGATGTTAGGAACCAGCATGCTGTAGATGTGGCTGCTCTTCTCTCTTCCACTCAAGAGCTCCAGAGGCTGAAGCAAGAGTTGGCCATGACTTTCGATGCAAAAAATCAGGCTCTTAGCCATGCTGACGATGCAACTAAGATTGCCGAGATTCATGTAGAGAAGGTAGAGACATTGTCCGCTGAATTGGCCCGCTTGAGGGCATTGCTCGACTCCGCATCTGATAAGGGGGCTAATGAGAGTGAGAAGTTGGTGTCCGAGCTGAAAGTACAAATTGAATCTCTGAAGCAAGAACTAGAGAAAGCAAAGGCATATGAGGACGATCTGAAATTGCAGAAAGAGTCTCTGGACAAAGAACTAGAGAAAGCAAAAGCTAGTGAAGGGTATCTGAAGTTGCAGACGGAGACTCTGAACCAACTACTTGAGAAAGCACTTGCAGACGAGGACGAGCTGAAATTACAGACAGAGACTTTAAACCTAGAGCTCGAGAAAGCAAACACTCATGGGGACGAGCTGAAATTACAGATCAAGATTCTTAACCAAGAGCTAGAGAGAGCAAAAGTGAATGAGGACGGCCTGAAATTAGAGATAAATACTCTCAATCAAGAGCTAGTGAAAGCAAAAGCTTTTGAGGAGAAGTTACTGGTGAGGGAGTCTGACATAGAGGAACTTAATATGGAACTGGAAGCAGCAAGAATGGCTGAATCGTATGCACAAAGCTTAATGGAGGAGTGGAAAACAAAGATTGAAGAATTAGATTTGCAGGCTGAGGAAGCTAAGCGGTTGGAGAGATCTGCATCTGAGTCTCTTGAATCAATCATGACACAACTAGAGAGGAGCAATGATATGTTGCACGATGCAGAATCGGAAATAGCTTCTCTTAAGGAGAAGGTGGGTTTGTTGGAAATGTCAACTGGAAGGCAAAGAGGAGATCTGGAGGAGTCGGAGCGTAGTCTTGGGATTATGAAGGAAGAAGCTTCAAAAATGTCAAAAAAGGTTGAATTGCTCACTTCTGAGCTTGAAACTGTGAAGGAGGAGAAAATACAGGCATTGAACAACGAGAAGCTTGCAGCTAGCAGTGTTCAGACCCTATTGGAAGAAAAAAACAAACTCATAAGTGAGTTGAAAAGTTCCAAGAATGAAGAGGAGAAAAGCAAGAAAGCCATGGAAAGTCTTGCCTCGGCCTTGCATGAAGTTTCTTCAGAAGCAAGAGAAGCTAAGGAGAAGCTTTTGTCCAGTCAGGCGGAGCATGAAAATCACGGTGCTGAAATAAATGATCTGAAGCATTTACTGGAAGCAACAACGGAGAAGTACGAGAACATGCTTGATATCTCCAAACATGAAATTGATATGCTAATGCATTCAATCGAACAAGCTAAGCATGATTACCAGGATTCTGAGGCTGAATGGAAAGAAAAGGAGAACCTTTTGGCGGATCGTGTTAAGAAATCTGAAGAAGAGAATGCTTCACTGGAAAGAGAAATAACCAGGATGGTCAATTTGCTTAAACAAGCTGAGGAAGAAGCTTCTAGCACCAAAGAGGAAGAAGCTCAGCTGAAGAACACTGTGAAGGAAGCTGAATCTGAAGTGATTTATCTTAAGGAGGTTATTGGAGAGGTGAAAGCCGAGAGCATGAAATTGAAGGAGGGTTTACTTGACAAAGAAAATGAGTTGCAAAGTATAATTCAGGAGAATGAAGAGTTCCGAACAAAAGAAGAGGCATCTCTCAAGAAGATTGAAGAGTTGTCAAAGTTACTGGAGGTTGCCATGGCGAAAAGGGAAGCCGAGGAAAACGGTGACATCACAGATAGTGAGAAAGATTATGACATGCTTCCTAAGGTGGTAGAGTTCTCTGAGCAAAATGGTGGGGGGCGAGAAGAGAAGCCCAAAATTGAGCTGTCACCACAGCATATCGAGCATCCTCAGGTGGAGAAGAAGGTCTCGCAAGAGGAAACGGTGCAAAAGGATTTTGAGTTTGGACATCTGAATGGAGTAAAATTGGAGGACGAGCAATTGGGAAAAGAAAAGAACGACTTAGTAGATGGGGAATTCAAAATGTGGGAAAGCTGCAAGATTGAAGATAAAGACTTCTCGCCTGAGAGAGAGCCTGAGCAGGAAGAATCATTTGAGGAGGAACTCGACTCAAAGACAGAGGGTGGTGAAGGGTATGACCAGACAAATGGGCTATCATCTACAGAAAACCCCGAGAATGGTGGCACTTCACCATCAAAGCAGCAGCAACTGAAAAAGAAGAAGCCATTGCTCCGTAAGTTTGGAAGCCTGCTGAAGAAGAAAGGTACTAGTAACCAAAAGTAAAAGTCAAATATATCAGCTGTGACCTTGCTGGTGCGCCTAATAGTCGTGAGGTATGCCTATGTTCAATATAGCACCTACAATGTGTGTGTACACCTGTTTTATGTTGTTCATGTACTGTTCAGAATAGCGTGAAATTAAATGAGTGACCTGTACCTTTGTTAGATTTATTTCCTTGATTTTTTTTAATGCTATTACCATTCTTGAGGAAAATCATGTATGTGATGAATATTTCTTTTTTTGTCTTTTCTTTGTACTTCATTTTAATCCTTTGCCTTAAATTCATGGGAAGGTGTAATATTTTTTTTCAAAATTATAGCTTGATATACTATCACTATCTGGAATGGGTGAGTATTGCTCCATTTCTGCTACCTTTGTATCTGAATTCTAATTTCAAGATAATAGCTTGATATGCTTTGAGCACTTGCAAGGTCTCTGTTATATCCAATCGAAGCAGCCTCTTAGAGTGAAATTGTTCACGGTAGGGTTGTCTAAGATTGTAATGATGTGGATTGGCCAACTCATTGCCTATGAGCTGGTAAAGGTGCTTTCAGCTGTAGACCTTAAATCGTTTGAGTGCTTTAGTATTAAAGAGTGCCACCACTGCTATATGGTAACATAGACTTCGTCAGAAGTTTGTATTTGAGTCATGTTTTATGCGGATGCGAGGGTTGGGGGGGGGGGCTGTGAAAGAAGATATGCAATATGCAGGGAGATGAAGAAGCATTGGTTTTGATAGGAGATTTGAGCTCAGCAATATGCAGAAGGTTATTATGGCTGCAGGGAAGCTGGCTTAAAGCTTGATAGAAAGAATGAAACAAACTTTCTTATTTATACATGATAAGTGTTTGTTGTATCCCACATCCCTTTGTTTAAGATTCTAAGGGGGGTTGAAATTGAATAATTCCAACTCCCTCCCAGCTATTATACAGAAATGGAAAAGGGGATTGCCTTTGTTTATTACCGTAGATGAAATGTTTCTTTCTTTTCCTTCCAAATGAAGTATTCCAATGCTACACTGAGTTAAAGGTATTTTGGTTGGGATGGGAATGGGGATGGTCCCATGATTCATTAAAGTTAGCTGATAATGAATTGGCTCACAAAAGTCAATCCCTGAGTCTAACAAAATATAACATGATATCTTGAATTTTTTTTTTTTTTTTTTGTACAATAAATGGTAGTACCATAAGGGCGACAAAGTTTTTTCAACAAAATTTTAACACTGCTGTATTTTCATGACTCAAACTCGAGTTCTCTGATTAAGCTAGAAATTCCTTTTTCGATCTCGAGATCTCTGATTGATTAAGCTAGAAATCCCTTTTACGGAGATCTCTGATTGATTAAGCTAGAAATCCCTTTTACGGTATGTGATTGTTGGTACATGATATCTTGAAGTAAATTGAATGTGATTGGCTATGGGAGAGCCACCGACAATCTTTGCTTATTTCTCCTTCTTTCTTAAAATCTATATTATACTAATAAACATCAATAATAACTAATGACTTTGAGTAGGTTTTGGGGAAAACTAGTTTTTTCCTAACATTATAAAAAGTCTTGTTTTAAAAATCGAAACAAAGGCATGTACAATTTTTTTTTAAAATAAAAAACAAGACTTTTTATAATATTTGGGGAAACTAGTTTCCCCCAAAATTTTCTGAATGACTTTAGACAAAGACAAAGAATGGTGAAGATTAATATATAACAGACCTCATCTAATAATGACTATTATTAAACGATTTTATTTCTTTTTAATTTCAATGGTTGAATTATTTTTTAGTAACTTTAATCTAACGACTGACAGTGATCGGTTTCCTTTATTCACTTCTTTTTTTATTTTTGGCAAAAACCATATTTTCATCACTGAACTATAGCATTTTTCAAAATGTTTTCGAGGAACTATTTTTTTTTTCAAAATGTTATCGCTGAACTTTTACATTTTTCAAAATATGCTCATTCCGTTAACAAATTCGCTTAAAATTTGACGAAATCTAGCCACATTAAATATGCATGACTAAAAAAATTGAAAATTATTAATTGTATTTTATTGATGCGTCAATTAAAATTCTAAGATTTTTATGTATATATAAAATAACTTAAATTATAATTATAATTTACACAGTTTCATGCTTATAGTTAAAAAAATGGAGAAACTTTAATCAAAGTTAATTAAAGCAATGCATATTGCGGATGGGCATATATACCTTTAATAAATATAAGGTAAAATTATTAATTTTAATCATTGTAATATATATATGATTAAAACTTATTAATTTGGTTATTATGAATAAACTATCACGAAATACAGTGGGCGGTTCCTTTTATTTACTTATTTTTTAATTTTTTGATGCTGTGAGAAAACAAGCACACAAATATTAGAATGAGCCGCAAATCAGACGAAAATGTTGCTCTACCATTGCCAGATCCAGTGTAGAATTGTTGGTGGACACATACATTGCATATTTGTATATAATTGGAGTCTTAATTGTTGATGAATTTATTACTTTAGTTTTTGGAGCACCTTAATAATTGTGTTTCATTAATTAGTTCTAAATTTGGTAAAGTGCAATAGGTTAATGAGAGATGTCATTTACAATACTGAAAGTGTCAATTGAATTTGTTGAATCTAATAGTTAGGCAATCAAATTGAACTAGGTTATTGATTCTAGGAAAATCTTTAATGGAATTGTTTATTAAGCCAGTAGACTTATATGAACCAAATGATCTCTAGGGATCTTAGTATCATGGAATGGACATTAAAGATTATATTGTCGTTGAGAAATTTGTTTGAGAAAATATCAAGGTGGTTGGATATGTCACTTAGAAGGGACTACATAAATTCCTACATTTTCCCCTTTTTAGTGTTTTTTTTAGTAATAACCGATTCAGATTGATTAATAACTGCTATCAATCAACGGATTAGATTAAAGGGGTGACAAAAAGTGTGCCTACAATTAAATATATCGAAAAATTCAACATCTATTAGGTTGCAGTTTCCAATTGCACTTATTCTTTCTCGCTCCCCTTTTCATTCTTCCCTTTAAATTTCTTCTACGCGTCTCCTCATCCAATCGAAAAAGGAGCTATTATTTTGCGTTTTCTTCATGAATCCTGACCAAATCAGGAAATGACCAATTCTTTTGCTTTATATATACTTAAACCCTATTCGTTTCGAGAGAACAATTTTTAACTGATCAAACAATTCTCTCCCCACATAATGATGATGTCAATGATATAAATCTTGCAGCATTAATAATATTTTCCAGTGATATCATTAGTTACCTATAAACATACAAAAATGTGGATGATGATATGAGCGATCCGATCTTGGCAAATCGATACCCAATAGAATATTTGATCACAAAGTGACACGATTATGTATTTACATAAATGTTAATGATCATATTACTTATAAAATGTCGCGCACACACACGTATATATGTGCATATATTGATCTAATACATGTCTAAAATAGGCTCCCACACATTCGGCTGAAAATCTACAAGAGAGTAAACCTCCCATTCATACGTTACAAATGTCTCTACCACCTTGATGTATGATAATATTTGGATGACCCAATTTATTCACCAAATTAGTATGTTTTTTAATGTTTAAATATAGTTGAATAGAATGCATCAAATAGTTAAATTGATGTGGTTTATATCTATTTTTCTGTAAATATAGGAAGAATATGCAAAAAAGCATGTAAGAAGAGTTCAAAGTAAAGCTTTGATATCCGTCGGTGTTGTCAAAAAGTAAACAAGAGATTAGTTTTTCGTTGTTAATAATTGTTATATCTATATTTTTTATTCTATTCGTAATTTATGATTGTTTTTTATTAAAATAATTGAGACATGGAAAGTTTTCTATTTATTTCTCCAATTTAAAGATTATTTTTTGATTGGTTCATTTTTTTTTAATGGCAGTCTATATATTTTAGATAATTATTGATTGAGAATAAATATATTAAGACGATATTAATTTTTCAATTCCTTTCTATTTCATGCTGTTAACCGTGTCTAACGGTACGGGCACAGTACTAGTCTATATTATAATAAGCTCAAAAATAACTTTCTATTAACTTTAGACAAAAAAGATTAACCCATAATCACACTCATCCTATGACTATTATTAAACGATTTTATTTCTTTATAATTTCAATCGTTGGATTATTTATCGGTAACTATAATCTAATGGATGATAGTGGACAGTTTCCCTTTATTCATTTTTTTTATTTTTCAATATCTCACTTTAATATTACAATGGTGATTTTCGTCAAACTTTGCATGTTATACCTAAAGGATATTGTGAGCAAATTGTGTGGTATACTCTTCAAAAATCACCACTTTGAAAAAAGATACATGTATTGACTCTATCGGAGAACATGTAGTTAGACCGAAATGAATTCGCAAATGTTGAATTTGCATCATACTTGAACGAGATAATATTTATACATTTTAAATAAAATTTTAATCATACATATTCTTAATTATTAAGATACTAAATAAATTTCTATAAAGGGTGGAAACCCATCAAAATGAGACAATTGCACTAACTTCTACAATTCGAAAGTGTAAAGACCCAATTGAACTAATAAGGAAAGTATATCCAGCATTGCATAGACTGGGAACTTCTACTGCTCAATTTTTAACTGATCGAACAATTCTCTTCCAACGTAATGATGTCAATAATATAAATCTTGCATCATTAAAAATATTTCCCTGTGATATCATTAGTTACCTATATGTAGACAAAAATGTGAATAATGATACGAGCAATCCGATTTTGGCAAATCGATACCCAATAGAATATTTGAACTAATTGAATTCTACTGGTGTTCCCCTTTCACACTTGCAGTTGAAAGTCGGTTGTTCAATTATTTTGATGAGAAATCTTGTACCTAGGGATGGTTTGTGCATTGAAACAAGATTAAGGGGAGTTCGATGTGGGCACCGTATTATTGAGGCTGAAATCTTGATCGGAGATAAAGCAGGAAATTTGATATTTATATCAAGAATTTCTCTTACCCATTCTGTGACTGAACTTACCATTTCAATTAAAAGGCACAAATTTTCAATTAGGTTGTGATTTGCAATAACTATAAATAAGTCACAAGTTCAATATGTTAAATTATTCGGCATTGATCTTCCTACACCAGTGTTTACTAATAGGCAATTATATGTTGCGTTATCTCGATGTACTGTGTTCAGTACAATAACGATTCTTTTGCAAACGAAAAATAACACATCCACAACAAATATTGTTTATTTTAAAATTCTTTTATAAGGCTTTAATCACAAAGTGGTACGGTAAATAGTTATTATATTTAGATAAATGTTTATAATCATATTACTTATAAATTGTCACACACACACACACACACACACATATATATTGATCTAATACTCCCTCCGTCCCAAAATGTTTGTCTCATTTGACTTTTTTTGTTGAACTTTGACCACAAATTTATGAGAGATTAATCATGTTCATGAAATTCTAAATTTATGAGAGATTAATCATGTTCACGAAATTTTAAAAGTTGTTGTTGATAATATTATTAATGTTGAATCAATAGGAATTTTTAGAATTTCATGAACATAATTAAATTGTCATATATTTATGGTCAAAGTTCAACAAAAAAAATCAAATGGGACAAACATTTTGAAACGGAGTGAGTACATTTTTAAAATAGGCTCCCACACATTCGATTAAAAATCTACAAGATACTCAACCTTCGGCTAAAATATAAAAGAGACTAAACATCCAATTGATAAGTTACAAATGTCTCCACCGCCCTTGATGTATGGTGATATTTGGGATGACCTAATTTAATTCACCGAATTGATATGTTTTTTTATGTTTAAATATAATTGAATACAATGCATCAAATAGTTAAATTGACGTGGTTTATATCTACTTTTCATTAAATGCAAGAAAAGTAAGTAAAAAGAGTTCAAGTTGAAGCTTTGATATCCGCCGATGTCGTCAAAGAGGAAACAAGAGATTAATTTTTCGTTTTTAACAAAATAATGAATTTATTTCTATATTTTTTATTCTATTCATAATTTATGATTGATTTTCATCAAAATAATTGAGACATGGAAAGTTTCCTATTTATTCAATTTTGAAAGATTATCTTTTGATTGATTAATTTTTTAATGACAACCTATATATTTTAGATAAACATTGATTGAGAATCTATAGTATAAATGGTAGTGGTGTGCTACAGTTGAATGAATAGTTACAATGGCCGAATTTTTCATTTTGCCCTCACTATTTTGTCCCTTTCCCATTTTGCCCTTAATTTTTTTTTAAATTAAAAAAAATGTGTCCTCGAACACGGGCTTAATTTAAAAAAAAAAAAAAAAGCGTGTCCTCGTACACGGGCTTATTCTAGTAAATTTATAAAAGACAATATTAATTTTTAAGTTACTTTTTATTTCATATTGTACACCATGCCAACCAGTACTAACACGGTACTAATAAACAATAAAATATAGAATGGAATAGGATAATATATAAGAAAGAAAAGAGGAAGTAGAATACAATTATAATAAAGGAGATATCCATAAAAGGAAAATAGGCCTGTTTGATTTAGGTTATTGATATGTTTTTATGGCTTATGACTGATAAATGATACTGTTTGATTTAATTTTTTTGAAATGCTGATGAATTGTCATAAGTAAATATGACTGTTTGATTAATACGCTGAAAAAGTGCTGAATAAAATTATAAAGACTAAAATAATAATAATAAATAATAATAATAATTATTATTTTATTATTATTTTATAATAATAATAATAATTTTATTATTATTATATTTTATTTTTATTTTTATTATTTTTATTTTTATTTTTATTATTATTATTTTATTATTATTATTATATTATTATTATTTTATTATTATTATTATTATTATTATTATTTTATTATTATTATTATTGTTATTTTATTATTATTATTATTATTATTATTATTATTATTTATATAATAATAATAATAATAATTATTATTATTATCACTTTTTGTTTTTAGTTCTATTATTAATAAGTAGGGGTGTAAATGGTTCGGTTTGGGGGAATTTACAGACCGAACCACTAGTCATCGGTTTGGAAAAATTTCAAATCGAACCGAACCATGAAAAAATTCAAACCGAACCAAACCAAACCGCTATGGTTTGGTTCGGTTTGGTTCAAACCGCGGTTCAATTATGCGGTTCAGACCGCGGTCCAAACTGTGGTTCAGACCATTATTTAGACTACGGTTCAAACCACGATTCAGACCGCAACTCAATTTCATATTGTTTAAATTTTCCGTGATCATGGAGGAAGAGCGAAAAATGCGAGTGTTTAAGAGACTAGAGGAAGAGAGAGGTCGAAGGAAGAAAAATACTTTACAATGGCGATCGTGGAGAGAACTTGGTTATTTATGTGTCGTAATGAAGATAACAAATTATGAAATTAATATTAAATAAAATACAAAACGGGGGTTATGATTAGTTTATGTAAATTTTAATAAAGATACAAAAATATTAAATAAGATACAAAACAAGGGTTAGAATTAGTTTATGTAATGTGGTTTGGTTTGGCGGTTTGGTCTCGCGGTTCGGTTTGATGGTTCGGCCTCGCGGTCTCAAACCGTGGTTTGGTTTGGTTCGGTTTAGTTTGGTTTGGGAGGTTCAGACCACAAACCAAATCGAATCATGTGGTTTGTAAATATTTGAGACTGAACCGAACCATTCATACTTGAAAACCAAACCAAACCGCATGATTTGGTTCGGTTCGGTCTCAAACCGCGGTTTGAACCGAACCACTTACACCCCTATTAATAAGGGTAATCTTGGAATATACAGTATAAAATTTCAATAAAGAAGAGGACTTACATGTTTTTAAAAAGTAGAATTAAGCACTAGGCTTAATGCTTACAACTTATTACCTTACATGTGCTTTAAATAACTTGTACATGACTTATGACTTATCTTACCCTAACTGAAATCAAACGCTTCAAAAAACAACTTATGAAAAGACATAAGTCATAAACACTTTCAGATAAGCCAAATCAAACAGACCCATACAAATCCCTAAAATTGGAATCAGAAAATTAATTATACATGGCATGATGTTCTGTTTACAATCTCCGTATCCCACCCGAAAATTAACAAATTTTCATTTTGGGTGTCTCATTTAAAAAGGCACGCTTTCAAAATGAAAACTTTTTAATACTCTTTTTAATTTGTGTACCCATTTGTAATTTGTTATAATTACAATAACTATCCACTAATTATTCCTACCACTTTCTCTCTCATACATCATTTTTTATACTTAAAACATTTACTTCACAGTACAATCTAGTTAATTCTCGTGCAACATCAACCTTTTGCCTTTTCGGGTGGAACGGAGAGGGAGTAGATCGATACAACACACAAGCTTTTATAATATATGTCGTTTCACAATTAAAAAAATAATCTAAAATGACATTAATTTAAAAAGAATCATAGTAAACCTTAAGGGTCCGCTCCCAAGTTTTTAGAGGAGAGAAAGGAAAGGAAGAGAAGAGAAGAGGAGAGAATTTAACATTTCATTTAAGTGCTCCCGAGTTTAGGAAGGAAGAGGAAGGAAAAGAATTTAAATTACATCTTTACCCTTAATGAAAGAAGAGGAGAATTATATTTAAGAGGCAAAATAGGTATATCAACAAATATGTTTAATAAAATTTTCTTTCCTTTCATTTCCTCCCGCTTTTGGAAGGAAGTGAAAGGAAGGAAAATTTCAAATATTTTTCTTCCTTTTCTTTCCTTCCATGTAAAATTCGGGAGGACAACTTGAAAGGAAATTTCCTTTCTTTTCTCCCCGTTTGAAAACTCGGGAGGTAGGTGTTGGAAAAATAGGTGTGTTTGAAGGAAATAATGTATTATTTCCTAAATGGGTTGTTTGTTAAATGACCAAATTAATTGTTGGGTTGTGTTCTACTCCATGAGAACATTGAAATCATATATTCATTTGTCCAAAATGATTGAGGGATGAATGAGATATTAAGGCTCAAAGTGAGTGGGTTGAAAATGGGAAAATGTGTTTATCCCACATTGGAAAAAGATGTAAAAGGAGGCTAGTTTATATACTCCTACACTTTAGTAGGGAGTAAGATTGTGGAGCATAGAGGCTCTCTCTCGCGCACAGGTGCGTAGGGGGGGTGCAAATCATGGACCGAACTCATGTGCAGCGCGTCCTGCGGACACGAATGGAGCTCCGAAATTGCCTGTCCGTGCAAGCCCACTTTTTGCATTTTTTTTCCTTGCTGGATCCAAGATATGTAACTGGCGAAGGCTACTCTGCTGAACCACCATGAGGCGTGCGCCTGGACCAGGCTGATGCGGCCGCCTGGAGGCCAGTAGGTGCTGCCCCGTTGCGCCGCTGTGTCTGGGGTGGGCGCCTCGTCCCCAGCAGCTGTATACGCCAGAAACTTTCCAACGCCAGAAACGTTCCTAAAGCTGTGTAACTGCCGCAAGGATCTCAAACGGCTGTGTAACTGCCTTGTGAGCTAATTGGTTGAGCCAATTTATTTCAATAATGGCATTGATTAAGAAAATTAAAATATTGTTTTAATTTTCGGACAGTTTTAATCTCATTGGCTAATATACAAAGGGAAGAACAAAACAAGAAAGACACAGATTTTCAGAATCTCTCTACACTCGAATTCGTTGCATATTGAAAAATCTTTTCTTTGGCCTCCTGCATATTGCATCCGGTGGTGATAATTTCCAAGCATTACTTCAATTCGACGGAGGTATAGTGTGCAGTAACTTTTCGATCAGTCCGTTTCATCCTGGGAGGCAATCGTCTAGTAACAACTGAAGCACAACTCAGTGAGAGACGAATTTGTCTTAAGGAGAATGTGATCTCATGCGACTCAAACATCTTGAAAAGCCAGTTTAATTTTCATTTATATTTTGTTTCTGTTTATATTTAGTTTTCTGTAATTTTTCTTCATGTAAAACTCGGGAGCTCAGCTTGAAATTGGAAGGAAATTTCTTTTCTTTTTTTTTTTTCTCCCCGTTTGGAAACTCGGGAGCAAGTGACTGGTAATTACCGATGTAAATAATGAACAGAATACGCGATATAAAGATTCATTTCCAGAATCGGTGATAGAAATCAAAGATTTGACGTTCCAAAAGTCATGTGGGTAGAGCTGATATGTGGTCTGGTTATTTACCGATTTGTTCGTCGTTTCTTTTATGATGATTCCGACATACTTTCCGATTTCTCATCCTCCGATTCCACCGCTCTCTTCTCCGTCGCCGATCGGTACTTCCCTATTTGTTTTTTCACCACTAACTGAAATTGAATGATTCTGATTCTGAGATTGTAAATTAATTGTTTTGTCAGGCTGGAGAAACTATATGGAGGCAAAGCCTACGTAGGGCTTCAAATTCCAGACGTTGATTCCGGTTCCCGTCAGAATATTGATTTGGTTCTCCTCACTAAAGGGTATCCTTTTTTCACCTTATCCTCTTTCCCAATATGGCTCTCCCATTTACAACACCCATTTTGGTCATGAACTAAAACAAGTAATCAACACTCATTTTGGAATGGATGGATTAGCTAATTTTCCATCTTTTTGCTTTTATCAATGCTAATCTCCTCCACCAAGCATGAAACTTCGAGAAGCAAACTTTTACCCATTTATTTGTTGGTTGTCTCACAGGGAGGCTGTGGTCATTTCTGTGAAAAATTTATCTGGATTCGTTTCTGTGGATGGAGATGGAAGTTGGGTGTGCACCGACTTTACTACTTCCTCCCACAAAGCACTGCGCACTCCTGATCCTGTAAGCTACATTTTTGTTTGTCAACCTAATCTGGTTCTTCATATGTCACAATTATATCACACTTGCATTTGTAACTAGCAGTATTGTGAGCGCACGTGTTGGCCATTGTCTGGTTTGCACTTTGCAGTGTCTCTAGTGAGGCATCTTTGTTCATCTCTCCAAGCGTGAGTGGGTTGCACATGAGGAAGAATCTTAAGCTTGATATACATTGTCAGGACCCTCTAAAGCAACTTAAAAGTTTGAATGTGTTAGTAACCAAGGAAGGCTTGGTCAGTGCATTGTAACTTATAAGGAGTTAATGTGCAGCTAAACAGTGGCGGTTTTTGCGGAGGCTGTTGATAATTATAGGCAACTTCAACATCGCTGGCAATAGAGCTAGCATTGGAAACATCTTTATTCTCCTCAAAATGTAGGATCGCATGGATATAGAGCTATTTATCTTATTTTAAACTCCCCGTAGGAGTTGCAGATTAGTTAGATGGGATTATGAGGCATTTCCTTTGATGTTGAATAGATGAGAGAGTGATGACCATTTGGCTTTGGATGTGTTTGTACATCAAGGAAAAAGGGGGTTTTGGGATATGTCCTCTTTGCTTTGGCATAAAGTTATGGAAGTTATAAGGAGCAATGTCGCTATGTATACAATGTTTGGATGTTATATTTTTTACCTATCAAAGATATACTCCCTCCGTCTCATCCAAAAGGGCACAAAATTCCATTTTGAGTGTCCCATTTAAAAAGGCACACTCTTAAAATGGAATTTTTTTAATACTTTTTTACTCATGGGACCCACTTGTCATACTCACAATAACTATTCACTTACTATTCTCTACCCCACTTTCTCTCTCCTACCTCTCTTTTCATAATCACAACACTTACTTTACCATAAACTCTCCTTAATTCCCGTGCAAGACCAATTTTGTGCCTTTTTGGGTGGGACGGAGGGAGTATATGTTTGGATGCTATTGGCCCTCTTTCACAAATGTGATCATCCCTTGCGAATTCATAAATCCTTGTAGTTACCTCTTCTGGCCTTAAATTATCTATGTTTTCAAAAGCGGGTTTAATGTTTGGTTTAGGGAAGACCATAGGGTGGTATATCTCCTTTGTGATTTCTTTCCTTGTTTGCATGGACCTCTTCTATCCATAATGATCCTTAATATAATTTTCACGTGCGAACAGCAACAAACTTTCTGTAAGTTTCCACTTCTCTGGAAATCATGATGCTACACTTAGGGATTCTGTTTGAACAATTTCAACTATCTTACTGCTTGCTTGATGTTTAGATCTTGAATTCTGGACATTGTTATCTTGTGTCTGTTGACTAGTCATTGAGAACCTTAGATTAACCCCATAATTATGATTGTTTTCCATTATTTAACTTACATTGGTAAATTTCAAATCCCCATAAATTGGATATAACAACTGGTTTCCCATGTTTCTCTCATGCATAATAGGTTAAGTTCTAATTGACATCAGAGGCAGATGTGCAACACTGGCCATTTGGCAGATATTTTTTCATGTGCAGGAATCATAGCAAGAGTCATGAGCACCTTTTCTCAACTGGCCAATTGGCCTGAGGCCCCCTGACATTCTCTTTGTCTAATAGAACTTGTCATTTATTAGCAAAAAACTAAAATAACAATTCATGTTGTTTTAGGCCTAGTGATGTAATACCATCTAGTAGTCTGGTTCTAGTGAAAACATGTGACAGTGATTAAGAAGACATACCCATTTAAATATCCTCTTAGATTTCACAACTTCATTTTTTTTAAATATCATCTCCCTGCTTTCTTTTTTCATTGTTTTCTCACCTCTTCATTGACGAGTCCATATGATGATTCGTGTTAGTCAACCCCAAATCATTTTGGGACTAAGGCTTTGTTGTTATTGTTGTTGTTGCTGCTGCTGCTGCTTTTAGTTCTAAGTTTGAAATTTAGGCTTCTGCTTTCAAGATTGACATTGGATAATCTCCCATAGTTGAAGAATTGTACCTCAAGCGGTCTTAGGTGTTCGTAGAAGCCTCTTTAGTACAGATATGAGATGTGCGATGTCTTAGTCAAAGAACATTTATTTTTCTTGTCTCTCGTGGTATTTAAGGTAATGGATTTAGCTTGTATATGTTCAAAGGCAGAGATTTGTTTGCTTTGATCCTTGTGCTGCCTTGTTGGACAAACTATCATTGCTATATCATACCACTCTTTACCTGATTTACATCAAGGGTGTTTTACAAGGGTAAGAAATTCGTCAGAAAAGTTCCTGTTTAGCATTCGACACTTGCTGCTTTTTCTTGAGTGTGGTACGGATGGCCCAATAAATCCATCAAGTGGGGACATTATCCTCATTTATGCTGACAGTAATGTTAATGTATTTGCTATGTTGTCTGGCCAAGAAGAGGAATTAACTAAAATCCTTTTTTATCTTCTTACTGGCTTTTAGTTCTTATGTCATGGCTGTGTTCTTCTGTATCAGGTGGCTGAGGCCAAAACGCAAGTTGCAATTCTTGAAGCATATCTTGACCAAAGGGGAGTTGCCCTTCCAGAAGGATTTTTGTCCTGCAAAGTTGTATGTCCCAACCCAAATTTCCGGTATGCATTAGAAAATTCCATTTTTACTTATCTGTAACTTTGGCTTCTTTGCTAATATGCTATGATTTTCACATGCCAAGGGCGAGACTCTGGCTTTATCTTAGTGGCCTTCATGAAGTTCTGGCTCTTTTTTTTTTTTCTTTTTGGGTGTGGGGGGAGGGGGGAGTATTTTGATTCTTCTAGCTGGCTGAGAGGTTCATACATTTTCTAGTTTGTACACAGAACAATGTCTTTTGTTAATAGACTTGGCAGGGGTCATTTCATGGCTTACAAAAAGTCCTCAGCTGCTCTGATAAAGAATGTCACTGGTATGACTCCTCAATTAGGAAGTCAATGAAATCGAAATAATCAAATACTGTGCTAAATTGATGGGGTATTTTTAGGGCAAATTGCACCATACTACCACCAAGTTTACCCAAAATTGCAATGTGGGTCACATAGTACCAAAAGTTGCAATTTAGTATACTATATTCACACGAAATGGCAATACAAGGAAATTTTGGATGTTTGTTAACATTGATTGACGGAAACACTTACACATGCTAGTAACGTTGTCTTGAGAGGGCAAAATTGTCTTTTCCCTTTATTCCACCATTTCCTCCTCTTCAACCCTCCCCTCAACAACACCCCCCACCATCATCTTCCCCCAAACAATGAAACAATTCGAAATCAAACAATAACTATATCATCTCCGAGTTTGGTTCAAACAAAAATCAAATCAATCTCTCCCCTTCTCTTTCTGTAATTAGATTTTTGAATTTCTCCCTGATTGACTTTTCTTGACCCAAGAATCCCAATGGTAACCCCATCATCAACAAGCTTTCGCTTCTACAAACAATAGCAACAACAGCATACCAATGCCACGTAAGAAATCAGATTCAGAAGAAAGCTAATTTCTAGAGAGGGGTTTTCAGATTTGAGGCTTAATAGAGAGAGAGCTTGAAGCCATTTATGTAAATTTGCTGATGTTCTGGAGAAGGGTTTCTTATAACCCCTTCATTATTGAATTGTATTTTTTGAGGCTATGATGAACAACAATTCTGGAGAGCTTGAAGCCATTGATACGAATGTGATTCGATTGCCAACTACGGAGACTTTCATTGATGAAAGATGGAAACTTGGAATTGGGAATTAAGATTAGGGTTGATGGGATGGGAAGGGAAGGATGAGATTCGATCGCCATCAAGCGGCCTGAATATTCAAGAATGTTGCTGGAAAATCTAAGGTTCACAAACCCAGTTGAAAGTCTCAAAATACTCGATCGATATGCTGGGAAATTTGCGAACATTAGAGTAAATGTCGCTGAATATCACAAGGATGTACTCGTTGGGTTAGAGGAAATTGCAACTACTGGAACAAATCGCTAATTAAAGTTAGAAACAAAAGGAACAACTTGTCAGAAACTTAACAATGCCGGCTGGAATTTATGAAATGGATGAAATTGGGAGTCCTTGAACTAGGGAAACTATGATTTGTGGGGATCAAATGGGTTTCATTATTTGCAAGATGAAATTAAAAAATTATTTCCTATTTTATGGAGAGGGTTGGAGAGGAAGTTGATGATGGTGGTTTTGGGGAGGAGGAAGAACAATCACGGTGGAGAGTTGTTGTCGGAGGAGGAAAGGATGAAGGAGACTAAAATGGTGGAATAAGAAGGGTGGTTGTGGTGTGGAAATGACTTTTTTGCCCAATAAAATTCATGTGAGTTGCACACGTGTTGGGTCCATCCACCATATTTAACAGACATCCAAAATTGTCTTGGATTGCCATTTTGTGTGAATAGTGTACAAAATTGCAACTTTTGGTACTATGTGACCCACATTGCAATTGTGGGTAAACTTGGTGATAGTATGGTGCAATTTGCTCGTATTTTTATGGGTTAATTTCACTGCCCACCCTGAAGTTTGGACAAATATTACTGCCCCCTTGTGGTTTGGTTTCGTCTCACTATATCCCCCTTTTGTCAACTTTATTTAAATAAAATAATTGTTTCACCCCTAAATCTTAAAATTGACTAATATAGTATTTGGAATTTGCAATGAGGAGATTTAGGGGTAACAGTCATTTTGCTCAAACTTCAAGGGGGGGGGGAATATTTTATCCTTAGGAATAATATCCTCATGCAATTCTAAAACATTGTGTTGATTCACCACCAACAACATTAACAAAGCGTTAGTCCCAAAATGATTTGTGGTCGGATAATTATCCTTAGGAGTAATATCAATAACAATTTTTATAATTGCGTAGGGATAATTGAATTTTCATAAATTAATTGTCAAAATTTCAGTTGAGTTGACCGTGAAAATCAAAGTGGGACTATCTTTCCGGGACGAGGGAGTATTTAGAAAGTAACCATCTAAAACTCGAATGGTTTAATCCGGCTGAGAGGTTGGGAGAGGTGGTTTCTATAAACCAAACATGCATTAATTGTTAAAGTTGTAATTGATGATAGTGATTTAGTAGTTTGACTTCCACTTGGCAATGTCAATTTTCTTGGATCATGTTGTATACCATTTGCCCCAACTTTTTTCATCATTTTGCAGTACCATTAATCCGAGCTATTTTCCATCTGAAGTTGTCACTCATGAACAGTGGATGCAATTGAAGCCTGAACAAAAGAGCTTGTTATCTGGTTGGATCAAGGGTGCTTTTCGCAGTACAAAGAAAGAAATGCAAGAATCTATACAGCAAAACCTTGGTTTCATCCTCAGTACTGCTCCAATGTGGGATAGGTCTGTTGAGGTTACCTTTTACTAACATTCATCCATTGGTACTGCTGCATTCTGAATCTGACATTATAAGCTGCTCTATCAGTGAATGGTGTAGATGCTCTCCCCAAAATGTTTGTAGCTACTAAAAATTAAAAAATAAGCAAGAAATTGCCACATAAGAACGTTTTACATGGTTAGAGAGTAGAAATCAATTTTTTATATTATATTGAAAGTTATACTGGTGTTAGATATGCGAACAAAGGTAAGATTACAAATTAGATGCATTTGACTTCTATAAGACATGGGGAATGTAGTGGAAACACATGGTTCTGTTTTCTGAAGTTTTGGGTTAGGGTAGGAATTGAACGTTCCTGACGCCATACATAGAAAATTGTTGTGGGAAAGAACAAAAAACAAACTAGAGTGTTGTGAGAGAATATAGCAGCAGAGTATCAGTAAAAGAAGCAGTTTTACGAGTCTAACATGGTCCTCTTCTTTTCCTTATTATTGGTTGTTCATTTTTTATATTATGAGCATTCAACCTTTGCCTAATTTCTCATGCTAGATACTTTGCCTAATCAAATTATTTTCTACATGCAGGTTGGAGCTCAAAGGTAACAAGTATCTCTTAGGGGAATTTGTGGAATTCAAAGGAAAGCAAGATGATACTCAGGCTTTAAGAAATATCAAGAGATCCAAAGTTAGCAGATTAGTTATCCAAAGAACAAGCATGTTTGGTCTGGGTACGTCTCTATCACCTGTCATTGTTCGTTTGTTATGGCTGTTTGATAAAAAGGCATACATCTTTTACGGAAAATACTTAAGAGTGACTTATTTTTCCTAATTCGATATGCTTGTCTGATAACCCCCCATTTTTTAGACCAAAACAAACTTGAAATATACTTGAGCACCTAGTTAAGGAGTTGAATCCTTGGGTTGGTTGAACTGTAATCAATGTGAGAATGTAAGTTCAAGTTTCAACTGTTGGGTTTTCTTCAACAAAATTATGTCACCTCTTTTTAAGTAAAAGTTTATGTGCAAGTCTAAAAGTATGCTGATCCCACTACACAATGGTAGACAAAGGTCTAATGGTACATGGAATTGAAGTATTCACTTCTTTAAAGGGGGCACTGGTACTAGGGCGAGGATAGGCTGAAGCTTTCATGAATGAAGAGTTTAGATTTTTGTTCACAAAGTGCTTGGCACAAAACTCTATATAAATGGGGATGAATGGGGTTGGCTTAGATCAAGCTTATTTGTAACCATTGGCTCTAGGGAGACTACCTGCCTGCACCAAGTTATGTAGACCCAACTGGTTAAGCAACTGTGTCCCAATTTATATAAAATGATCTACTAAGCTGAAGTGAATTGTTGTATTGAAGCTTTTTTATCCAGCATAGTCCCCATTGGTGTATGAGAGTCCAATCCAACTATCCTTTTTTTTTCGAAACTGATAAGCGAGGGGTTTTCACCCATATTTCATGGTGAAAATTGGTATGTTGCGAATCCATCATCCTTTCTAGTCTTATAACTGGACTCTTTGTCAGCGTACTTGACTACTATGGTTTGTGATAACCACATGCCTGTAGCTTTCACCAGCACATGGGTGAAATGATGGTATTGCTTTAACAAAGCACACCCCTCTCAGTAGCATATACTCCGTTGAACAATTTGATTGACTCACATTTTTCAGTTCCATAAAGCATCCAGGGTTAAATTACTATCAAGATTCTTCTATTTCTCTTTTGATGTTGTGGTGAATAACATTCTATCCAAAATGCGTGGTGCACCATGCAGCTCACTCAAAGCTTCAGGTTCTCTACTCTGCTAGAGACTACCGAAGTAAAGGGACTGCATCTTCTGAGTGGACGGAAGTAACGGTTAGATCAAGCACGGAGGCCTTGTTTCAACCACAACATTCTCCCAAAGTACGAAAATTTAAGCTATCTTCAATCATTTCCATGTCACTAAGCGCCTGAAATTACGTGCCGGGCTGGGTATGGAATTTTTGGAATGTGCAGGGATAACTCTTATTGAGGCTGGTCTTTGGAAACCTATATGTTTTCTTCTTCTTTGATTTGTTATGCAATTAGGTCCGTTATCGCATCTTCTATACTTGAATGTTAAATAATTTATCATGTAATTAAAGTGGGCAAATCTGTGTGAGAAGAATCAAGCAGAAGAAAATATATGTATATGATCAAATTTTATGGGTTGCTTGATGGCTTCTGCATGCTTTTAGCTATGAAATGTTTGGCAACATTATCAAATGTCCCTCCGACACTCATTTTGGGATAGAATAGACAGGGCCTACACATAAACAGCGCAAATTCAGCCTCTGGCCCTAACAACCTGAAGGAACTTGCTGACAAATGCGTGTACAACTGCCCCCTCCTCCTGTGACAATCTGAAGAAATGTTTAATCCCCAGATTCTTGCGGTGGCAGAGGAAGTGAAGAAGACCTTGTCCATTGTATGTGTTTGAGCACATGCTTCCAACACGTTATGTGCGGCTCTAACCTCCGTATCAGCCATGAATTCCTGTGTTTTGAGACAAAGGTTAGATTGGGGGGGGGGGGTGGAAATTTAGAAACCTAATGAAATGGAAATTTAGTAGGGGCGGTGGACAAGAGCGGAGCCGAGAGGGCCGGAACCGGAAGCATCCATGACACAGACCACCCTCTTCTTCTTCCAGCAGGATGATGATGGTGATGGTGATGATGATTCATCATCCAACAACACACAAGGTAGAGTGTAGAGGTGCCATTGTTCCAGACAAATTACACACAGGAGGCGATGCAAGTAAAAATAATTCGGCGTTTGTTGCTCACCTATTTATTTTAAACATTTATTTTAACAATGTGAGTGAGTTAATAAAAAAAAATAGAGAGCATTTAAAGAGTGTGGGGGGGGGGGTCAAGTTTAGTTAGATATGTATAAAATTCTGTTCCGTTGCAATTTTTTATTTTCGTTCGTCTCGAAATAAATGGTCTCGAAATAAATGGTAGTGTTTTCATATAAGGAAATTGACTTCGTGCAATTTTAACGTTGTATTAGCAATGTATAAATTAGTAAAACACATTTCTTAAAAACGATTCATTAATAACGTTGATAAATTAACTGCAATATTTATTTTGGGACAAAAAAAAAAAAAAAGAGAGAGAAGTTTTTCATGTTATTGGTATGTTGGTGGTTAGCCAGAACCCCAAATAAATTAAAAATGAAAAATGCAAAAAAAATTAGATTAGATTATTAAATACTGCCTCTGCAAATATTTTTTATATTTTGGATGAACCAAGATATAAAATTTTCAAATGAAAACTTTAATTCTTTTTAAAGTGATACATCTCATTTGTTATATTCATAACAACTATCACTTAATATTATATATCCTACTTTCTCTTTCGTATCTTACTATATATCAACGCAACACTTTAATATTATAGACTTTTTCTTAATTTTCAGTAAATATATAAATTAAGCTGGGACGGAACGGGAGGGAGAGACTATAATGTATTGTAAAGATCTATCGACTTTTTAACTACTTTGATTTAGCTTCATTTTTAATCATTCATGTTTTTTTAGCAGTTTTAACCTCTGTATTTAGAATACGCCCATTCACATTACCCTAGTGCTCCGTCTTCATCCAAAAACGTTAGAAAATGTTAATAAAATATAACGAGGGTTAATTTGTGGGTTTTTTCGTGTATTTTACATATTACATGTATCAAACTTGAATTAGTTCGAAATGAAGAATCATTTCTCTCGAACCCCCCCAATCGCCACCCCTCTTCCGCCACCACTGCGCCACCATCCATCTCAACCCTGACCATCACCAACCACCATCCATATCAATCCCAACAACCCTACACAATCACCACCCCTCTTCCACCCAACAATGGCAGAAACAAATACCAAACTCCACAATTCCACCAAACACAACAAATCAAGGACACATTCCATATCTTCTCTTTCCCCACCTCCGTGCACGTCCATCGCCCCTGCCTCCTCTCCCGTACTCTCGTGAACATAAGCTTCCGTACACTCCTCTGCCAATCCACATCAATCGCACGTCACAAAATCAACCTCGCCGATCGCCACCGCCGTAGCCGACAACAGTTGCACAATCTCAAAAATTATTCAAAAAGACACAAACTTTATGCTAAAAATAAACAAAATTAACATCTCAAAAAGCAATAAGAATGAAAGACTCAACTACTCTAAACAACAAATAAAAGAATAATAATAAAAAAATCATAAATAAGTCAACTGCTACAGATTATAGTGAATAGTTGATTGATTGGGGAAGTGGGGGAATTAATGGAAGTAAATAACTTACTTAAATTTGATGAAAAGGATAGGGATTGAAGTTCAAAAGTAGTCAATTTGGATAGAAAAACAGATTGATTACAGAGGGTGGAGGAAGGTGGTTCCGCGGATGCGGAAGTGGATGGGCGTGCGATTATGGAGGGTGGGTGTGGACTGTGGATTTTGAAGGAGCCGCTGCCCAAAAACTTAGGATCCGTTTGGACCCGTAAAATGGGCCATTCAATTATGCTTTCATTGAGGATTTGTCATTATCTCTATTGGAGATTTTGCCCCCAAGAAAGTGGTTGGATGACGATGATGGCGGGGCCAAGTTGAGGAAGGGGAAGAAGACAGGCATGCCAAGAAACAGGTGAAGCCTTTGGGGGGGTGAGAGTTTTAATATCTTTCCAAGTAATTAAATTGAATCCACATAAGAGTCCACTGAGGAATCCCATTATATCCTGTTAGATTTTCGTTAATATTTTCTAACGTTTTTGGATGGAGTTAGGGCACTTGGGGTAATGTGAAGGCGTATTCTAAGTAAAGAGGATAAAACTGCTAAAAAAACAAGAATGATTAAAAGCGAAATGATTTAAAAAAAAAAAGTAGATTGGGTCGTAAGGTAAGTCATCCAATTATGATTGAAATCATTAATAATGTATATTGATTACTTATTGAGCATATGAATGTGTAAATAAAGAAAGAAAGAAAGAAAGGTACATTTAAACAATTATTGTTAAGTACCGGTTAAAGTCCCTTTTTCCCGTTGGGTTTATGTAGATAGTAATAAAGTCCTACACACTACATCCGTTCTATTAAGATGGTTTTAGTTTTTAAAATAAAATCAAAAGCACAACAATATATAAAATTTTATTAGAAAAAATAAATTAATCGTGGATACATATTTGAGAGAGAGGATGAAGATGTGTGGTCTGCGTAATAGGAAGAAAAGTAGATAAATCAGTTGGTTCTAAAATCTGAATCGTGACGGTTGGGACATGGGGAAGTTTGGTTTGGTGAGAAAAAGGGAGTCTTGTTAAAAAAAAAAACAAGTTTGTCTGCCCTCTGTGTTTCTTCCTTCTGCTCCTACAACTATTTATTACCTTTAGGTTTAAATGATGCAATATTCTCCTCCTTCAGGGTCGATTCCACCAATTTTACAACATCACCACCTAAAATAGACAGACAGGAAATAACATCAAAAGGTAAGCAATACCATTTTTACTAGCAAAAGAAAACTCTTTTGGCCATGTGAGTTTGATGCATTCCCATAGTTTTGTTATTAGCCATACTGCGTGCAAATCCTTAAGGTTGATACTCACCCCAAACTTGTTAATTTCACATAAAGGACTAAAAATTTTATTGAAAAACAGGTCAGAAGGTTATCTATCTCAATATTAGAGATTATAATCCTTACCAGTTCTTCGTTTCTCCCCTTCATTTACGTTGACAAGGAATGACGAAATCTCATGGTCTTTTAACTGCAGTAAAAGATAGGCGAGCAATGCAATCAACAGGGGGAAATTATCAAAATGTAGTGACATATTTTAATTAGGAAATCCCGTTTAGTTATCAAGCGAATATATCAGTTCTCCCTTGAGCAAGGAAATACATTTCACCTTGGAGAGAAGGGCCTTCGCAAGCTCCACTGGACCAATGGAAGACAAGCCTGTGCAATATGCAGGTATGAACTTCCCATTCTGGTATCCAGCAAAGAAGTGATAAGCTGCTTGACCAGGAGAGAGCTTTGAAACAGGAGGGATTGCTCCAGAGCTGCTTTAACAAAACAAAACACCAGTAAATAGCAAGCCAATTCATGAAACGAAGCCTAACATGAGTGAAGTAAAAAACTAAATAACAAAGACTCATATGAGTACATCGGATGTAGGATTCAGAATATTCCAGGGCATAAAAGAATTCTTTTTCTTTTTTTCAAACCCCGGTGCGCCAAGCGGTCCCCGCCTTGCGGGGGTTGGGAGAGGGAACCATTTGCTAGAGTCTTCCCCTGACAATTGCCAAGAGGCTGTTCGCCAAGGTTCGAACCCGTGACCTTATGGTCACCAAGGCTCGCCAGGGCATAAAAGAATTGAGTGAGGAAATTCCATGGAAAAGAGCATTTTATCATAATATAAGAAAAAAACACTTTTCAGAACTCTTAAATGTTTAGCATCAAATTCCATCTCAAAAGTGCTCCAGATTACACCCCCCCCCCAATTTTTTATTTTTCTTAAAGCAAAGGCATGTACATTCCGGATTCAATACCCTTGGTCAAGAGATATTAGTTGAAACATTAAAGCACAACAAACATGCATACAACCAAGTTTGGTGTAGATTGAAGCATTTAATATAAAGCATCACAACCGACAACTGAGACACCTCTGCTCAGTTTCATTACCTATCAGAAGTTACAAGGATGAGAGCAGCTGGCAATTTCGATTGATGTTGGCCTCCAGAATTCCCATTTTGAAACAATGGCGAAACACCATGAGGAGAAAGAAAAACACCAGCATCAGTTGAAACTAACAGATCAAAGCACTGCAAGGTATCTTCTGGAGCGAACAAAAGAACTAGAGAGTCGCAGCAGACAAGTAGCCTGAAACTCACTCAGAGCTATCTGGTGTAAGTAAATGCTTATATCATTGTAGTATAATAAGGAATTAGACAGCTGGGAATTTACCTAGCAGGAAGAAGCAGGCCTCCTCTTGAAGATATGATGGGTCCAGCTAAGCAGGATAGGGCTTCTTTCGTAGAGCATGCATCAGCAAAGGCTTTACCACATAATATTAGAGATGACCGCTCAGTATCAGCAGCGATAAATCCATCATTTCCTTGGTTTCCAAGACCAAGAGCTCCGGCAGCACTTGAACTGAAAATATAATTCAATATCCGAATCATTCTATGAGGTAATTCTCAAGCCATCCTGAAGTTGCTCTTCCTATCGGTCTCAGAGGCCACTATCAGTAAAGATAAAGGATATATTATATAAGAATTCATGGACCCATGAGATTCTCATTCTCTCATGAAACTCTCTCTCTCCCCCCCCCACACACACACCACTTTGCTTTTCCTTTCATGTCACAAACATCAAAAGGATTTTAATCTGAGTAAAAAGAGACATCTTACACAGATCTCCTGCATGATTGCAACGGGATCGATATCTTAAGAGCACAGCTCATTGAGCAGACATTGATATTATGATATAAGCATTTGAGAATAACAAGAAGAAACACAAGGACATGCAAGAAAGAAACCCTTTCCATTCTTTCTAACCAATATACTGCCTTCTATATTAGACAGCGCAAAATATCATGTCTCTTTTCGAATATTTAACAGCATTTCATGTCTCTCCGTATAACTAAACACGAATTAGGAGGCTTCACCATGCAGAAGGAATTTAGTGAACCTGTACACGAAAAATACCGAGCTATACAAAGCTTCCCTATCTTAAAACAGCCTAGATAAAACTAGATCTACAACCAAACATACGCAGAATTATAGAAGCCACAGGAAATAGGTGTTTGAAATCACTAAATGATGTACACAAAAAGATACATAAACTTTGACAACACCTTAATGATGAAGCAGCATAAACTGTAATAGGGCAGGAATCATGAGAAACTCCACGACTGGAAGTTTTCCAAAGGAAATTGGAAAAGGGATATACAGCAGAAGAGCTATCACTTATTACGCGAACTTTTGCATCAATTTTTGGGAAGGAACCAATAGCGCCGTCATGAACATAAATATTTGGGATGGAGGATATGTGATTCGTTACCTGTGAAAAACATTCCAGCATAAGACAAAGCACGATGGCAGCCACAAGAAACAGAATAGTCTTTTTTAGAGTATGTAATGCACAAGAAAAACTCGGCTATGGCAGAGAAACTATTTTTTCCTACGTGCTGAGGATCACATTTATGTACACGCACTGAAGAACTACAAGCCGTCAACATACAGGAAGAAGACAACACCTTGACTTGAGTAACTGTTAATATATTTTCATTATGACCAACTCACTAGCAACAATCTGCAGTTGAAGTAATGTTTTTACTTCAAGTTCCAAATATGGAAAGGATGAGAATCGTGTCTCTATTTACAAATTCAGTCGGTAAAGAAATTGGGCATCGTGAAAAATCAAGGTGGTGTAATATCAAGAAATTCAGGAGCAGATTTCGAAGAAAAGAGACGGACAACAGACAAGCAGTTCGGCTAATACAGAAGACAAACACTGAGTGAAATTAAGAATAAAAGAGAACACGCCAGGGAAGCACCACCATAAGCAAACAATTAGAGAAGAGATATATACCTGTTTTAAAAGTCTACTGAACTGTGCCTTGGAAATTTTGGGACCCCCACCAAGAATGTTTCCCCGAATACAAACTGGAAGCCCACTCAAAGGCTCTAAACAATCAAGAATTAAGATAAAATCAGAAATAAGGAACTAAGGACGAAATCTAATTATAAGTAGTACAAATCAAATACCCTTTTTATATGATCACAAATCAGATAACTTTTTATAAGATCACAAATCAGATACCTGCAACGATTGCACCCTTCTGTTGTAGCTCAGAAGGCGTCAGATTTTGAAAAGCATTTTCCTGTACAATCACACCTTTTGCAGCCAAAGCTGAGTTCAGACCATAAGATATTGTAGGGCCTTCTCTGCTATATCATCATATAACAAGCTAGAGTCAATTACAGTCTCTGCTTTGTAGGTAGCCCCCCTCCCCATCCCCTAAAACAACCTTTACCCCCATACCCACCCATAAGGAAAGAAGGAAAAAAGAATCAGAGTGTTATTTGTGATAATATTCAAATAAAACCTCAAGATACAACAACAACAACAAAGCCTTAGTCCCAAAATGATTTGGGGTCAGCTAACATGAATCGTCAAGACATCTTAATACAAATTCCTGTTTTTCATACGCCATTATTCATACATTGTTCATATTTGTGTAGACCTTAAGTATTTAGATTGATGTAACAATAAATATGGCAATGCAGCAAGGAAAGTTGCAAGTAGACTGTCAGGGTTAACTAAAACCAAAAAGGAAGGAAGGAAAATCACCCTGTCCTGTAAGAGAACTTTGATGAGGACCTTACTATAGGAAATAAGACATCGAGTGGCAAACACCCCACATTGGTACCAAGTCTCGTCATCCTTATCTCTACCAAATGATCTGAAGTTAATCAAGGGGAAAAAACTGAGTCTCAGGTCTACCCAAGCATCCTAGGCAATTTGATATTAGCATTAACAAAAGAGAGGTATTTCGTAAGTCAACTAATCCGTTATCCCTCAGAACCTGTCAATGCTGACCCCCTCCCATTAAAGCACTCTGAGCCTGGGAAACTGTCTCTGACTCTCATCTAAAACTGGAAACATTCTCTAAGACTGCAGTTTGGGAACTTATAAATGCTGGTGATTATATCAAATGGGTCAACAATTATCCCCTCGAGTAGATCGCAACTCGTTACTGACCAAAGTGATAAAAATTGAGATAATACTCAAACTCGCATCATTTGCATAAACTCCAAAATCTTCCTCCGTTTTCCCTGTTTCTCAAGACCACAAACATTTGTACACGAAAATCCCATCAGGCTAACTAAAAAATGTGAAATTCAATTTTGCAAGATGAATTTCCTTAGCCTTTCATTGGGCTATTTGAAAAGAAATATTAATAATCCAACTTTATGCATTTGTATGTTTAAGTTCTCCACTATTATTAGATAAACAAGTTATCAAAATTAGAAAAAACATATATTGATGTACGGTTGGAACCTCACCTAGACAAGGCTGTCTTTTCAGTTTCCTCTTCAAACGATGGAGCAGAAACTGTGTACTGCAAAATCCAACTAGAGGAGGTTATCTTAACTATTCAGCAGTTCTTATACCCACAAAAAAAAAAAAAATTAAAAAAATTCAGCAGTTCCTATCTTATGAAGCCGCAAAGTAGAACCTAATAAGTGTAAGCATTGAATTGAGGCAAATAACACTTCAAATTTTGCAGTTTCAGTACTAGTTTTCAAGATATTGCTATAAATTTAAACTGGTTCATCTTCTGCGAAAATAAAACAAAAAAAATAAAATGTGTAAATTTGAATAAAGAAAGGTATGTTGATTGTTTCAGGCACCTTGAAAATGAAAATGTCAAACCCTTTCAATGATATCAGATGAAATTCTGTTCACGCTTGTCAACAGAAAACAATTTCATGCAACTTATACATAACCATGGAATAAAGATAGTAATCAGAATTCTTAAATATGAGGTCAAAAGCACGATGTGCTCTTAAGCTGTTAAACAGAAATCAGCCATATACCTAGTGTCCATCATGAACACAATGTTACTTTCTGCCTTCTACTATGCTTGCCACGTGTTCAATCAGCTGACCAGTGTCAGTTAACCAGTGTCTTACAATGCTCAAACACCATAATTCTGCTTATGAACAGCTGGTAATGCCATTAAAGTATTGCCATTGATGATGATCCTACCTATATACCTAATTTGCAGAAGTAGATTGTATTCGTCCAGATCATCTTTAGCCAAGTTTAGGAATTTTATCATTTCTACTAAATTATATAGATGCATATTAGCATTCTAATCTAGGTCAAAACTCCTCACCCGAACCTGGTATTTCCACATTGCTCATCGGGAATTTACAGCCGCAACAGGTTCACAAATTATGTGGGTGCAGTAGGCGCCTATAGAGGATGAATGAAGAGCTAATTTGGTGTTGAATTATTATATATAACAAAGGCAAACTAATTTCGTTAACTAGAAAAAGGAAAAAAGAAAAGGATTTCGGCGGCCGGAGTATGTAGGAAGAGGAGGGAAAAGAAAGAGTGCTTACAGTTGCTTTCGCCGGAGCTGCGAGAGGCTGACGATACGTCGGAGACGACGAAATCGCCCAGGTTCGTAGTAATCGATTCATCACTACCTCTGTTCTAAAAAGACCGCCTGGCCTGCGCCCTCTCCAACGCCTGGGCCTGTGCCTCGCCAGCCCCGACTAATTCCGACTAATCCCGATTGGGCCCCCGACTGGGCCCCGCCTAAGCGCTGCAGCCGCTTCCGCCGCCTCAAGATCCGCCTGGGCCGCTTAACTCGATCACTACCATGTGAATGATAACTGACCTGAGGCTCTCAGTTTGTTTAAACCTCCCCTTATTCTTTCACTTTTCTACACTCTCCTCCCCCCCGTTTTCAAGGTTTTTAGTTTCACTTTGTTTATTAAGAAACCAATGCATAGTTAGTTAGAATGATCAAAATACTACTCATAGTTCAAGTGGGTTATTATATGAACTTTATTAATTAAGAATAAAGTAAAATAATAACCGATGATTAAAGAACTTTAAATCGGAACAAAGAAAGTATAATTGTTTACATTCACGATCATGATTAATTTAATATATGAAAATCAATACCAGTGTCTTGTCACATTGAATTGGATTAATGGCCTTCTCTCTAGTAGTAATTGTGTATGGCAAAAATTGTGGGGCGCAAATGATTCCGAAAAACCCCACTCTTACAACAGATGGACTAACAAAAATGTTGCTGTTTCGCAGCATCTAAACTTAGAACCTAGGCTTCCACTGAACTCATCATTGAAGACATTACATTGACTTTCTTATCATTCCCCGCCTTTCCTGATTTCCTTTTCTTTTTCTGTTTCCCACCAGAAATATCCTTTGCTGGTTCTTTCTTCTCCTCCGCTGCTGTTTCTGCACCCAAAGAAATTTCTGCATACTTGTCCTTGGAGGACTTAATCTCCTCCAACTTGCCTGACTTCCGTTTCTTAGAAGGAATTTCCTTTGTGTCTTCTTTGGTTTTTTCTTCTGACAATTGCTCGTGATCTGCACCCCAAGAATTCTCCACATGCTTGTCTTTGGAGGACTCTATTTCGCTTCTTTCTGGTTCAATAACACACATTCCTGCTAGAGTGTAATCCAACAAGTATGCACTTCTTTGCAGCCTGTCTATCCTACTGAAGTGCCACTGGGAATACGGGATAAGTCCTTCCAATAGCTCTCCAACACCTTTCACCTGATAGAACCATTAAATTTGACAAATCATTATTCAAATATTCATCAGCGCACACAATTTTGACTAATTTCTCTTTTTCTGATTGCTTAAGTTGAGCAGCGTCTGTATATATATTAAGCGGAAATAAAAGTTGCAACGTTGGACCCTAAATCTCAACGTATGTAGAACATGGCCCCTAAAGTAAGACTCATCACTAAACATCGGAACCCAAATTGGATTTACCCTTAATTAATTGGTGTCCAATCTGACATGGGCAATATTGCATACAACGCATACCTATCGTTATAATGGAGTTAGTCACTTATCTCAATATGTGCACAGTGTGCATGGTCAAACAGGACACTTACTCCGAACCACAATGAGGACATACGACGAGCAGAAAAGATCAAGTATGCAGCAATGACATATACAATAAACCAGATTTCCACTATGCAAAAACATATCTTGGGTTTATCGTCTTTAATATATTGTCAGTTATAAAAGCAGATCTCAGCTTAGTTGATCGATCCCCTGGATAATATGTCCAATGGCCAACAGCATAGCCCCCCTCAAGGAAAAACAATGTACGCCAAAACAATTCAAGGGAAACTATTATCAATCAAGTGAGGCGTCCGCCCCTCTTGAAGCCAGGCGTCCGCCTCACTACTCCTCTCTACGGCTTCCACTGCGACATTCCAGGTGGCCGCACCACTAGGTTCCAGGCGCCCGCCTCAACCCATTTTCACCAACGCTGATCTTACGCCTTCGAGGCCGCGCCTCAAAGTGTCCCAGCGCCCGCCTCACGCGACCGGGTGCTCTTCGTGATGCTTCCTCTTCTGTTCATGTACATTAAGCTTGTTCATTTATTTTAGGTTAATGTATAGTAGTTTTTAGTCTCTTCGTATAAGGGCTCTCCATTGTATATATATGCAAATTCCTCAGTTGAGTAATATATAGAACAGATAATTCACTCCAATATTTCTTCATGGTATCAGAGCCTCAAAACTGATCCTCACCTAAAACCTAGCTGCCGATTGCTGCTATGGTTAATGAAGTTGATCCAACGAAGGTCTCCTCCTCCAAGAAGGATGATCCGACTCACTCTCCGTTTTATTTACATCCCTCCGACAATCCTGGTTTGATAATTTCACCGGTGATTCTAAAGGGTTCAAACTACGACGAATGGGCTCGATCTATGAGGAATGCTCTCCGGGCTAAAAGAAAGCTTGGCTTCATCACCGGTGCAAATGATCGCACCGATGCAAGTGATACAGAAGAATGGCTTATGGTCAATTCCATGGTGGTAGCATGGGTCCTCAATACGGTTGAATCGACCCTACGCTCAACACTGACTTATGCCGACTTGGTCAAGACTCTGTGGGATGATCTCCAAGAGAGATTTTCAGTTGGCAATGCACCTCGCATTCACCAACTTAAAGCCGAGATTGCTAATTGCAAACAGGGAGGGTTGCCGGTGGTGGAATACTACGGTAAACTTAAATTGATGTGGGATGAACTTGTTAATTATGATCCTCCGATTAGCTGTTCTTGCCAAGGGGGCACTTGCGATATAGCGACTACTTTGACGAAGAAACAGAAGCCGAGAAGCTTCATCAGTTTTGATGGGCCCGACCGGCCATATTTGGGACGGTAATCTCCAACATCTTGAGTACCGATCCTCTTCCACCCATTACTCGCGCCTATTCCTTGATTACCCAAGAAGAAAGCAGCATGACGTAGCTAAAGGAAACGAAGATAGGGCGTAAGCCGTTGCCTTCGCCGCAAAGGGATATTCCAGTCCGCGATGTCGCTACTTCGGACCAAAACCTTCGCCACCGCCAAGGTTTTCCGAGACAAGACAGTACGTGCTCTCATTGTGGGAAAGCCGGACATGTTGTGAAAGATTGTTTTCAACTTCACGGGTATCCGGAATGGTGGGAAGAGAGGAATAGGGTGGCCGGAGTTGGTCGTAGCTTGGTGGGTCTCGAGGCCGTGGACAGGGTAATCGTGGTAGGGCTAATGCGGTTGACATCAAGGGTGGATCCTCTCGCTTCTTCGAACAAAGTAACCATGTAACCGCAGAGAACGTTCGTAATAATTTTTCCGGCCCGAGCAACGATCAAGTATCTACCCTGGTGAATCTTCTCAATGCTTGTACTCCGACCTCCTCCGACAAACTTTCCTGGTAAGAATTATGAATGGTTGTTGGATACAGAGCTTCGCAACATATGACGGGTAATCTTGAATTTCTGACTAATTTATCTTCTATTCCCAACTGTGAGATTGGGATGCCGAACGGAGAAATAGCTTTGGCAAAGCAAAAGGGGCCACTCTCCCTTGGGCGAAATCTTTATTTGGAAGATGTCCTATTTGTTCCTTCCATGCATTGCACTCTTATTTCTGTTGCACAGCTTGTTATGCAATTACATTGCACCGTCACATTTTCTTCTAATTTGTGTATTATACAGGACCGAGTCACGAGGACTTTGATTGGAGCGGGTGAGCAACGCAATGGGGTATATTTGTTTCGAGCTATTGGTAGTGCACAAGCAAATAATGTTTCCTGTCAGACGACTCGTCACCTTTGGCACATGCGGATGGGTCACCCCTCGGAGTCTGTTTTAAGTAATATTCCTGGTGTAGGGAGCATCAAGGAGAAGGATTGTTTGAAATCTCCTTGTGACATTTGTCTTAGAGCAAAACAAACTCGGGATAGTTTTCCTTTAAGTAATAATAGAGCGAGAGACTCTTTTGTTTTGATTCATATTGATTTATGGGGTGATTACCGCGTTAAATCTTCTTGTGGTGCATCTTATTTTTTGACTATTGTCGATGATTATTCTCGTGCGGTGTGGGTTTATTTATTAGCTGAGAAAACTGAAGTGCCCGGTATTGTTAAAAATTTTTGCTCTATGACAGAAAGGCAGTTTGGCAAACAGGTTAAAACCATTCGTAGTGATAATGGTACTGAACTACGTCCTTTACGGCCTTATTTTCGTGACAATGGGATTTTGTTTGAATCATCGTGTACAGGTACTCCTCAGCAAAATGGACGAGTTGAAAGGAAACATCGCCATATATTGAATGTTGCTCGAGCTCTTCGTTTTCAGGCCAACTTACCTATTCGGTTTTGGGGTGAGTGTGTTCTTACTGCCTGTCACTTAATTAATCGTACCCCTACTCGTCTACTTGACGGACAGACCCCATATCAAGTTCTACATGGCAAACCCCCTCTTTATAGTCTTTTAAAAATCTTTGGGTGCCTTTGTTATGTTCATGATCAACGGAGAGATCATGACAAGTTTGGTGAAAGAGGACGCCGTTGCATATTCGTTGGTTATTCTTTTGGACAAAAAGGGTGGAAAGTGTATGATTTAGATAAAAGAAAATTTTTTGTTTCCCGAGATGTTGTGTTCTTTGAACAAATATTCCCGTTTATGGATACAGTGCAAGATGTGCCGAATAATTTGGCACCAGTTCCGTCTTCTTCTTATGAGGTTCAGCAACTTGATGTTACCTCTGTATCTAGACCGAATGTGGAGGTGCCAGTTGCAGCTGAGGGAGAAGCTACCATGCCGAGTGAGGGAGAAAGTGTGATGCCGCAACCTGCTACTGCTTTGGCTGAGACACCAGGTCCTTCGACTTTGGGTGATGGTTCGGAGTTGAGGGGGAGTAGTCCTCCGGATTTAACTGACACTCCGGGGATTGAACAGTTGGGTAGGGGTCATCGGGCAAAACAGGCACCTGCTTACTTAAAAGACTACGTTGTGCACACAGCTCAAATATACCCTCCTGCGTGTGCTTCATCTCCTTCAAAGTCTAAAGGTACTCGCTATCCTATACACAAATATATGAACTGTAATAGATTTTCTGTGCATCACCGTGCTTTCTTGGCAGCAGTTAGTACGGGTGTTGAACCTACCTCATATCATGAGGCGGTAAAGGATCCCAAATGGCGAAAAGCCATGCATGATGAGATTGCGGCCTTAGAGTCTAATAATACGTGGACCTTGCAACACTTACCACAAGGCAAACAGGCAATAGGATGCAAATGGGTCTATAAAATCAAATACAACTCCGACGGGACAGTAGAAAGATATAAAGCTCGACTCGTGGTTCTTGGAAATAGACAAGTTGAGGGATCGATTATAATGAGACATTCGCCCCGGTAGCCAAGATGGTGACAGTCTGCACTTTTCTCGACGCCAGTTGCTGTTTCCAACGGGAACTTCATCAAATGGATGTGCACAATGCATTCCTCCACGGTGAGCTGCAGGATGAAGTTTATATGAGATTGCCACCAGGATTTCGTGATGATTCGGGTAAGGTATGTAGACTTCGTAAGTCTCTTTATGGTTTAAAACAAGCACCACGATGTTGGTTCTTTAAGTTGATGTCATCTCTTAAGGGTTATGGTTTTCAACGATCGAGTTCGGATCATTCTCTTTTCACTTACCTAAGAATGGGTCAATATTAACTGTTTTAGTTTATGTTGATGATTTAATTGTTGGTGGGAATGACTCAGAATTAATTAGTAAGTTCAAGGCATATCTTGGAAAATGTTTTCGTATGAAGGATTTGGGTTTCTTAAAGTATTTTCTGGGTATCGAGGTTGCACGAAATAAAGATGGGTCATTTTTGTGTCGCCGCAAGTATGCGCTTGATATTATTTCTGAGTTGGGTATGCTTGGTGCCAAGCCAACAGGATGCCACTTGAACAAAATCATCGCCTTGCTCTAGATAATGGTCCTCTTCTACATGCACCCGACAAGTATCGTCGGTTGATTGGGCGTTTGATTTACTTGACTATTACTCGACCGGAGCTTAGTTACTCTGTTCATATTCTTGCGCAGTTTATGCAGTCACCTCGTGTGGCTCATTGGGAGGCGGCGTTACGGGTTGTTCGGTACTTAAAATCGAGTCCGGGTCAAGGACTCATGCTTCGGTCTGATTCTAGCTTGCAGTTGACGGCTTATTGTGACTCCGATTGGGCTAGCTGTCCGCTTACACGGAGATCTATTACTGGTTACTTAATTCTTTTGGGTTCTTCGCCTATTGCGTGGAAAACCAAGAAACAACAAACTGTTTCTCGGTCCTCTGCTGAAGCCGAATATAGGGCACTTGCAGCTGCCACTTGCGAATTGAAGTGGCTTAAGGGTCTTCTTTTGTCACTTGGTGTTATTCAACATGGTCCTATGCTGATTCGGTCTGACAGTTTATCTGCCATGCATATCGCAGCCAATCCCGTGCTCCATGAACGTACGAAGCACATTGAGATCGACTGTCACTTTGTTCGTGACGAGATACGCAATAAAAACATTGCTACTGCATATGTTCATACGTCTCAGCAATTGGCCGATGCTCTCACCAAGAGTCTCGGTGTCCTCCGCTTGCAGTTCTTCCTCTCCAATTTGGGCGTTCGAGATCTTCACGCTCCAACTTGAGGGGGAGTATTATCAATCAAGTGAGGCGTCCGCCCCTCTTGAAGCCAGGCGTCCGCCTCACTACTCCTCTCTACGGCTTCCACTGCGACATTCCAGGCGGCCGCACCACCAGGTTCCAGGCGCCCGCCTCAACCCATTTTCACCAACGCTGATCTTCTGCCTTTGAGGCTGCCGCCTCAAAGTGTCCCAGGCGCCCGCCTCATGCGACTGGTGCTCTCCGTGATGCTTCCTCTTCTGTTCATGTACATTAAGCTTGTTCATTTATTTTAGGTTAATGTATAGTAGTTTTTAGTCTCTTCGTATAAGGGCTCTCCATTGTATATATATGCAAATTCCTCAGTTGAGTAATATATAGAACAGATAATTCACTCCAATATTTCTTCAGAAACCTTTTTTTACTGGTTCTAAATACACCATGCAACTGCTATCCTAGAGTAGTCACAGGAATACCTCGAGTATCTGCTTAGGCGGAAGGATGAAAACCTGAAAAAGCACACTGTGCAACATGACAGAGCTTTGGCTTTGTATTCCATTCTCTGACATATTCCAACAAAAGATGGAATTCTTCCTAGCCAATAGCACTGAGAGCCATCTGAATCTTATCTTCAGCATCTGTTTTCCTACAATAGGCATCAGTTTCAGATTAATACGGAGTATATTGGACTGAAACAGCATGAGAGGGAGAACAATCATTTCTATTACCTACAGAGTTCAGCAAATAATTCAAAAAGTTTATGCGGTCTACGAAGCTCAAACGCAAGTTGGATTGCCTTTGTGTAATCGGCATCAGACAGGGCATTTTCTAGCTCTTGGGCTCTTTAAACACCTTCCTCCTGCGTCAAAAATACAGGAATCATCAGCAACCAAGTCAAAGAAATTGAAACTGATAGAAACATTGTGCAAGTTCCAGCATGCATCCCATGGTGTGCTGATCTATCACGATGCAAAGTTCACATTGAAAAGATTTAATTCATGATCAAAACAGTCAGCTATCCATTATATGAAGCATCTTAAAAAGTCTATCAAACAATCAACATATCTACTGCTTTATCAACAGCAAAAGGGGTTATGTAATCATGTTGAAATCCACCAAAAGACGATCTTATTCACTTCGGTCCTCGAATAATAATAATGTAATATTGTTTCCAATGATGATATATGTTATGTTTTATAACTAATGATTTCTGAGGCAGCCTCTCAGATATCCCTCTATTCCCTAAATAACCACATCATCCATGTTCCTGTTATTATCAGATTTTTTTTCCTAGAACAGAGCATATGCACCGTGACACCTAGTAGATGAATGGTCAGCATAAAGATTCAGACACCAAGGAAGTGACTGCCAGATCCTTACCCCATCAGGTGTTTCATTTGTATTTACAAATGCAAAATTCCAAAGAAGAGGCAAGTATAAAATGCTTACCCCCCCCCCCCCCCCGGACCTTTGCATACATATTTTTCACATAAACCAAATTGAAAAGACGACATTTACAAGTTCTAGAAGTTATGTAAAACTTTCCGTTAGTATCTCATGTTGGAATATAAATTGCACAACAAGCAGATTAAGCAAATAATCACATAGGGGCAATCATGCATTTGACAGTTTAATTGTAGCTATTGCAGTGAATCAACACATAGTAACACAAGCATCTAAAATCAATCTTTACAGAGTAAGAAATCAGAGAGATTTAGAAAAACTTATCGGGTAGATCGAGTCGCCTTAGGAAGACTGTCCTAAGAGAAAATATTGCCCCCAATTGGTGCAACTCAGTGCATGTGCAAATTCCTCCGAGGATAAAACGATCTCGGATTACATACCAAGAAAACTTTGCACACAGGTATGTAACCACCGGCGGTCCTATCTCAGTCGCCTTGAATCTCACGAACGAATCTCTATGAACGGGGAGTAATTTTGCAATGAATTAAAAGCAAAAGAGTTGTTTATTCTCTTCAATAACTCATGTGCATAAACGGCTGGGAGGAAGATGGTTTTTATATCTATGGTAATTAGGGTTTAAAGTTAGATTAAAATAACCAAAACCCTCGAAATTCGGCCCAGAAAATCAAGCCCGTCGTCGCCGCGGCCGCCCTTGAGGACGGCGCGACCGCGCTCAACATCGTAATATCCGGCGAGCTCACGGAAGCCAAGCGCGACCGCCCTTCGCCATGGAGCGGCCGCTCTCCTTGGTAGCTTCCGACGTGATTTCCTTGATCGAAAATCGGCTCAATCCCAAGACACTCAAAGGTCATGGATCTATGAACTTCCATACCATATATCAAAATTCCAACAATCCCCACAAGTTCATAGAAATATGACGTGTACAGATTATCCATTGCCATGCTTTCAATAGTGGTACCTTCCGGCTTGAACCACTACCTATGTTATCCAACGCAAACCTCCACAGGACCAGATGAACGGGTGTCTTGAATCTCGATGCCTTTGGATGTAGAGGCCTTCTTTGGTAACAAACACGACAAAAGCTATGATAGGCCCTCTATCGAACACTTGACGCTTATAAGCCATACGTCCCGATCCTCTATCATGAGTGCTTTCAAGGAATAACCCAAATTCCTCTAGTTGCGGCCAACAACAACACTCACTTAGCTGGGCATCTCAGAAGATGTACTGCTAACATCTTGTCTAAAAGACTTGATCCCATTCAAAGTTCCAAACTTTTACTTTATTTGCGTAATGAGCACCATCCAGATTATTCAGGGGATAGACTCAGACATGTAACATGTCAATCTATTTAAAGTGCTCCGATTCACCCCACAGCTTGTTATTACCACATTGAATCTTCTTTGTGGGATCTCCACTCAGATAGATTGGGTTGCCACTGCGTATGAATCAGTCGGGGTTCAGACCCATCCCCAATCTAGATATTATAAACAAGAACTAATTCAAGTTCTTTAGTTTTATAAGGTTAGTTGTGTTATTCTTGGTACCATCATAACCAACAACTATCACGTACAATCCCTTATAGATTTCAATCTAACTTGGATGTGTCAAGTAATCTCTTATTATTCACACACTTATAATTTTGACAATTTTGTCAAAACTATTAGAAGTAGATTTAGTTGATCATGGCTAAATACAGACTTTAAGTCAATTAGACCATTCAACTATATCCAACTAGCAAGTACTAATAATAAGAAGATCAACTCAATGAAACGAGTTTCATTCCAATAGATTTGTTCAACATATCTTCACACGACGGGCCCATCGCTCAAGATAACTAGAAGCAAATATATTCATTAATGATCATTACAACCATTAACCAATTTTAGCTTATATTGAGATTAATCAATATATAGCACAAGGAAAAACAATTTCCTTCAAGTATTTTGAAATACTTAAACAAGAGCTCTACCAAGAACTCTACTTGGTCGATTAATGTATCTTTATAATTTAATACAATTAGAGGCGCTTCTCTAAGACAATTAAATCTCCAAGATACATCAAATCCCAAGATATCTGGGAATATCATCATTTAGATAAATCACATTCTAATAGAAAGTTAATCAAGGAAACATATAACCTTTTAACGATTCTAATTTTCTCAAGTAATATGTAATTATCTTGTGAAAATTTACCACTTCAAATGATCAGTTTGAAGCCAAGAATCTCGTTAATGGTTCTCATCCTTAATTTCAAACTTACTACTTAAGAATGACGGATAGGCATTAATTTATCTCAATTAACTTTCAACCAAATGAATGCAAACAAGTTTACGCCATAGACAATACACTTATCAACATTATTTTGCAATAGACCAAGTTCACCAAAATTCATACATACAAAGCTAACAAGGAAATATTTCATGAGAATTATTTCACCACATGTAAAAGGTTTAACAATACAAAGAAATTCCAACATGCCACTTATTAATTACAAAATTCATTGACTTTGATCGATCCGTATAAAATTATTTATTCTCTATATATAATAGAAGAAAAATAACATCCATCGATGGATTTTCAAAACATATACTCGATCAAATATTTTACACAAGAAAATTGCAATTAATAGTGACTCAAGAAAGTAGACGTTATCTATTTCTTATATTTGCTAGTACCCTTTCACAACCAACTAGTCTTAAACATTATCATGGTTAAAATCTTAACTAGATATAAACCTTCTCATTTAATCCATTCGTAGGTAATTAGAAGTGAGTCAACTAATTTGCATTTGCTCATATAGAGACCATACAAATCATCTAACTCTCGAAGCATCCTTAAATTTCAAACAGGCACTTGATAGTCATTAAAAGCAATTTTTAATTACTTTTCACTATCCTTAGCAATTTTAAATTTAATACTTCCTCTAAATTCATCTAACTTGCAAAGTTAGAACTTCATGGATTTACCCCCACATTTGACATCTTTGCATGATAACATAAAGATCAAATGTAAGAGTGAGACCGGTATCAACTCTAATTATATGAGAGAAACATCTTCTTAGAACATAGCATAGGAGAAAATTCACATGTTAGCCAATGTACCAAGGATTTTAGAATTAAAATCTTTCAAGTACATTGCTACCACCCATCCTAAAGGGTTTTACTAATAGTAGCACTTCTTACAATTTTAGCTTTTATCTTTTTATGTGAAATACGTACTCGCGAGAAGTACCCCCACATTGCAAAAGATAGTCAAGCTAAAACATCATCTTTTCAAAGGTTGAGTTACTACCACTCAAATACTTAAGATATATCCTTTCCGGAATAAGGCAAGCCAAATTCAAAGATTCTCTTAAAGTATTACTTTGGTAATTTCAAACTTTAAAAACAAACTACTACTGTAACCCTTTAAGTAGCAATTTTCTCATGCACCATCTCATAATAATTTTGAGTAATTGGAAAAGTCTTACTATGAACTGATTCAAAGGCTTTTGAACAGATTCACATCAAAGTTAGACTTACATCCGCTTCATGAGATTATAACCAATATAAGTTTCTTACTAGTTTTAACTGAGCTTTGTAACAAAACTTTGCTTAGCACTTTAATTTACAATTAAATAGCTATAGAGAGGTCTAAGCTTGCAACCAATAAAGTGACATCATATTTTACATGTCAAGTATCGTACTATTAATAGTCACACAAATTAGTTAACAATGAGCAAGGTGATTCAATTTCATAAGAGAACACGTTCTCTTAACTAAATTACAATTCACCTATTCATAGAAATTTGAGACTTTCAATTAATAGCATCATACATCAATTTAAATTACTTATCCGTGATGGAAACATAATTTAAATCATATAAGGATCATAACCCAATTTAAATTAACTAAACATGATGAGACACAATTTAAATTATCTAGGTCATTATAACCAAATTTAAATTACTCATTCATGATAGATACATAATTTAAAACTTCATGGTTAACCTTCCGTTCACAAACGATTTAGTTATCAAATCGAGATAATTAAACTTTATTCTCAGATAAATATCACATTCAACTACTAAGTTAATCACAGGTATCAGACAAGTACCGCAAGACAGCAAAATACAGCTTCACAAGAAAAGCAACATTTGTTTTTCTTTACCTAACCACTCAAAATATTCTACAATTGAATATGAGTCATTTCAGAGATTTTATGACACTTAGAAATATAGTGATGCACTTACTACATTCCACGAATGAGCACTAAAAACACTTTTAGATTCACACATTCGTTTATGAGTCCCGTATGACAACACTTGATATTTCTCATTGTCATTAATCTTCAATTTCAAGTTTTAAATATATGAAAGTGTTTGACTTCAAAGAGGTGCACTCTTACTCATATATTTACAAACTACTTAAGCGACTCATAAGCAATTATAAATTTTGAGACTAGTAAAGTAAACAACAGTTTTTCCGTTCCGTCTCATGTATTTTACTTTGTCACTTTACTTATCAAGGTAATTAACATTAGGTTGAATAAAGCTTTTCGTACAATTTTTCAATTATCACCAAGTTGGTCATACGCAAGAAAAGCTACAAGAACGTAATTGTACAACTCTAATTATCAATACTACAAAGGTGTCATACACTGAATATTCCAATTTAATGGAATAATTTCAAACAATATGACTGTATCGAATTTTCTCCAAAATTCTCTTGAAGTATTTATTAGAGTACAACAAGAATGATCAAGGCTTCTCTCATCCGCTTATTCAGTTATTGATTTTCTCAAGTAAATGAAATCATAACACGAAATTAGATAAATAGTACTTTTCATAATAACATCGTTAATATAGTACTAATTTTCTAACTCATCAATTAGTGCGGTTAAATAATACTTTCCAAAAGATTTGAGTGTATCCGAAATCTCATTCAACAAGGTTGAAACCAACGATTTTTTCGAACATTCAAATAACTTTTAGATCAATCAACAAATATACAAATGGTAGTAGATCAATTTTATGCTCATGATCTAAATAACTCAAAACTTGATCTCAATCAGCATGATGATCCATGAGATATTTTGTTCATATACAAAAATTAGTAGGATTCAGATTTCATGAACCTTTACAACTAATTTTTACTCCAACAGCACAAAATTAACAATCTAGAGTACCAATTATAATATTTTATTTGATTAGCCCAATTATTTACTTGCGCTAATTTTCACCGTTTCATATTACCTAGAATCATCAATTACAAGCATAAGAGATTTGACCCCATATAATAATCATTACAATTTAACATATTCTTCAAATATATTAAATTACTTGTACAAAGAATTAATCTTTCAGGTTCAATGATTATACGGACAAATCTGGATCATATCGAATCAACTACAATCAACAAATAACATGATTACTATTTTCTCTTAGACTGTTGGAATATAAATTGCACAACAAGCAGATTAAGCAAATAATCACATAGGGGCAATCATGCATTTGACAGTTTAATTGTAGCTATTGCAGTGAATCAACACATAGTAACACAAGCATCTAAAATCAATCTTTACAGAGTAAGAAATCAGAGAGATTTAGAAAAACTTATCGGGTAGATCGAGTCGCCTTAGGAAGACTGTCCTAAGAGAAAATATTGCCCCCAATTGGTGCAACTCAGGTACAGGCAAATTCCTCCGAGGATAAAACGATCTCGGATTACATACCAAGAAAACTTTGCACACAGGTATGTAACCACCGGCGGTCCTATCTCAGTCGCCTTGAATCTCACGAACGAATCTCTATGAACGGGGAGTAATTTTGCAATGAATTAAAAGCAAAAGAGTTGTTTATTCTCTTCAATAACTCATGTGCATAAACGGCTGGGAGGAAGATGGTTTTTATATCTATGGTAATTAGGGTTTAAAGTTAGATTAAAATAACCAAAACCCTCAGAAATTCGGCCCAGGAAAATCAAGCCCGTCGTCAGCGCGGCCGCCCTTGAGGACGGCGCGACCGCGCTCAACATCAGTAATATCTGGCGAGCTCACGGAAGCCAAGCGCGACCGCCCTTGGCCATGGAGCGGCCGCTCTCCTTGGCAGTAGCTTCCGACGTGATTTCCCTTGACCGAAAATCAGTTCAATCCCAAGACACTCAAAGGTCATGGATCTATGAACTTCCATACCATATATCAAAATTCCAACATCTCACCCACCCAAAACAAACACACTATCACCATCTCTGACTAACAAGAACACAACTCCTATTTCATCTGTCAAAATATAAAAAAATCGAACACAGTACATTGGAGACTGAAGGTAGTTTCATGCAACACTTCCTTTCAGTAAACTTGGTGTCGTCATGAATATAGACTTCTGTTCCAAATTAGGTTGGAGCATAGAGTTTATTATGTTACTTCTTGAATAATGATAATACTAGTGCGCCAAGGAAAAGTATGATGCCTCACCTCTTTCCTAAAGGCTTCCTCCTTATCCAAAGCAGTAGAATCATGCCATAAATTGATAAATGCATCACTACCGCCAGTAGCCAGCATCTCTGTTTTCTTACCGACAGCCAAGGCCCAGACCTGCAGGCAAAAATGTGTCAGAAAGACGGAATGAAGGTAATATAATATCAACTGAAAACTATGCAAGCATTACAGTCACCTTAAGTATGACCAGCAGGCAAGAGGAAAAATGAGACGTACTATTTTAAACTTTAATTGCAATATCTAACAAACTAAGAACCTTGAATCCAAAACTACTTGCAAGAAGAATGGTATCATCAGCAATCATGGCACACACAATGTGTGCGCAAGCACACATAAATATTTTTACGGCTCAACATTTGAAAATCTTATCAGTTTTCCTTTCAAATATGTTACAAGTAAAAGTAGTTATAGAAAAGAAATTGTAATTTAGAGGGAGAAGTTAATGAGATGGTTGTTATTATGAGGAAAAATAAGGAGAGAGGCCAAAGAAGAACCAAGAGACCAATCACCCGCTGTCTAGAGATTTAATACAACAACAACAAAGCCTTAGTTCCAAAAATATAGATATAATACAATTTAAATATATTATTAATTTTTCTTCACAATAAATAAGTTAGCGTGAAAGTTTTAGTTAAGAAAAACATTACTATAATTTAGAGAGAGAAGTTAATGAAATAGTGGTTACAAAGAAGTAATATAGGAAGAGAGGCCAAAAGAGTTCAAGAGACCAATCATGCTCTCTACGTTTATATATAGTACAGATGACGTAATATACTCCCTCTGATCCATAAAAAGTCCTACACTCCTAGCTTCTTTTTGTAGTCAAACAAAGAGTGTCATGTTTCAAAATTAACCGATACATGTTCATTTTTCCAAGCTTATTCCGCTTTAAAGCATGGTGTTGCTTTTTGTGTGTTTATCAGTTTGTGCAATCTATGAGGTTAATATGAAGTCAAAAGGTACTATTACAGTACTCCCAATAATACAAATAAGGTGGCATTTGGTTGGAAGGAAAGTGGGGGAAAGGAATGGAAAACTCCCTCTTTTCCATTCCTTTCCCCTGTTTGGTTCAAGGATTTTTAAAAAAAAATTCCGAAGGAAAGTTGAATTCCTTCAAATGAAGGAATTGCACATGCTTTACCAACCCATCGGCACCTATACAAACAATTTTTCTGTGGTCAGAACAAGGCAAACTAATATATAAAAATCCTAAGAACTGATATCAGGTAATAGCATGCTACATTACCGCAAGAAGCAAACTGAGTCCCACGAGTAAGAAAAGATACTTTAAATACACTTGATGTGTGGCCTTCAAATGTTTTAAGGCACAAACCATCTGATATAGCCCATATCTTTACAGTTTTATCTCCAGAGGCTGTTATAACACATTGATCTACCGGAGAAAACTCTACTGACCAGATCCCTCTTTTGTGCCCTTTCAGTGTAACAACCAAGTTAGAGTCGGAAGCCTCCATATGCTGGCAGTACGGTCCTGATTATGTACAAGAGAGAGACAGAGAGCAAGAAATTAGCAACTTACAAAATCATCAAGAAGACTATATCTCTTATATATTGGTTTCTTCTATTCTTTTTTTTTTTTTTTAATAAGTATCTCTTCTCCCTATCAACTCACACAAATGGAAGCTAATAAAAAATGTGATTATAATCAACAAACCTGGGAACCACTACAAACAAGACTGTCATTTGGTGCAATAGCTAGAGCATTTATATCTTTATCGTGGGCAGATACAATTGCTTTTGCTTTCATATTAGATGTCTCATCCACATCATATGAGAGACCATCCAAGCTCCAAACCTTCAGAGTGCGATCACTAAAATAAAGCACAAAAATTTATAGACAAGTTTCATCAAAGTGACAAGAAACTACTCCTATCAACAACAGCAGAAGCCAACTGAGCAGTGTAACATTAGGGCAACTAAGCAAAAAGCATGACATCAGCGTGCCAAATAGGTCGACTCCATTAGGAAACATAAGTATATAAGTGAGAGTGACCAAATATGGCCTTTCGTTAATCACAGTTACCAAATCATAGAAATATTTAAGTTGGTGAACAAATAAAAAAGAACTGATCTGGGACAATGACCAAACAACCCATTAACCCTATAAGTAATACTGAAAGTACTCTTTCAGCACCCCCAAGGAAGTTCTTCATAGTTTGTAATGTTAAAGAGAAATGAGGTACAGATGATTAACCCCACGTAGTAGCAATACACTTTAAATGAAATAAGTGCAATGGAAAAACTCAATGAAAATATACATTTTCTAGTCAAAGGTTTACCATATTGCATAGGTTTAGGACTTACCTACTGCCACTTACGAAGAAGTTCCGAGATCTCTTTGAAAAAGCAACTGCACCAACAGCTCCCATATGACCTATCCCAACTCCCAAGCAACATCTATTTGTGTCCCATAGCCTAACCTACGAGGAATCAGACAAATGGATATACAAAGTAGGTAAAATTTACACAACCACACAAAATGCATGCATAGAACACCAAAAACTCATCACTTGGAAAGTAAATTCCAGATCTCAAAAATTCTCAGCTTCTCTTTTTTATTATGGAAAGTTGTAGATGTGTATTAGATAAAATTCCTGACAGTTTCAACAACGACGACGACAACAAAGCCGTAGTCCCAAAATGATTTGAGGTGGGCTAACATGAATCGTCAAACAGACCAGGACATAACCTATCCCCGAAAAAGAAGATGCATTTAACTTCTGCTGCCTCAGCAGAAAGTGGAAACTAAGGAAATGCACAAAAAATAAAGAGGAAATAAACAAAGGTAAGCTAGTAAAACAACGTACACTGTTATCCTTACTTCCTGTTACAATAAGTGCTGTTCCGGTACTTGTTTCACAAGTATCAAGACAGAGAACAATGTCCGTGTGACCCGCCAATACAAAAGAGCATGACATGGAGGCAAGATCATACACTCGTACCTGCATGAATATAGCATCAGAATTAATACCGCAAATGGAAATTCATTCTAACATAATGTCTTCCAATGCACAATTAGAGATCCTTGGTCATTCATAAGAAGACAGTAAGATTCTGAATAAATAAGACATGAATCTCACTAGAGAGATTTTTCAAGCATACTAACTTGAAAACTTGTGTGTTACTCAACTTTTATTTAAAAGCTGGAATTGGCAACAATAGCAACTAGCATATAGTAGGCCAAACTGCTCTTTTGCTCACTTAAGTTTTCACGTTTTTCCAATGTGCTCACATATGTAATTTTGGGTCCAATGTACTCACCCAAGTACATAATTTTTCCAATGCTCTCACTCCTACGACGGAGTCGTTAGTTTTTTAACTGGTTTAGGTCACATGCAATCACGTGACTAACCCCTGTTAAATAATTAATGAATCAGACCTAAAAATTAACACTACCCTAACTTTGTTTTGTTTAAGGTCAATAATCCAACTTAATTAAACATGTATGTGTCATTAATCCAAAACATTAACTTCATTTTTAATTAAGTTGGATCATTGACCTTAAACAAAACGAAGTTAGGGTCATGTTAATGTTTAGGTTTGATTCAAATTTTCTTTAACCAGGGTTAGTCACGTGACCTAAACCATTTAAAAACTAATGACTCTCTCTCTGTCATAGGAGAGAGCACTGGAAAAATTATGTACTTGGGTGAGGACATTGGACTCAAAATTACACAAGTGACCACATTGAAAAAACGTGAAAACTTAGGTGAGAAAAGGAGAAGTTTGGCCAAATACAGTATCTGGTGGACAGAAGAAGGTAACTTTTCATAATAATACTCTAGAAGCAATCCACAGGATGCCAGCCGACCATAAAATTATTGTCCGTGGAAAATGATGAAACATGTGATGATTAAAGGTAATAATTACAATTTTCCATTTTCGGACTATCGAACTTATGTTAGCAAAAGGCTTCACTCTCAATGACAGAACATAATTTTAACATAAAATCTGGATTTTAGAGTTAATTGAAACATGTGATGCTCTAGGATCGATAATTAGAAATATCTATGTTTGGGCTTTTGAAACGTCCACAGCCAAAAGGTCACTTCGGCCTAGATATCAGAATACAGATTTTAACAAATAAAACTTTCAAAGGTTTCCAAAATATCCAGATCGTTGGAGGCTTTTAACTTAAAGTTTTCTTGGCATTTATGATGCCTCTTCTTCTGAAAATACAAATATCTGCAACATTGTAAGATGATGCTTATAGGGAAAGATGCAGTTTTCATTACCATTCACATAAGAAAGAGAACCCTATAAATTCGGATGGTGCTCTGGCATGAGGACAGATAGATTAAAAATAAACACCATTATTCCCTTGTCATCCTTGTGAAAAAGCCAATCCTAAACATACTGACATGGCCCAAGGGAAGATCCAAGACTGCAACATAAAAACATGGAGGCTTTGACTACTTGTAATCAAATATACACAGATTTAACACCAGAAACCCTAAATATGATCAGACATAAAACTCATGATGAGGATTCTGGCAGATAAAATGATGCTAAAAACTAGGCAGTAATTTATGGCTACTTGCCTGTTCAACACTCGTAGCAACGGCAAGAAATTGTTCTTCGTCACCCAAGAATTTCATATCCACAATCTCTTCATTGTATCCCACAAGCCTTCTGCTGAGAACCAACTTCAAACAAGTTTCTGGACTTTCCGTTTGGGAATAAAAAAGAAATTCCTGGTCAGCACTGACACACAGCAGTCCTTGACCAGATGGCAACATCATAGCAGAAATAAAGCCTCTCTTTGCTTCTTCCTCGCCTGAACCAACAGTAAGATCAGAGGATGTTTGCTCAAATAGGCATTTTTGTTTCCAGCAGAATCACAAGAAAATGCAAATTTAGAGCAACACAACACATGCATAGCAATGTTAAATTCGATTACTGAAGTAAGACTCAATATGTATTTAGTTGACATTCAACCCATTACATCAATGTTTGCTGATATATACTTAAGGATGGCCAAATGGTTTTAAGTTCCCGTTAAATGTTCCCTTCAGATGTTATGGTACCTACTAGCCATTTATGCCAAAGGTTCTACCCTGTTTTCTTTTCTTTTTTGGTGAGCGGGTAGATGAGATAAGATAACACCCAACTAGTTTAACTCACTTGTAGAAAACTCGTCTTTGTCCGATCCACCAATCCCTACTGCTATTAAGTGCAATTGTTACAATAATACACCTAAGAAATATTTCCCTCTGTCCCATAATAAATGTCGCAATTGACTTGTCAACATTTTTTTAAATGTGCTTTTACTTGTTTGTATATTACTTGTACATTATAAAATTGCACTAAGACTATTTCCTTATTTAGAAATGCGACATTTATTTTGGGACTAGCTGAAAAGGAAAGTGTGACATTAATAATGGTATGGGAGGAGTATTTTCAGCTACTTAAAAACTCAGTAATGTCTTACCCTTGAGAACTCCATATCCTCACAATACCACGTTCACCAACAGTAACAAACTGGGCTGCTGATGAATCTCCATTGATTTTCCCTTGCTCGCCTATACGCGTAGCTAGAATTGAAGCAAAAGGTGATGCAGGACCAATGACACAGACGGGTTCAACAGCCTCACTTGTGAGTATACATGTCTTGAAGCTGTAGTCATGAAGGTCCCAAACATTCACAACCTGAAATGAATTTGCAAATCAGCTAGTGACTACACAACTCAGACATGCTGATATTAAACATTAAAAGTGGAGAATGCAACTGCTATTATTTGATTCATGCAAAAGAGAATATTGCTTTTACAATTTCACTAGAAGGATTTTAAAAGCACAATGAAAACTCCATCAAATAAAATACACCATAAAACAATGACTATACTTCCATTGTAACAAGTAAACTTTGAGTTATGAAGCTAGTCTAAAAAGGGCCATGCAATCAGAATTGTCTCAGTATAACAGACAAAAATGCAGTTGTTAGAAGTTCAACAAAAATACTCAAGTTGAAAGACATCTGTGGGCCACTGATAAGCAATTTTAAGCATAGAACATAGTGGTCAAACTAGGTTTACTAACTAAACAAAAGAGGATGTCGTTCAGATTATACTCGGACCAAGAAACATGAAAGTAACTGATATTAAAAAATAAAAAAAACCTACTTCATTGGCAGGCTAACAAGTGGACGAACAACTGGTAGCTATTTGCAAAGTCATTTTTAGCATGCTGATGCTGAATTGAGATAGCAAGGCTGCACAAAAAAAAAATAAAAAAATGCCTGATCTCTACCAGCAGTTAGCAAGGTCCATCATCTTCTGTTATTCCAATGGAAGTCACCGCTGAGAGATGTTTCTCTAATGTTGCAACACACTTCTTACTTGTAAGATCCCATACTCGAACAGTTGCATCATCACCACCCGAAAGAAGCTACAATTTTCAAGACAAATAGTCAGATAATAGCTAGTTTAGTGAAAGAAAGAGAATAAGTGAGTATGAACCAACAAAAATGGTCCAACTAATACATCCATATTGTAGGAGTAAGAACCTAGCAGGAGTAATTCAAATGAGAAGCGACAATCAGAATATACTATATAAGGGATCAAACAGATTGATTGGGTCGCTGCCATCGTTTGAGATTAGCTTCATGTTTCTGTATTTTGTTTTCCTTTGTAGATGGACCCCTTGTCCATCCTATGTAATTTGATCTTGTTATAATACAATCTTATTCCTTATAAAAAAAAAGGATCAAACAGAGTTCAGCATAGCAACTCGAATTCTGATGAGCCCGGATCTACTGGACCGGGCCCGCGCTCGGTCTGGTCCAAGGAACCAGTGACGTGGCAGTTCCTAGACCGCTGGGGGGGAAGACCGCGGACAGATAGGCCCTTGAGGTCAAGACCGCGTCCCTCCCCGCATTAATCCTATCAAAGACCGGAAGGATCCTGATCGCTATATTCGTGCCCGCACGACCTGTGACCGTTGGGTCCGTGCCCGCAGAGTGAATGTCCGCGAGGACTCATGCCCGCCGTAGGCGTGCCCGCATCAACCGTGCTCGCGTCATATACCTTTGACTGCGGCCACAATGCTGACCACGGGCACATGCCTGCCTCCCGGTTAATATCAAGCCTTACTGAGCAAGTTAGCTTACTGGCTCTGACAGGCCACTTGCCGGCTCCCCCATCACGCATTCAATGCGGCTCGAGCGAGCGCCTACTATTCCATTTAATGCTCTAAGCCGGCTACACGGCTCATGTCCCTTTCAGCCATGTCCCTTGGACAGTCAATGTTCCCTCCTTGACAGGACCAATTAGCTGCGGACACGTGTAGCTGGTCGAATACCAAAGTGCCCCCTAGGGCTGATCTCATTGCTTACCTCAACAAGCACCATTGCATTGCCTATAAATAGAAGGCCTTTACCCCCTTGGGCAAGGTAAGTTCCATATACAATTGAGTAAGCCATATTGCTCTAAACCCTAAACACACACACACTCCAAGGTATTCAAAGCCTTATTATCTCAGTATTCTTACTCTCACACCCGAGGGCCTGAGTTGGAGTAACATCCAACTTTGACCTTAACGGTGCTTCTTTGTGTTGTGATCTAGGTACAAACCAACCACTTAAATATCCTAGCCAGATATCCTCAAACCGCTCCTGACCCTGAACAGCTTGGCGTCATCAAATTCAGTAATCAATATATCCTATCAACAACAACAACTTAGACCTTGTCTTCAGCCATCACCTAAGCACTATGCTTGAAGTACTTTCGGAAGGAGAAAAGAAGCTAACCACGAAACAATGAAAATTGTTAGGATTGGGACTATTTTTACTGTTTAGTACGCAGCTTATTCACGTTTTCCTTGTTCATAAAGAAAACATATCAGACTACTCACATCGGTGACTCTCCATGGGAGAGTCACCCAATAAAAAAAAAAAAAAAAAAAAAGCAAGGAAAGTCACCAAAATCGATGACCTTGGGCAATTTGTTGCCCTGAGGTTGACCCGGTTGTGCATCTTTGCTTTTTTTTTTTTTTGATCAAATTATTTTGATTTTGTATTTATATAAATATATTTTTAAAATTAATATATTTTATATATTAATTTTATTTTTAAAAGGTTGGGTTGGGTTAGGTTGGGTCGAGGTCACTGATGGGAGTATAAATTATATAAGGTTGAGAGTTTGTATATGAAAGTGAGAAAAATTAATATTTTATTTGAAGTTGGGTTGGGTCGGGGTCACTACTGATGGGGATAGCCTCATGTCATGGATAAACAAGACTCCAGTGGTTTCACAGCACCATTTCCAATAAAAAATGGAATATGTACTCTGAACAGGTGCAATCATTAAGAACCTTTTAGTCATTATTAACCAGGCAAAATTGACCTACCGCTATTCATTTACATGATTAAACACACCTATAGGCAACTGTTTCCACTCATAAACCCTGTTTATTGAAGCTTGACAAGAAAAATTATCAAATCATCTGCTATGAAACTAATAAGAAATCACATAAAACTTCATGGAGGAAAAAGGAACAAAGAGAAACACTGTCAATATAGAGGATCCCTTCTCTACATATCTTCCAAATGCAATGAGGATATAGCAGCAATGGATAAGCAAGCAACATCCATATTTCTAAAACAACGTCACCAACTCTACCTCAAATATAACATGTATGCTTGCGAGCTGGATTCAGAAAATATGGAGGCTTCTACTTGCATATAGACCCTTCTTGGTGGAGAAAGTGCTGGTAACAATAAAACTGTGTATCTAGCACCTGATCAAGAGAAGACGATGTCAACGATACCCAAGCTGCTAAAGATCTTTTCTCTCAATTTCCAATAAAAGTTTAATTCTATCTGGAAGCAGACGTCCAAACGCGCATATACTTCTTGGTGGAGAAAGTGCTGGTAACAATAAAACTGTGTGCAAGACTTGATTTTTATTGAGTTGTTTCAAGTACATATGTAATGTTGCAATTTTGGGTAAAGACAATTTTCATTAGTTTTTGGATGGAATTTGAATAAAACTTAATAATATGGTTGATGCTACCATGAAAAATGGGGTTGATCAGGAGCTGAATCTTCAGCTATTTCAGTGGATACTCCGGCTGATCTTCTTGGGATGACTCACCTGGAAACCTACACACACGCAAGTCACAGTGAACTAAACCGGGGGTGACTCCGGTGAAACCCCTCCGGCGTGAGAATCAGTAAGGTTCTCAGATCAAGTAAATATTGTAGAGAGAGAGAATAATGGAGAGGAGAGAGAGTTTTTAGAAAGAGGATAGGACTTACCTAATAATGCTGAATTTCCTATATTTATATCACTTCATAATCATAGGCCATACCTGAAAGGACACGTGTCAATCACCCATGCTTCGTCAGTCAACTACCCTCAGAGTTAGTGAAAAGTACTACCAATCCCATCATGTTGCACTGTTGTGCGTTATGGGGGGGGTGCCACGTGTCGGTAACCCAACCAATTGCTACCCCTCGTCTTCGCTGTCGCCTGGCGACAAAACTTCTACGGCGACAAAACATACTTGTTTGCTTAACCTGAATTACGCCCTTTATCACTCAAGATTAGGAATGGTTAAAGTTGTCTTTTCGCTTCATGCATATCCCGCCCACTCTTTTTTCCCGCCACATGTCGCACCACTGATACACAACGCTTTCTCGCCATTCTTAAGACGAGAAAATTACTCGTCATAAGTATTATTCATCTTCCTTGATACCTATGGCCCATTAAGCCCATTAAACCCTTTGAACTAACCAGGCCCAATCCATATTTCATAATCACTTCAGTAGCCCCCAATTTCAAGACCTGGATCATTCATGTTCCAGGCGAGAAATTTAGGCTTCTCGCCACTTCTCGCATGAATTTCGTCCTCTTTACGAACTATTCAAAAACCTGACACCTGTATGCCACGTGTCACGCTCAAAGCCACCCAACAACTGCCAGACGGTTATGAAATGACATTTGAAAAGACTTTTTGAAATTTGAAATCATTAAATGGGGGGAATTTTAAAAATTTTTTGGAGGCCAATTAATTGTACTGTCCCCTCAAAAAGCCGTTTCATATTCCTTTAATATAAATAACCTCCCCCCTCCTCCCTTTACCTTTTTCCAGTCTTCCTAGTCTCCGACCCTTAAAGCGATTTCCGACCACCCCTAAGATTCTCCGGCGAACTGATTACCACCATTTCCCTCGTTTCTCCCTTCTCTCCTGGTTATATTCTTGTTTCCCCTTGAAATTCATTCATAAACACTCATTCTACAACTTGATTCATCTATTTAATCATCCTGGACCCTAAACCCTTTGGGCGTACCCTTAACATTCCGGCGAACTTACAATCCATTTTTGACTTCATCAACGACCCTTCATACTTCCCAGGTAATATCTTTGATTTCAGTTTCCTCTGCTTTTCTTAAGTTTTACTTATCGCCATGGCTAGGTTTAAGAATTGTCTTAGGCAAATTAGATATGGCCAATGTCGAAAAACTGGTGGTATTTATTATCTAACTAGGGGTATATGGGCGAGAATCCCAAGAGATGATTTGGTAAACTGTCTTAGAGTCAATAGAGTAGATCCTACAATCATAGATGCCATAGAGATTAGAGGCAAGTGTTTTCTTCATTTTTCAGCCCCCATGTCCAAAACATTTTTCACTCCCCGCGAACTTTGCGAACACCTTTGTCGCTTTTACGGTCCTCCTACTCATTCGACGGTTCGGATGCTTGACTTTCTCATTGCGAGATCTTTAGTAAATAGATCTCGTTATAAACAAATTGTCTCTTCTTCTGATTCAGGCGAGATGTCCACCTTCGGAGCTCCGGGCGCCTCAACTTCTGCTGGCGGAAAGTCAAACTTAACCAATAATCCCTCTACTTCTAACCTGGCGGGAAACGACCCTTTGACAAATTCTCACATCACCCCCTTTCACACTCAATACCATATAGATCATTTAAATTACCATATCGCTAGCTACGATGGTGACATGTCGCTACTCTCCATCCGTCGGCGACAAGACGGTATAGTAGTTTTCCCGTCACAACTAGAAGCGGGCCTTAGGATTCCTGTTGACCCCTTTATCTCTTTGGTCCTCTTCAAAGCTAACGCGGCAATAGCCGAGCTCCACCCTAATGCCATAAGGGTTTTGACTTGTTTTATAGTTGTTTGTCGCGCACTCAGGCGGGAACCCACCCTTCACCTCCTAATGGACATGTTTACGGGTTATGCACAAAAAGACAAGCAGACAAACGAACTTCGTATGTCGCTAAAATTCAAGAAACCCAAAATCCTAACCCCTCTTCCTTCCAAAGTTCACAACTGGCAGAGCAACCCGCTATTCATAATTTCTCGCGTTGGCTGGACGCTTCCTACTGATCTCTTGGGGATTCACCCTAAAGTCGACAAGAAATGGTCCTTAGACGAGGATGAGAAAAGATTGCAAGGAAAAATGATTAAGCTTCTTACTGACAACAATCCCGCCGATCCCTCAACTCCTCGTTTCTCTTGGCAGCAAATTCTAGCCGATGACTCCCTATTGAGCCAAGTAGGGCTTTCTTACAATTTCCCGCCCTTGCCTCCTAGGGTGGCCATTGAACATACATTTTCCTGGTCGGGATGGGAGCTTCATTCGGGCGCAAAATTTGCTTCTGAGTGCACAACATGCGGGAACGGCCACAATGTTTGTCGCTCAATGCGAGAAGTTCTACGTATGATCTTTACTAATTTCTGCATTCCCTCATTTACTAATTTTAGTCTTATAATGTCAATAATGACTTTTTGCTTTTTGTCGCAGTTCATCGTTCAATGGATATGAATCAAAAGAGGTTAGCACATGGGCAGTCTGAGCAACAGGCCAAACGTTTGGCCGCGGCTAGGAATGCCAGCCTCGAAACCCTGCCAGTGATTTGACCATTCCCATTGCCACAACTGGGGCAGATGAAAAGATTGTTCCCGAAAATTCTCGCAGGAGGGCCCCTTCCACCAACCCCTGACAAAATAAAGGCAGCGTACTTTCGCTCCCGCTCCCGCACAAACTCAGGAGAACCTTCCTGAAACTCTAAACTTGGAAGATGAGGAAGAGGAAGAAGAGAATGAAGAAAATGATGAGCCCCAAGACGAGGTGAGATTGTCGCTCCCCTTGGGGATCCGAGCCGAAGTTGGCGGGGTTCAAGCGAAGATCCCACGAGACACCAACACCCCGCTTTCCCCACTTGCCCACGGGCGATCCTCCCTCCAATCCAGTCTCACCGCTACGCCCTTCGTCTTCCCGCCAACATACCCGTCGCCGGCCAGTGGTTAAAAGAAGGGTTCAGTTCCGGCAGACGAGGAGGGTATGGTGGCTCTTTGTCGGGAAGCCAATGATATCCCCAAACTCGAGGGTTGATAGCGAGCGGCTAGACACGGTTTCTTGCTTGCTAGGCTCCACCGCTCTTAAGCGGTCAAGCGACGCCGAACAAGTCGCTTACGTTGAAGGAGAGAATCCACGCCCACTCCGCCTATCATGCCGGGATCCAACTCTCCTTAGTAAGATACCTTTACTCGCTTTCCTTTTCATTCAAATTTTTATGACTAACTCTAAACCATAACATTTACTTGCCTTTCTACTTCTCGCAGCGGCGGCACTCTTACGGGCTTAAGCAACAAATGCCTTAAGTTAGAGGGAGAGCTCACCGAAGGCGAACGTGAGCGGAATCTTTACAAACGTAGGGTTACCGGGCGGGATACCACTATCCAAGAACTCGGAACTTGCGAACCAAAGGCGATGCGATGCGGCGGAGGGTAAAGCGAAGTTGGAAGAACTTGAAAAGAAAAACAAGGATACAGAGGAGAAGCTTGCTCGCCTTATTGCGGAAAACGAGAAGAATAAAGAACTTGTCGCTAAGTTTCCCGAGCTTGAAGCCGAGAATAAACGGCTTAGAGATGCAGACTTCGTGCGAGCTAACCAAGTGACCAAACTTCGTCAAGATCTTGAAGCCGCTAAAACCAAAGCAGAGACTGATGAAATGGATGTGTTTGATAACGCTATCCTTCATACCCTCAGAACAATTGCCGCCGAAGAAAATCCCGCCATTACCCCATTATCTTTGGCCAGATGGGGCTCTGAAACAATTTTCAGCGACAAAAGTCGCAAGGGACATCCCCTTGTTCCTTACAGCGAAGAAGAGTTGAAGCAGCTAGCATCGGAGGATGCCGTCCTTGGAAAAGCCGCGTGGCCAGTTCCCGAAATTCGTCCTGACAACATTGTTCCCGCTTGGTCAGACCTGTCTCAAGCAAAGAAGGACGCCCTTAATGCCGCCTACAACGCCCAATGAACTGGCGCTTTCGTTTTGTAATTGCTATCAACTTTTATTTTTGGGCCTGTAACAAACAATTTTTGTTTCCTTCTTTTTAACTTTCGCCACCTATTTTGTTGCAAACAATTAATTTAATTTCTGTTCCCGGCCTTCGCGCCAAAGACAATTTGTAGCTATTTTCTTGTCGCTCTGTTGCGACCTTTTATCTACTGCTTTACTTCTTATGACTTGCTTCTGAAACTATCTTTGTTTATCATAACTTCTTCATGTCGCTTGTTTTTCTTTTGGTAATTCTGATTTTGCTTTGATAGTTCATCAAAGACTGTACCTCTCACTGTATCTCTCCATCTTATCTCTATATACATACTACTCCCTTCAAAAAAGTGATGCTTGTCTTTAGGCAGCCTCACTCCCAAATGTAGATTCTCATCAACTATTTGATGCGACAATTTTCGGCGTATCCATTTGGTATCTTGGTTTCTAACCAACGCACCGCCTTAATTTGGGCGACTTATTCTCTAACCAAAATGCCATATCCATTTTTCCATTTTTGGGCGACTTGGTCTCTAACCAAGACGCCGCATCCATTAGGGGCCTTGGTCTCTAACCAAGACACCGCATCCCTTTTGGGCGACTTGGTCTCTAACCAAGACGCCGCATCCATTAGGTGCCTTGGTCTCTAACCAAGACACCACATCCCTTTTGGGCGACTTGGTCTCTAACCAAGACGCCGCATCCATTAGGTGCCTTGGTCTCTAACCAAGACACCACATCCCTTTTGGGCGACTTGGTCTCTAACCAAGACGCCGCATCCATTAGGTGCCTTGGTCTCTAACCAAGACACATCATATCCACTTTTTGGGCGGCTTGGTCTTTAGCCAAGACACCACATCCATTAGGTGCCTTGGTCTCTAACCAAGAGACCACATCCCTTTGGGCGACTTGGTCTCTAACCAAGACGCCGCATCCGATTAGGTGCCTTGGTCTCTAACCAAGACACCACATCCACTTTGGGCGACTTGGTCTCTAACCAAGACGCCGCATCCATTAGGTGCCTTGGTCTCTAACCAAGACACCACATCCCTTTGGGCGACTTGGTCTCTAACCAAGACGCCGCATCCGATTAGGTGCCTTGGTCTCTAACCAAGACACCACATCCCTTTGGGCGACTTGGTCTCTAACCAAGACGCCGCATCCATTAGGTGCCTTGGTCTCTAACCAAGACACCACATCCCTTTTGGCAAGAGTTGGCGACGATTGCTTCTCGCCATTCTCATGGTGCCTCCGTTGTCGCCCTCCTTCGTCAAATTTCTTTATCTCTTATGACAGTGGTTTCCTTGACTACCTTCGCCTTTCTTATCTCACCGTTCAATAAGCTGTTTCATAAAACGAGAAAACTTGTTAAGTTTCAATAAAAATGATATTCTCAAACGGTATGTAGCCGAATAATTCACTGCCTCCTTCCATCATGTTCATAAGTTACATCATGCTAGATTGGCAAATTCTACACAACTTTCCCGTCAATGTGACGTAAACAAAAACACATGACCCCAGAAGAAAGTTACGTAGCTTTTGCTATCTAGAGCAAAAATCAAAAGATGCAACTACAAAAGATTGCTACAACTTCATTGATAAAAATGCTTCAAATGATCAACACTCCAGGCGTTCTTCAATTCTTCACCATCCTGCTTTCTCGGTAGATAAGTCCGCTTCTCGAATAACTTGAGACACACTGAAATGGCCCTTCCCACTTTTCATTCAACTTGGTGAAGCTGGTTTGGGTCCCGTGGCTTCGGCACTCCTTAGTACCCAATCACCTACATCAAAAGACCTCTTGTTAACCCGCCTATCATGCTGGGCCTTCATCTTCTGCTTGTAATTTACCATCCTCATTCTCGCTTGCAACCTCCTTTCATCAATCAAATCAAGATCATTACATCGTCATTTGGCCATTTCTCGCCTCATCATAATAAGTCACCGGTATGTCGGCGAGGCCATCTCGGTGGTGCCGTGGCTTCGTATCCGTAAGTCAGCGACATTTGTTTCACCGGTTGAGCCCTTTATTGTGGTCCTCACATACCATAGTGCGATCGACAACTCTTCTAAGCATGCGCCGCCTCTTCCTTCTAAATTTTTACGTAAGCGGCAATAATTTGTTTATTTGCCGCCTCACTTTGACCATTGCGTTTGTGGTGCACGTATACCGCCGACATCCAATGCTTAACATTCATCCTCTGGCACTCCGCTGCAAATTTCTTACCAAATTGCATTCCATGATCGAGACAATGGCCCTGGGTAACCCGTATACGCACCCAAATGTTTTCTTGAACAACCTGATCACATTGTCTTCGCTTATTGTCGCCAGAGCCTTTGCTTCCGTCCATTTAGTAAAATAATCAACGGCAACTACCACATGCTGGCATCCTCCCTTGGCCTTTGGGAATGGTCCTATTAAATCAATGCCCCACATATCAAATGGCCACGTCGCGACAATAGGCGTCTGCTCAGTGGCGGGTTGCCGAGGTATATTCCCAAACCTTTGGCATTTCTCACATTTACGCACGTATTCTTCAGCATCCTTCCTCAAACTTGGCCAATAATAGCCATGGAATAACACTTTTTCCGCTAGGGATCTCGCCCCAGGATGACCCCCGCAAACACCTTCATGGATTTCAAACAAAACCTTAGCCACCATTCGTGGCTCTATGCACCTCATCAATGGCTTTGAAAAAGATCTTCTATATAGAATTCCATCCTGCACAGTAAATCGTGGAGAAGTCACCTTTACTAACTTAGCCCTTTCTTCATCAAGCGGCAATTCACCCTTCTCTAAAAAATCTTTCATGTCAGTAACCCAGCTCGCCTCCGCTTCCCCGATCTCCATGACCACGGGCCTATCAATGGCCGGCATGTCGACATATTCCACCAGGGGATCCATAGATGCTTCATTATCTTCGCTTCCCGCAGACCTACTCAGGGCATCCGCCTTGGAATTCTCTTCTCGCCCAATTTGTACCAACTCCCAAAACTCAAAATGACTCGAGACTTCTCACCAAATTACAATATTTTATCAAAAAGAATTCACCGTGCCATATTCGCCTTTCACTTGCTTAACAATCAGCGAGAATCGGAATGAATCACAATCCTCTTTACTCCAGTATCCCGCGCAAATTCAATTCCCGACACCAATGCCTCATATTCCGCCTGATTATTAGACACTGGGAACTTGAACCTAAATGCCTTCCTATACTCACATTCCGCATCTGGTGATATCAAAACCATTCCCGCCCCTCCTCTGTCTTTTGCTGATGAACCATCTACATGTAAGACCCAACAATCCTCCAGCCTCTTCTTTTCTTCAATCGAACTTGGCTCAGCACGCTTTGCCGCCTTCTTCTTCTCGCGCTCCTCAATTACTTCTTCCTGTGATTTGGTAAACGAAGTTTCAACTATAAAGTCTGCCAACGCTTGCGCCTTAATAGCTCGGCGAGATTCATATCGATGTCGGGTCTGTCAACTCAATCGACCACTTCAAAAGTCTTCCCTTGAGAATGCATTTCTTTGTAAAATCTTCCTTAAAGGAGCGTCAGTCAAAACAACAATTGTATGAGCGACAAAATATGCCCTTAGCTTTCTTGCCGCCACCATCAATGCATATGCTAACTTTTCTGCATTAAAATATCTTGACTCAGCTTCGCTCAATGCCTTAGATACATAATATACAGGCCTTTGAATTCCCCACCTTCCTCACCAATCTTGCGGCAACTGCGTAGTCAGAGGCTGCCAAATAAACAAACAATTCTTCCCCCTCCACAGGGCTACTCAATAGTGGCGGCTTCCCTAAATAAGATTTCATTTCCTCAAAAGCTGCTCCACATTCCTCGTTCCACTCAAATTTCTTCCCGCCCTTCAACACCTTAAAGAACGGCAAACATCTCTCCGCCGACTTCAAAATAAACCTTCCCGGGGCAATAATCCTCCCATTCAAACGAATCTCGCGGATAGATTTCGGTGGTGACATATCTATTAACGCTGAATTTTTAGGGTTGGCTTCAATCCGCGCCTGTTTACCAAAAATCCCAGAAACTTTCCCGCCCTAACGCCAAATGTGCACTTACTAGGATTCAAATTCATCGAATTCCTTCTCAAGTTCTCGAAAGTTTCGGCGAGATCCAACAAGTGATTGCTTTCCCCAGTCTTGATCACCATGTCATCAATGTATGCTTCTATATTCCGCCCAATTTGATACTTGAATACCTCGTTCACCATCCTTTGGTATGTCGCCCCCGCATTCTTCAAACCGAAAGGCATCATTTTGTAACAAAAATTTCCCTTTGGAGTCCTAAACGCTGTTTTCGCCTTGTCTTCCTCCGCCATCTTAATCTGGTGATATCCTGAATAAGCATCAATAAAATTGAACACTCTGTGACCTGAAATGGAATCCACCAACTTATCAATCTTGGGTAAAGGATAGCAATCCTTGGGACATGCTGTATTTAAATCAGTAAAATCAATGCACATTCTCCACTTCTTGTTTGACTTCAAAACCATTACGGGACAAGCCAACCAAACCGGATATTGAATTTTCTCGATTATTCCCGCCTTCAACAACTTTTCCACTTCCTCCAATACTGCCACCTCTTTCTCCGGCGACAAATGCCTTACCCTTTGCTTAAACGGCTCCACCCTAGGATCAGCATTCAAACAATGCAGAGCCACACTCTCGTCAATACCCTTCATGTCCTCCGGTCTCCAAGCAAATACATCCAAATTTTCCTTCAAAAAATCAACCAAAGCTTCTCGCTCATCCGCGACAGGTTGCTTGCCAATCTTCACCTTTTGCTCGGGAAAATAACAATTGATTTCTACCTCCTCCAACTCTTCTCCTGCCTTGATATCTGGCTCATCCCGCACCTGCAACGTTTCCACCTCTATTCTTTTCCTCTTTCTTATACCAACGGGAACTGGCCTTTTAGGATCAGCAAATACATTACCAGTAGGCCGCCCCTGAGCGTCCTCTACTTCAATGGTTTCATAATCATCATCAGATTCATCTATGAGTACTTTAACATTTCCATCAACCACCTCTTCGATCCTTGGCTCCTCCATACTAACTAGCCTTACTACCCTGACATAACTTAAACTGGGCGTGGCTCTCACCATTTCCATTGCCCAACTATCCTCTTCATCATCATCGCTTTGCTCCGCCATCTTAGGATCTTACATCTCGCCAAACTGCAACCTCCTCCATCTTTTCTCGCCTAACCTCAGAATCAGAATCCTGTTCATCCACAATACAAACTTCCCGCCTTCTTCTGGACACCCTTACCTCCCGCCCTGAAACTTGGTTTGTCGCTCCAGCCACTATAGCAGTTCCCTTTCTCATACTCTCCGTTATGACCCAATCTGGTTCGCCCTTCTCCATCTCTACAATCTTAACCATATTTATCTTTAATTGACTAGATTCTACTTTGGAAGTCATCGAAATTGTACTCTCCGCCTTAGCTTTCAGCATCTCCTTTTGCTTTCTTACCACAGTGACTGCCTCACTCTTCAAGCAACCTATCCCATTGGTGGTGGGATACTTCACTCTCTGGTGGAGAATTGACATAACCATTTCAAAGCTCAACATGAACGGGATCCCCACTATAGCATTATAAGGAGACACAATGTCAACTACCATGAATTCGATATTCTCGCATCTCGCCAACTTTCCTTCACCAATTTCAACATCCAACATAATCGTGCCTTTAACCTTAACAGAATGATTAGTGAAACCCTCAAGATATCCTTTATGAGGCACCAAATTTGCCTCTGTATAATTCATCCTTTTAAAAGCATCATAATAGAGCACATTCCTACTCGCCCCAGAGTCTACCATGACTCACTGCACAATATTATTGCCTGGATACATAGTGATGATAATTGGTGACTCCCATGGCTTTTTGGTAACGCCAATTCTCGCTGGAAAAGCGATCACCCTATCTTGGCGGCGGGAAGCGAGGAACGTCAAACGTATGCGTCGAAGTCATGATTTGGGTATTCAACCGAGATCTGTTGGGTAATGGGTCGTGAATGACATCCACCAAATTTCTCTCAGGCCTACGTTGATCATCCCGCCCGACATTCTCCTCCAAATACTCCTGCAAGAAACCTCTGTCAATCTTCCCTGAATCAATCTCCTTAAATTATAACAATCATCGGTCTTGTGTCCTTTATCCTTGTGAAACTCACAATAACTATTCGATCTCTAGCGGGCCGGTTCTGGAGCAATAGGAAAAGGTTCGGTGCAAATTTATTTTCTTCATGATCTCGGCGATAGGAGTGTTCAACCGGCTATACTTGATGTCTGTCTTTGGCTTGAACTCTCTTTGACCCCCCATGCGCCCTTCTCCACGGCCTCCACTTCCTCCCGCTTGACTGGCCCCTCTGCTGCCACCAAATCCTCTCCGATCATCTCGCACTACCTCCACCCTCTCACCCACCACTTTCTTGGTCTGATTTGCCGCTGGAGTTCCCTTGGTCTTAACTCTAGCTCCACTACAAAATCCCCGTACTCTTTCATATAACTCTCCCGTAGTCTTTGGCAATCTCATTCCTAATTCCTGCTTGAAGTGACCTGGCTGCAAACTGGTGTTATATAACATGATTATCTCGCCTTGAGCGATGTCAGGGACTTGATTTGCCACTCCCATGAACCTATCTGTGAAAGTCGCAATCCCTTCCCCATCCTTTTGTTTAAGACTGCACAACTCCGTCTTTTGAACCGGTTGTGATCCTGACGCACTAAATCTCGCCAAGAATTTCTCCCTGAAATCTTGATACCCCGTTATAGAATCTTCAGGCTGTGCTAAGAACCAATCCAATGCGTGATCTGCCAAAGTGCTCACCAAAGCTCGACACAAAACTGCTTCATTCTCAGTCAACAGCGACATGGTTGCTTCAAATCCTCCCACATGAGTTACTGCTCTAGATTTTCCTGAATAACTTGATAAAGTTGGCATGCGAAAGCTTGGGTCTGGGGCAACACCTTTGATACTTTGGGTGAAAGGAGCCAAAAAAGGCTTTTTCCTTCCACTTTCTTTATTCCCGCCTCTAAATCCTTAATTTTCTTCGCCATCTCAGCCATCTCATTTCTCAACTTTTGTTCCTCTTCCTTCTTAGCCTTCTCTGCCTCACTAGCCTTGGCCAATTCTGCGGCTTTTATGGCTTCTGCGAGCTTCTCGGCTTCTTCCGCCCTTGCCGCCTCTACAACTCTCCGCTTCCTTTCCTTACCATATTCTTTATCTTTCCTCTCTTGTCGCCGTCGCTCCCTATCCCGTGGTGACCTCTCGCGACGTCGCCTAGCCTCATGATATCGCGATATCTGGGTCCTTTCCTTGCCGCGTCCTTCGTCGTGCGTGGAGCCGCTAGATTCATTACTGTCATATTCAAAGTAATAAGATTCTTCTTTGGAGTTGCCTGGCTTATGGTATGTTTTCTTTCTCCTCTTCTTTCTCTCTTCCAAGCCATCATCTCGCCTTCGATTTTCCACTAATCTCCTGGGCAGCGGCGTATCTACATCCTGTCTTGGTCTATTAGCCACGCTAGCGCTAACCTCTCGATTTTGCCCGCCGACATGGGATCTTCCCGCCTGCACATTCAGTAACTCCTCAGGAACGTGGGAAGGATCCACATGTAACTCCTTCAATTCTTTGGTTATTGGCGAGAACATGCATCCACGCCTCATTGTCCGCCCTTAACTTTTCAATCCTTTCTCTTACTTCTGCATTCTTCGACTTCGCGGGAACTTGACCTTCATCTATCGCCTTGGATCTTTCCACTCTCACCCTTTCCTCCTCCACCCTAGCCCGCCTAACGCTGGTGTTGGTCTCTGACGTATGGACCTCCACCCCTCTTTCAGATCCTGCTCCAGCTCCCGCACGAGCATCCTTAGCATTTGGAGTTGCCAATGTTAAGTTCTGAGCCGCCCTAGAGGGGGTAGCTTTTTCTTGTCCAACCACCATAACTTGCTTCCAACTAACTGTACACTTTTACAAACACTTCAAGCCAAATCACACCTTTTCACAATAAACCAACTGTTCTGACAACTTTACAAGTCACTTTCTGAAAACAAAACGCCTTTAATACATGTATTAATGAACTTACAACCTTTATAGCCAAGGACAACTTTATGACTTCCTGAAATAAATACAACAATCCAAAAAACAACCTCTGACAAGTACCATCTGAAAATCCTCCTTAGTTCTCTAGTCAACTAGCATTTACTCCTTTGATCAAAACTGACAGTTAGAATCTTCTGGGCTCCTTCGACAGAACAACAACAGTACTCCACCTTCTTTCTCACCTCTGGCAGCCACCAACAACCTCCCAAACTTCACCTAGCCACCCAAAGAAGAACGCTGGTCCGGACGGAACCAGCGATGCTACCATGAAAAATGGGGTTGATCAGGAGCTGAATCTTCAGCTATTTAAGTGGATACTCCGGCTGATCTTCTTGGGATGACTCACCTGAAAACCTACACACACGCAAGTCACAGTGAACTAAACCGGGGGTGACTCCGGTGAAACCCCTCCGCGTGAGAATCAGTAAGGTTCTCAGATCAAGTAAATATTGTAGAGAGAGAGAATAATGGAGAGGAGAGAGAGTTTTTAGAAAGAGGATAGGACTTACCTAATAATCTTTGAATTTCCTATATTTATATCACTTCATAATCATAGGCCATACACGAAAGGACACGTGTCAATCACCCATGCTTCGTCGATCAACTACCCTCGAGTTAGTGAAAAGTACTACCGATCCCATCATGTTGCCTTTGTTGTGCGTTATGGGGGTGCCACGTGTCGGTAACCCAACCAATTGCTACCCCTCGTCTTATTTGTCGCTGGCGACAAAACTTCTACGGCGACAAAACATACTTGTTTGCTTAACCTGAATTACGCCCTTTATCACTCAAGATTAGGAATGGTTAAAGTTGTCTTTTCGCTTCATGCATATCCCGCCCACTCTTTTTTCCCGCCACATGTCGCACCACTGATACACAACGCTTTCTCGCCATTCTTAAGACGAGAAAATTACTCGTCATAAGTATTATTCATCTTCCTTGATACCTATGGCCCATTAAGCCCATTAAACCCTTTGAACTAACCAGGCCCAATCCATATTTCATAATCACTTCAATGGTGTCCACATGTCATCTAGACTGTCACCTGCCCATATACATATACATACATACGGCTTGAGACCGATGAAATTTATTACACCCTCTGTCCCACTTCAAGGGTCCTGGGGTAGGATTTCATGTTTTTTAAGAAATTTTTTAAAAAATTGAATAAAGAATTATAAGTGGGTAGAAGATTAGAGGAGAGAGAATGTAAAAGTTATAAGGGTATATCTTTTCCCCTCAAATATAGATTTAATTACAATGTGTCACTAGTAATACCTTTGTAAATATATGGAGATTATAAGGGTATAAATATCTGAAACACTGTTCAAAACTTGCCATTAATGGAAGGGACTCTTGAAGTGGGACAGATCAAAAGAGAAAATAGGACCCTTGGAGTGCAACGAAGGGAGTAATTTATAGAGTTATTAATTTATCGGTAAATTAATTATTATTAATTTAAATAGTTTTTAGCCGATTAGAAGAATTTCAGATTTTTTTATAAACTATTTTTTTTTTTTTTACTAATCAAAATTTCTCAAACATTAACACTTCAAAACAATACAAACAGGCTCAGAGGTCCATATCCATATAAGAATCCACGACAGTATGACAACTAAATAGCTAATTGAAAATCATGAGGAAACATTTAGCAAAAGAATTCCTTCAGCGAAGTCTTCTGGCCTCCCTCTCAGACTCGAGGAGAGTGAGAACATCACCCTCTCTAACGGGACCCTTGACATTCCTCATTATGAATCGGTTCTGGTCTTCAATGAACTTGACTCTCACTTGAGTCACCTGACCCCTGGATCCAGTTCGACCCATTACTTTAACAACAATTGCGTGCTTGATTTGAGATTCCATCCTTGATTAGACCAAGAGAGAGAAACAATGGCGGAAGCTGGGGCTGCTGATGAAGATCGTTTGTGAAGATTTTGTTTTTTTTTTTTATAAACTAAATTTATTGTATGCTTATAATAAGTTGAAAGACGTTCGAAGTTGATGATAACTTTAAATTCAATTTACACAAGATTTTCATTTGAGCTGATTGTACACAAGATTTGAAATTTAAAAGTAAACAAACAACTACAGAATAATATTTTAACTAAATTGTAGTGATTAATTTTTCAATTTCTAAAAATTATTAATTTATGATTTTTGTGGGACCTAAAATTAAGAAGGGTCTCCCAAAAATTATTATCTTATTATTTTATTGTTTTTTGTAATTTTTTCAAATTTTCCAATTCGGGACTGGACAAATTTATTATTTTAAAGAGTTTCTTAATTTATTGAGTATTAATTTAAAAAGTTTCTACTGTATAAGCCTATTATTCTCATCTGTTTGATAATTTATTTTGAAATAATATTTAATAGATTACACTAGTTAGAACTTTTTCAACAATTTATCAATTTCATCGCTCATAAATTTTTACATATATACTGATGTAAGTGAACAAGCATTTAAATGTCTCAATGCCTTCTGCATTAAGAAAGTAGTCCGCATGAAAGGTGGGAATAACTATTTCTCCGCAATGGGCGTAAGCTTGACGGGACAGTTCTACCTAGAGGAAGATTTTTTGAGAGGAAAGACGGACTAACCGCTCTTTCCACTACGATGAAAGGCCTTTTCCCGGATCAACTTCTGCCGGAAGAATTTGATATGGTCCCTACACCAACATACTACTTCCTTATATGCTATATGATTTTCTTATGGATATTATATTTTCGGGTAAATGACAAATTTATTTAACGCACTATCGTGTTTGTTACAGTAAATGAAATGTACTATGCATTGAAATCTTAATGAAATGTACTTTACAATTTTGTTACACATAACATAATGTATGTAACACACCCTAATGACGTTAGAAAAAGATAACTGAAATGTAAACAATACTCCCTCCGTCCCAGCGAAAGAGTCGGTAAATTTGTCCGGCACGCAAAATAAGAAATGTGATGTAGGAAAGAGAAAAAGTTTAAATGTTGTGAGTATGAAAAATTAAATAGGAGAGAGAATGAGTGGGAGGTGATGTAAGAAAGATAATGTTGTGAGTGTAAAAGTAAAGTAGGAGAGAGAATGAGTGGAGAGAATAGTGATTTAAGGTTTCCTTTTTGGGAAAGTGGCTTTTTAAATGGGACGCCCAAAAAGGAAATAAATGGCTCTTTCGCTGGGACGGAGGGAGTATAAGAAAAAGACTAACACCCGTTAAATATAATTAACATTTGTTAATCTATTTAATGGATTTGGTAATCTTCATCCTCACCCCTTACTCTTCTCAGTCAGTCAGCCACCCACCACCCAGTAGTCCGCCCCCAACCACCTCAAATCACCACTCATCTCCGCCTCAACCACCAAAACTTTCAAAGTTTCATCGAAAATTTAAAACTTAAATTGCATCCGAGTTTTAAATTGATCACACATGCCCTAATTTTTGAATCCGTGTTTTCAAATCTTGAATTTGGCTTGATTTCAATTTTCAAATTTGGTTTCAATTTTCGCTTGTGTGTATAGATATTTTCTTGATTTTAATTTTCGAGTTTCTCTACACCAAGCCCTAAGTCAAATTGACCTCATAAGCATAATAAGCATAAGTGATGAAGAGGGGTCCAAAGATTCTCAATTTAAGGTTCTGATTGACTAGCATTATTTTGTTTTTTTCCAAATCCTCAAAAGAGATGCCATTGCAGTCTTGAAACAAAAGATTTAAGGCAGATTTTTTCTAGGTTCGATTTGATTATGAAATGGGTGTTACTTCTTTTTTAATGGTTGTTATTTTTTTTAACAAGTTGGTTAATTCTGTTAATGAAAATTAACGTCATCCAACTAAGTTATCTTAATTGCAACGAGACTCAAAAGTACGTTAACATTATATTACATTTATTGTAAACGAGTGTGAGTGAAATACGTTTAGTTTTCTTTTCTTGTAATTATCTATAGTATAAAACACACCTCCACTATCTACCGTATTATGAACAGTACCATGTGCTGAATTTTCCATTTTGTCTTCATACATTTGTCCCTTTCCCATTTTGTCGTTAAAAAAAAAAAAAAAAAAGTGTCCTAGGACACGGGCTTATTCTAGTTCCATATATTTCTTGGAACTACTCCCTCCTTCCTAAAAGATTGTTCTGTTGTACATTTTGCAATTATTAAGGAAGAGCTTCACCTTCTTGTACCTTAGTAAATTTGCACTAATATTCATGCCTAAGTTTAAAAATGGGACATACTTTTTTGAACAAATTAAAATAACAAATGGAATAATTTTTCAGGTACGGAGGGAATATGTTTTAAGAGAATCTATGGTACCAAAGTTGACAGGTAGGCATTGACAGACATTTAGCAAGAATGAAGTAGATTCTTTCTAAGCAGTAGAAACCTAGTACTAACATTAACCAAAAAATATATTCCTACTTTGTGTGTATATCACTCCAGCTTTGGGGGCATATTTCATATTCTTTTGTTTTACTACTTCTAAATCATTTGTCCAAGCATGTCAATGACTTTGGTATTAAGATTCCTTCCTAATTCTACCGACTTGTTTTCTTTATCATTTTCTTTTTCTTTTCAAACTTCTTTTAAAATTACGTGCTCTGACACTTTTGTAAACAATCAGAACTTATTAACACTTTTATCATTTTTTATCATAAATAAAACTGACATTTTTTATCACTTCACATATCACTATTGAAGAATTTTAAGCTGTTCAACTTGTTTAGCCACTTGTGTGTAAAGTTATTTACAGAAGTGTCTTAACAAATATTTTAACAACTTGAAAGAAAAATAAAAGCACACAACAGTAAATAAAATGCAGTGAAATAAAACAACTGTTTAAACACTTCAGCAAAAATTACTTGCTGAAAAACCTTTCATAAAAAGACAATCTTGTTGTAAACAAGTTGCAACAAAATACTTATAATGAAAGGAAATAAAAACTTACGAAAATATCAAAAGTTTCTGATCTATAGAACACGAAAACTGAAAAATCAATCTTGAAGTTTCAATCATGTAAACTTCAACAACAAAGCAAAGAGACTTTTATAAAATCAGAATACTTAGTTTTGACTCACGGAATCCACAATCAACAATGAAGGGTGCGGTCTTCATTTATTGGCGTGATCACAATCCTTCTCCAATGAGGATTTTTCTTGCACACTTCTTTCATTATCAACAAATAATCATTCTAGAAGTAAGAGTATTCTTGACATACTTGAAACCTACCTTATTTACATAATAGCTAAAAGAAATAAAGATTAGCTGTTAGTAAAACAAAATCAATCCTAAACTAAGTAAATATTCACAATTATTTTCTACATTAATTTAATCTAAATGTGGACAAAATACAAACCATAATTACAAAATCAAAAAGATATTTCAGGAGTATTTTATCCTCTTTCAATCTCCCCTATTTTTGTGATTATGGTCAAAACCTGCAAAATCGAGATTATCAATTTTAAACCACCAGAATAGCAAAAATAAAAAAGATATCAAGAGTATATTCATACTCTTTCAATCTCCCCCTATTTTTTGTGATTCTGGTCAAATCTGTAATCGCCACATATCAAAACTCTCGTTGGATAAAATGAGCTACAAAAAGTCCAACTCCCCCTTAATGAATTGCGGCTCCATTTTATCATTCAACTCCCCTTAAATAAATCGCGGCTCCATTCTAACATATTCCCCCTAAACTTGTCGTATCTTCGTGATGATTATCGCATGTATCTCTCTTGATTGATCATCTAACAGACATCTCCCCCTTGATTGATAATCATCTCCTCCTTTATTGATGATCATCTCCTCCTTGAATGACTGTCTAAGATGCATTTCCCCTATTCTCCCCCTATTCTTTAGAGATTTTCAAAAGACGTGCGCATATCCATAAAAATATTTTAAGAAACCTCTTTTTGAAATATGATCAGAGTTTCATCTTGAGAGAAGTAGAGTTAGATGAAATGAATGGAGGAAAAACAATGCTTACATATCGGGAAATAATGACCAGATGTGCAACCAGTTGAATGCAGAGTTGTGTACATAGATGTCAGAACATCATCAGAGACAAGTGGAGAGATTATAAAAAATGAGATTTCAAGAGAGACAGACCATTGTTGTTGTTTATGGCTGGGAAGACGTGCATTTGGCACAGAAACAAAAATAGTCAAAATATCCAAACCTTTTGAATGATCAAATTAGGCAAAAAAAATTATGAATTCAAAACAAAATTCTATCCGGATTTTGTGACCAATTGCAATACCACATGAGATCATTTCCACTTTGACCCTCAAAGATTGTTCCATTCAAATTTTCTTTGCACTCAAACCTGGACAAACACTCATTAAACATATTGTTAACCAATAAATGATTAGCACACAATTTGATGGAAATAATAAACAATAAAATGAATGTTTCATAGGGCCAAAGATGTCCTAGTTTATAACTATGCCTGGAATGATATAATTTATGAGCACACAAGTGGAGATTGATCTCAATGAAGTGTGATATGGTATAAATAAATTTACACAATGACACAGTTTGACAAACAGGAAGTCAATGAGTTATACTTCAATCATGTAGCCTCTAGAACGTTTCCATATTTAGGCATTGAATCAATAACGTATTGGCATTGAGCACATGAGTGGAAGCTTCAAATAGAGGAGGCAACTTGTTTTCTCAGTGACCTTAGACTAAATATCCACTTCATGATACATATCACACAAAAATTAACAAGGTAATTTTTATCACCAAGTCAAGAAAGATCTCACAATCAAAAGTCAATCACAGTGTCAAAGATGCAAATCAATCAAGTGATCACAAGAGATAATCGTACAATTAATTAATGCAATTTTTTTTTGTGTGTTTTTTGTAATATACAATTATACTGAGATGCAAACAGATGTTCGCACAGTTGTGCGATCATCTCAACACGCACAATCTGAGAGATCTTTTTAAGGAAGACAATCTCTCTAAAACAATGGCCATCATGAATAAATCAGTCAATCGTTTATTAGTTTCAGTAAATTCACAACTAATATTTTTTCGTTCAACAATATTTCTAAGAAAATGAAGTCTAAAATCTAGATGCTTAGTAGTAGAACATTGAACAGGGTCCCAGAAAATGCTACTAGGTTGGGAAGGTCCAAGAATCTTTCTTCCACGAGATTTAGAAGTTTCACCATTTTCCATATGTATGGTACTTTTAGCATCACAAAAAATAAAAAATAAATTGTTTTTTATTTCATATTCCTTGATCAAATTGTTCATCTAAAAAAGTTTGATTCACCTACTATCAACTGCCACACATTTTGATTCAGCAGCTGATAAGAAAACAAAAGTTTGTTCCCTATTATCCGATGAATACAACTTATTTTCAAGACATAAACCGCCAACATTGGTGCTTTTGGAATCAATGATTATCTCCCCCTTAAATGCCTTAAAAAATTCCTTCAAATTAGATTAATCATTGTCAACACAACAACATGAGCGTACCTGATGGTATACGGAGTTCATGTATACCAAACCTACAAGGTCACGGCAGTTGACCTTCTTTACTCTTGTTTTCATTCCTTCCTCAACTTCCCCAATGATCTGAGAGGTAGGAGGATTTCCCTGTACTATGGAGGGAATGTCCCTCTCTTTGTTTACTTCATTTTCATCAGTTTCAGAATCTGAACCTGGTTCTGCTATTGTCTGATCACTTATGTCGTCAGTTGTCAGTCTAAATAACTGGTTGCTTAACTGTCCGAACAAATGTATGTTTTGCATATTTGTTTGCTTTTCCTGGTTCAGATTCATCATTAATCGGATCACGTTTCCATGTACTGCCTGCAATATCATCCTCAGCAGTTTTGGCAATAAGATCAGAAGCATCATCAAAAAACGATTTAAGATATGAAATATTTTCAACCAACTTGTAACAATGATATGAGGATCTTACTCCTGTCAAAGCACATTTATTTTAATCATTGAAGACCTCACACATTTTATTATCAAATTTGACATGTAAATCATCATCACACAATTGGCTTATGCTTATCAAATAAGCCTTTAGCCCATCAACATGCAACACATTATTCAACCTAGGTAAACCTTCTACCTGCAACGTACCTTTGCCAATGAACTTACCTTGAGCTACTCCACCGAAATTTACTTTTCCACCTTTGAATGGTTCATAGTCACTAATATGCTTAATTGACCCAGTCATATGGCGAGAGCAGCCATTGTCGAAGTGCCGGGATCCTTCAATACTACTTTTGAGAGAAGTGAAGACCACCTGACAGTTCATGTTTTCCTTTCTTATCCATGCGGTTTTTTTTCAGCCTTGAGTTGTTTGTTCAGTTGAGTCTCCAGTTGTGCACTCAACTGTCTGCTCAAGTGTCCACCAGTCTTCATAAGTTCAAGTTCCTGTTTCCACTTATAGCAAAATGGTCGAATGTGATCAGTAACAAAACAATGATGACAAATGTATCGCCTTCGCCTGTGACCTTTCCTTTTGGTTTTTAAAACATTTTTCTTTTCAACTTTAGAAGAACCCTCACCATCTTTGACAAAATTATGACCTCCATAGATAATTTCATATTTTCCTTGATTATCTAAATTCAAAACTTTTTCCAACTTAGCCTTACCATTGTTAAGTTTAGTTAGAGTTTCAGTTTCACTTTTAAGCTCAGTTTTGAACTTTTCACACTCAATATCTTTCTTTGTAAGTAAAACTTCCAATTTGGCTGTGGTGTCCTTTTGAGAATCACTCTCCTTAGATAAACACTCAACCTCAGATTTTAGATTTATATTTTTAGTGGTGAGTTTATCATTTACCCGTTTGAACACCTTGATTTGCTCCATCCGCTTGACCCATTCATTATGGAGTTCTATGTAGGTGATGTGCAGATCCTCCTCATAGGTTGCACTTTTTTCATTGCAGAATCGTTCTCAGTTTCACTTACAGTAGTGGAATTCAAGCATGTATACAATCTGCAACCAGTTTTGCAGTCAGTTATGCAGTCAGTTGAGCACTCAAAACACTGCACACCTTACGAATCTGAATCACTATTGAACAAGGTAAACTGTGATGAACGCAATATTGACAGATTTGTTGTCTGATTGTCATCATCAGAACCACTTAATGTCGCCGAAAAACCCATTCCCCTTTTCCTTAATGTATTTGTATTCATTAGCGAAATGTCCAAAACCTTTACAAGCCCTACACTGAATTGACTCGATGGACTTCTTAGTTTCCAAAAAAGGTTTCTCCACTCTGCTCTCCCTTTTAGATGATTCAACTGTGGAAGAAGGGAAGTATGCTAAATTAGAAAACTTTGTTAATCGTTTCTTTTTCAACATGTTGTTGAATTTTTGTATTATCAAGTCACACTTATCTTCTCCCAAGTTTGACGCATCTATATCATTAGAAAATTGGACTAGATCTTGAGATACTTTGAGGGCACTAGAAATATCAATTGAATTTGCTTTGCTTGTTTCCTATACCCCAAGATTTAATTCAATATTAGTTAAAATACCCAAGATTACATCGAGTCCAACAGTTTGAACATCAGGGGTTTCTTCAATCATAGAGATTTTGATGTCAAACTTTTCAGGGAAAGTTCTTAGTACTTTACTAACAAGTCTTACATTAGATATGGATTCACCTAAAGCAAAAGACTCATTTGAAATGTTTAAGATTTTAGCAGAGTAATCTTTGATGGTTTCATCCTCTCCGATTCTTAAAGTTTCAAATTTAGTCATTAGAGTCCTTGATTTTGTTTGTTTAACACTAGTTGGTCCTTCACAATGAAGTTGGAGAATGTCCCATGCAGTTTTGGCAATGGTCTGGTTAGAAAATAACTTAAACATATGAGGATTCACATGGTCAGAGATTGCTCCCATGGCCTTGGCATTATAATTTGCAAGTTCAATTTCCCCAACGTTCCAATCCTCTAAGGGCTTAGGCCCATAAACTTTCTCCTTTTTACCATCACCTTCTGAGGTAGAGGTGGTAATTTCGACTAAAGGAGGAGTGTAACCAATAACAACGCTTACCCAAGAACGATGATCAATATTCTTAATGTGCATAATCATTTTTGCTTTCCAGATGGTATAGTTGGAACCATCTAGATTAGGCGGTTTGTTATGCCGACAGTCCATAATGGCTACTTCAAGGATCGATTCTCAGTAGAGTCAAGAGAAGGCTTTGATACCAAATGAAGAATTTTAAGCTAGGACTGCTCAACCTGTTTAGCCACTTGTGTGTAAAGTTGGTCACACAAGTGTATTACCAACTGTATTAACAACTTGACAGAAAAATAAACGCACAAAACAGTAAATAAAATACAGCGAAATAAAATAACTGTTTAAACACTTCAGCAAGAATTACTTGCTGGAAAACCTTTCATAAAAAGATAATCTTATTGTGAACAAGTTGCAACGAAAAACTTATAATGAAAGGAAATAAAAACTTACAAAAAAATCAAAAGATTCTAATTTATAGAACACGAAAACAGAAAATCAATCTTGAAGTTTCAATCATGTAAACTTCAAGAACAAAGAAAAGAGACTTTTATGAACTCAGAATACTTCGTTTTGACTCAAGAAATCCGTAATCAACAATGAAGGGTGCGGTCTTCATTTATAGGCGTGATCACAATCCTTTTCCAATGAGGATTATTCTTGCACATTTCTTTAAATATCAACAAATAATCCTTCTACAAGTAGGAGTCTTCATGATATCCTTGAAACCTACCTTATTTACATGATAGGTAATAGAAATAAAAATTAATTGTTAGTCAAACAAAATCAATGCTAAACTAAGTAAATATTCATAATTATTTTCTACAATAATTTAATCTAAATGTGGACAAAATACAAATTATAATTATAAAAATCAAAAAGATATTTCAACAGTAATTTATACTCTTTCAACTATTAACCACTAACCTTGCTTTCACTCTTTAACAATAACACTAGCACTAGAAAAATACCACTGATACTTTTTAACACTAGAAATAATACTAAAAAGTGTTATTTAACAATTAATAAATATTAATAAACTCTTCAAAAAAATATTATTAAACATATAACCTAATTAAACACAGCCCTAATTAATATGCAAACATTAGTTATGAATAAACATAAAACCTAATTTAACAATTAACATGCCCTAATTGAATTGCAAAACATGTTGCCAGCATATAACCTAATTTAGCAATTAAAAAATGATGTCAAGTTATAATATACGAGTATGGAAGGTAAGTGATGTGGTTTGTTATCATTGCCTAACTTTATAATGATTCAATTGAAAGAAGATAATGAAAAAGAATAAATTATTATTTTTTTAGAACTAATAAAGAAAAATAATTAAAAATGATAATTATATTTTTGTAAAAGAAATCACAAATTCGGAAATAGTTTTGATTATCATATACTCCCTCCGTCCCAGACCAAGGGTATATGGGGGGAATTTCACGCTTCTTAAGAAATTTTTTAAAAAATGAATAAAAGTTAAATGTGAGATAGGAAATAGTAATTAAATGTGTGGTATGAAATATGAGAGATAATGTAAAAGTTAAATATGTGGTAGGAAATATGAGAGAGAATGTAAAAGTTAAAAATATTTAATAGGAGAGAGAATGAGTGGGAGGAATAGTAGTTAAATGTGTGGTAGGAAATAGGAGAGAGAATGTATAAGGATATAATGAATGGTTTTTTTGTAAATATATGAAGATGATAAGGGTATTAATATATTCAAAAACTTGCCTTTTTTGGAAATGAACTCTTGGTCTGGGACGTCCCAAAAGGGAAAGATGAACCATTGGTCTGGGACGGAGGGAGTAGTATACTCCCTCCGTCCCACTATAGTTGACACCCAAGGGGTGGGTTCAAAAACCAAGGAAAAAGAATAAAATAAAAAAAAATGTGTGGTGAAAAATGAAGAGAGAGAATGAGTGGGGTAAATAGTAGTGTTGGTTGAATAAATATGTGATAGAAAATGAAGAGAGAGAATGAGTGGTGGGGTAGAGTGAATATAAAAATATAAAAATTTGGTTATTTTTTAAAGGTATCAAGTATAGTGAAACGGCCCAAAATGGAAGAAGTGTCAAGTATATAGTGGGACGGAGGGAGTACATACTAATTGCCGGTTTCTATTTTGTCACCATTTTTTTTTACGTACAAAAGAAAAAGGAATCAAACTCTTTAACTTTCTTGAAGAAAGATGAGGGATTATGCATTTTGAATCAAGACTTATTAGCTTATCGCCAAATTTTTATAAAAAAATGCGTTTTTTCTTAATATTAGGCTCCGTTTGTTTCACCGTAAAACATTTTCCGGAAAATGTTTTCCGGAAAATAACCTGTTTTACGGTGTTTGGTTAGCCCCCGAAAAATGTTTTCCGGAAAATAACTCGTTTTCCGCTGTTTGGTTGCCTAAGTAAAACGTTTTCCGGAAAACATTTTACGCCCTTCCTAAGTAAAACGACCTACTGACCTTGTCCTAAGTAAAACATTTTCCGGAAAATGTAGGCCTTAATGTACAACTCATATTACACCCGGTACAACCACCCCACTGCCTATCCCACCCCCCCCCACCCCCACCCCCCAAAAAATTTTTTTTTTTTTTTTGTAATCGCCCCTACCCCCTGCCTACCCCCCACCCCCCCCACCCCCCACCCACCCCCCAAAAAAATTTTTTTTTTTTTTTTGTAATCGCCCCCTACCCCCGCCTACCCCCACCCCCACCCCCCCCAAAAAATTTTTTTTTTTTTTGTAATCGCCCCCTACCCTCTGCCTACCCCCACCCCCACCCACCCCCCCAAAAATTTTTTTTTTTTTTATGTCATACCCTCGCCTACCCCCCACCCCCCAAAATTTTTTTTTTTTTTGTAATCGCCCTCCTACCCCTCGCCTACCCCACCCACCCCCAAAAAAATTTTTTTTTTTTTTTGTAATCGCTTCTACCCCTGCCACCCCACCCCCCAAAATTTTTTTTTTTTTTTTTGTAATCGCCCCTACCCCCTACCCCACCCACCCCCCCAAAAAAATTTTTTTTTTTTTTGTAATCGCCCCCCTCGGCTTACCACCCGCCACCCACCCACCCCCCCCAAAAAAAAAAAAATTTTTTTGGGGGGGGGGTGGGGGTGGGGGTAGGCAGGGATGGGGGCGACATAAAAAAAAAAAAAATTTTGAAGTGGGGTAGGCAGGGGTGGGGGCGACATAAAAAAAAAAAATTTTTGGGGTGGGGGAGAGGCAGGTGGCAGGGGGCGACATAAAAAAAAAAAAAATTTTTTGGGGGGGGTGGGGTAAGCAGGCAGGGGGGCGATTACAAAAAAAAAAAAAAAAAAAATTTGGGGGGTGGGTGGGGTAGGCAGGGGTAGGGGCGATTACAAAAAAAAAAAAAAAAAAAATTTTTGGGGGGTTGGTGGGGGGGGGTGGGGTGGGGTAGGTCACCTTGTGAAATATGAGTCGTTTTACCAAACACCCGAAAACATTTTACACCCTTCCTCCATAAAATATTTTCCTCCGTAAAATATTTTACGCTCTACCTCCGTAAAACATTTTACAGGAAAACATTTTACAGGAAAACATTTTCCAGAAAACGTTTTCCGGAAAACATTTTACGTCGAAACAAACGGAGCCTTAGAAAAAAATTGTGTTTTGATTCCCCCGCTAGCGTCAGTGTTAGAGTAACAAAGTGCTAGTGTAAAGAGTGTCATTACATGTATTATTAAGTGTCAGTGTAAAAAAGTGTCAGTGTTAGTGTAACAAAGTGACAATGTAAAGAGTGTCAGTGCATTTATTATTAAGTGTCAGTGTTAGTGTAAAAAATGTCAGTGTTAGTGTAACAAAGTGTCAGTGTAAAGAGTGTCAGGCAAGTGTAAATAGTGACAATTCATGTATTATTAAGTGTCAGTGTTAGTGTTAAAAAGTGACAGTGCTAGTGTAAACAAATGTCAGTGTGAATGGTGACATTGTATGTATTATTAAGTGCCAGTATAAAAGAGTACCAGTGTAGGATAAAAAAGTGTCAGTGTTAGTATAAAAAGTGCCAGTGTAAATAATGTCAGGGCCTGTTTGGTAAAACTGAAAATTAAGCTCTGAAAATGTAGAAATTTGAAAAATATAGATTTGAAATTATTAAGTTGCTGAATTTTAAGAGTTCAGTTTGTTTGGTAATGGCAAATCACTTATATCTGAATTTATTTAAAGTTTGAACTTAACATTCAAAAAATTATTTGAATAATCTTAATGAGTGTATAATAAAATAAAGTCTTCAACATACACGTCACTATTATTATAATTAGATTATATTTTATAATATTTAAATATTTTTTATTAGTACTTTCTTTGACCCATAATAAAATTTATCTTGTTAATTATTTTGATAAATTTGTTAAAATTTGACAAAAAATGAAAAAAATAATAATTATGATACTCTATTAAAATATTAGTAATATCAATAGTTTAATATAAATAAAATTATATTTTAATACTAGATCAAATATAATTTATATGAAAAGTTAAAATATTTCAACAAAAGAAAGTATCATTTAATATATAAATAAAATAGTTGATGGATGGATTTGAACTCATTCCATTTTTAACTCTTTCTTTCTCCCTCTTAATTGCTTAAGCTACTCATTTTCAACTTAAATTTAAAGCCCTTTTTAAGACAATCTTAATTAATTAAGTGATTGCAATTTACCTTATCAAACATGCTTAACTTTTTAATATTTTAAAGTGTTCCAAATTAAGAGTTTAATTGGGTTACCAAACAAGCCCTCAATGCATGTATTATTAAGTCGCAGTGTAAAAATGGTTTTTCATTAAGCTTATAAAAATGCGTTTTTTATAAAACCAACTCTAGCTTATCACCTTTTTATTGAAAATGCAAGGGAAAAAAATAATCAATATTTGAAATTAAAGGGAATATACTCTTGATATCTTTTTTATTTTTGCTATTCCATTGGTTTGAAATTGATAATCTCGATTTTGCAGGTTTATCCATAATCACAAAAATAGGGGGAGATTGAAACATTATAAAATACTCTTGAAATATCTTTTTGATTTTAGTAATTATGGTTTGTATTTGTCCATATTTAGTTAAATTAATGTAGGAAATAATTGTAAATATTTACTTAGTTTATGATTAATCTTGTTTGACTAACAACTAATCTTTATTTCTATTAGATATCATGTAAATAAGGTAGGTTTTAAGGTTGGAAAGTACTCTATGTTAATAAGAAAATGATCATCAAGAAAACTTCTACTTGGAGAAGGATTCTATGTTGATAAGGAAATGATCATCAAGAAGACTCCTACTTGGAGAAGGATTCTATGTTGATAAGGAAAGAAGTGGCCAAGAAGAATCTTCATTGGAAAAGGATTGTGATCAAACCTTATAAAAAGGAGAGCCGCTTCTCAATTGTCTTTGCGGATTCCTCGAGTCAAAACGAAGTATTCTGATTTCATAAGAGTCTCTTTGATTTGTTCTTGAAGTTTACATGATTGAAATTTCAAGATTGTTTTTTTGTTTTCGTGTTCTATAGATTAGAAACTTTTGATATTTTCGTAAGTTTTTATTTCCTTTCATTGTAAGTTTTTCGTTGCAACTTGTTTACAACAATATTGTCTTTTTACGAAAGGTTTTCCAGCATGTAATTCTTGCTAAAGTGTTTAAACAATTGTTTTATTCTGCTGCATTTTATTTACTGTTGTGTGCATTTATTTTCTATCAAGTTGTTAAAGCAGTTGTTAAGACACTTGTGTGACCAATTATGCACACTAGTGGCTAAACAAGTTGAACAATATTAGCTACACATTCTTCATTTGGTATCAGAGCCTTCTCTCCACTATACTGAGAATCGATACTTGAAGTAGTCACTATAGACTGTCAACATAGTCGTAACAAACCTCCTACTATAGATTGTTCAAACTATACCATCTGGAAGGCTAAGATGATTTGTATATTAAGTATATTGATCACCGTGCTTGGGTTAGCCTCATTATTGGCTATACTCCTCCCATGATTGAGATTGTCGCCTCTTCATCCGGAGGTGATAATAAAAAGGAGAAAGTTTATGGTCATAAGCCCATAGAGGATTGAAATGCTAGAGAAATTGCTCTTACAAATTATAATGCCAAGGCCATGGGAGCAATATCTGACCATGTGGATCCTCATATGTTTAGGTTATTTTCTAACCAAATCATTGCCAAAATTGCATGAGACATTCTCCAACTTCATTGTGAAGGACCAACTAGTGTTAAACAAACAAAATTAAGGACTCTAATGACTAAATTTGAAACTTTAAGGATTGGAGAGAATGAAACCATCAAAGATTACTCTGCTAACATCTTAGATATTTTAAATGAGTCTTTTGATTTAGGTGAATCTATATCTAATGCAAGACTTGTTATTAAAGTAATAAAAACTCTACCTGAAAAGTTTAACATCAAAATCTCTGTGATTGAAGAAACTCATGATGTTCAAACTGTTGTACTCGATGTAATCTTAGGTATTTTAACTAATTTTGTATTAAATCTTGGGGTACATGAGTCGAGCAAAGCAAATTCAATTTCTCTTGTGAGTGCCCTCAAAGTATCTCAAGATCTAGTCCAAGTGTCTAATAATATAGATGAGTCAAACTGGGGAGAAGATGAGCGTGACTTGATAATACAAAAATTGAATAACATGTTGAAAAAGAAACGATTAACAAAGTTTTCTAATTCACCACACTCCCCTTCTTACACGGTTGAATCTTATAAAAGGGAGAGTAGTATTAAGAAACCATTTTTGGAAACTAATAAGTCTATCGAGTCAATTCATTGTAGGGCTTGTAAAGGTTTTGGACATTTTGCTAATAAATGTGCAAATACATTAAGGAAAAGGGGAATGAGTTTTTCTGCGATATTAAGTGTTTCTGATGATGACGATCATACATCAAATCTGTCAATATTGCGTTCATTACAGTTCACCTTATCTGATAGTGATTCGGATTCAGAAGTTGTGCAGTGTTCTGAGTGTAACACTGACTCACAACTGGCTGCAGTTTGTATACCTGCTTGAATTCCACAACTGCAGGTGAAATTGAGAATGATCCTGCAGATGAAGAAAGTGCAACCTATGAAGATCTGCACAGTACCTACATAGAACTCCATACTTAATGGTCCAATCGGATGGAGCGAATCAATGTATTCAAATATGTAAATGATAAACTCTCCTCTGAAAATATAAGTCTGAAATCTGAGGTTGAATGTTTATCTAAGGAGAGTGATTCTCAAAAGAACTTCATAGCCAAATTGGAAGTTTTACTCATAAAGAAAGATATTAACTGTGAAAAAGTTCAAAACTGAGCTTAAAAGAGAAACTGAAACCCTAACTAAACTTAACAATGGTAAGGCTAAGTTGGAAGAAGTTTTGAATTTAGGTAGTCAAGAAAAATCTGAAATTGGCTGTGTAGGTCATAATTTTGTCAAATAGGGTGAGGGTTCTTCTAAAGTTGAAAATAAAAATGTTTTATAAACCAAAAGGAAAGGTCACAGGCGAAGGCAATACATTTGTCATCATTGTTTTGTTCCTGGTCACATTTGACCATTTTGCTATAAGTTGAAACATGAACTTGTGAAGACTGGTGGACACTTAAGCACACAGTTGAGTGTACAACTGAACCCTCAACTATATAAACAACCCAAGACAGGAACAAAAATCGCATGGGTAAGAAAAGAGAACATGAACTGTCAGGTGGCCTTCACCTCTATTAAGAGTAGTGTTGAAGAATCTTGTTACTTCGACAGTGGCTGCTCCCGCCATATGACTGGGTCACTTGAGCATTTCAATGACTATAAACCATTCAAAGGTGGAAAAGTAAATTTCGGTGGAGGAGCTCAAGGTAAGTTTATTGGTAAATATACACTGCAGGTAGAAGGTTTACATAGGTTGCATAATATATTGCATGTTGATGGGCTAAAAGCTAATTTGATAAGCATAAGTCAATTATGTGAAGATGATCTACATGTCAAATTTGATAAGAAGATGGATGAGGTCTTTGATAATTCAAATAGATGTGTTTTGACAGGAGTAAGATCCTCAGATCATTGTTACAAGGTGGTTGAAAATCTTTCATATCTTAAATAGTTTTTTGATGATGCTACTGATCTTACTGTCAAAACTGCTGAGGATGATGTTGCAGGTTGTTCATGGGAACGTGATCCGGTTAATGATGAATATGAACCAGGAAAAGCAAACGAATCTGCAGAACAGACACCTGTTCAGACAGTTGAGCAACCAGTTATTCAGACAATCGATGAACAAGTGATCAGACAACAGCATAACCAGGTTCAGATTCTAAAACTGATGAAAATGAAGTAAACAGAGAGAGGTACATTCCCTGCATAGTACATGAAAATCATCCTACCTCTCAGATCATTGGGGAAGTGGATGAAAGAATGAAAACAAGAGAAAAGAAAGTCAAATTCCGTGACCTTGCAGATTTGGTATACATGAACTCCGCATACAATCAGGTACGTTCATGTTGTTATGTTGCCAATGATGAATATAATTAAGAGGCATTTTTAAAGCATTTGAGGGGGAGATAATCATTGATTCCAAAAAAACCAATGTTGGATGTTTATTTATTGAAAATAAGTTGTATTAATGGGATAATGGGGAACAAAATTTTGTTTTCATATCAGCTGCTGAATCAAAATGTGTAACAGTTGATAGTAGGTGAATCAAAATTCTTTGGATGAACAATTTGATCAAAGATTATGGAATCAAAAACAAAATTTTATCTATTTTTGTGATGCTAAAAGTACCATAGATATGACAAATGACCCTGTTCAATGTTCTACTCCTAATTATCTTGATTTTAGACTTCATTTTGTTAGAGATATTGCTGAACAAAAAATTATTAGTTGTGAATTTGCTGAAACTAATAAACAATTGATTGATATATTCATGATGGTCATTGTTTTTTAGAGATTTTCTTCCCTAAAAAGGTCTCTCAAATTGTGTGTGTTGAGATGATCGCACAACTGTGCGGACATCTGTCTGTATTTCTTTATAATTGTATATTACAGAAAACACACAAAAAATAAAGTAAAAAAATTCCGCATTCATTAATTGCACGATTTTCTCCTGTGAACAATTAATTGGTTTGCATCTTTGAAACTGTGTTTTGACTCTTGATTGTGATATCCTTCTTAACTTGGTGATAAAAATTACCTTGTTAATTTTTGTGTGATATTTATCATGAAGTTGATGTTTAATCTAAGGTCACTGAGAAAACAAGTTGCCTCCTCTATTTTGAAGCTTTCACTTATCTTCCAATGCCAATGTCTTATTGTTGCATCACTTGAGAAGAAAATTTGGGTAATCACTATGGTGTGAGAGTGTATAGCACCTCTCGGTGACTGATTCAATGTCTAAATATAAAAACGTTCTAGAGGCTAAATGATTGAAGGATAACTCTTTGACTTTCTGTTTGTCAAACCGTGTCATTGTATTGATTTATTCATACAATATCACACTTCATTGAGATCAATCTCCATTTGTGTGCTCAGAAATTGCATCATTACAGGCATAATTATAAACTAAGATATCTTTGGCCCCATGAAATATTTATTTGATTGTTTATTATTTTCATCAAATTGTGGCTAATCATTTTTTGGTTAACAATAAGTTTAATAAGTGTTTGTCCAGGTTTGAGTGTAAATGAGATCTAAATGGAACAATCTTTGAGGGTACAAGTGAAAATGATCTTCTATGATATTGCAATTGGTCATAAAATTCGGGTAGCATTTGGTTTTGAATTCATAATTTTTTGCCCAATTTGATCCTTCAAAAGCTTTGGATACTTTGACTATCTTTGTTTTCTGTGCCAAATGCACGTCTTCCCGGCCATCATCAACAACAATGGTCTGTCTCTCTGGAAATCTCATTTTTTTTATAATCTCTACACTTGTCTCTGCTGATGTTCGGACATCTGTGCACACAACACTCAACTAGATGCATATGTGGTCATTATTTCCCGTTTATTAATAAATCTGTAAGTATTGTTTTTTCTCCAATCTTTTCGACTAGCTCTGCTACTCTCAAGATGAAACTCTGATCATATTTCACAAAGGGGTTTCTTAAGATATTTTCATGAATGTGCGCACATCTTTTGAAAATCTCTACAGAAAAGGGGAAGAATAGAAGAAATGCCTCTCAAACGGTCAATCAAGGAGAAGATGATCATCAATCAAGGGGGAGGTGTCTTTTAGATGATCAATCAAGAGAGATACATGAGATGATCATCACTCAGATATGACTAGTTTAGGGGGAGTTTGAGAGAATAGAGTCACGATGTATTTAGGGGAAGTTGAATGATAAAATGGAGCCTCAATTCATTAAGGGGAAGTTGGACTTATCATTTCTCATTTTATCCAACGAGAGTTTTGATATTCTATTTTTGTTAGGATTACTTGTGCTAATTGTCGTGATTATATGTATTGATCATAACCACAAAAATAGGGGAGATTGAAAGAGTATGAATATACTCTTGATATCTTTTTTATTTTTGCTATTTTGGTGGTTTGAAATTGATAATCTCGATTTTGCAGGTTTGTTCATAATCACAAAAATAGAGAGAGATTGAAAGAGTATAAAATAATCTTGAAATATCTTTTTAATTTTTTTAATTATGGTTTGTATTTTGTCCATATTTAGATTAAATTAATGTAAAAAATAATTGTGAATATTTAATTAGTTTAGGATTGATGTTGTTTGATTAACAACTAATCTTTATTTCTATTAGTTATTATGTAAATAACGCAGGTTTTAAGGTTGGAAAGGGCTCCAAGTTAATAAGGAAATGATCATCAAGAAGACTCGTAATTGGAGAAGTATTCTATGTTGATAAGTAAAGGATCATAAATAATACTCCTAATTGTAGAAGTATTGTATGTTGATAAGGAAAGAAGTGGCAAAAAAGAATCATCATTGTAGAAGGATCGTGATCAAACCTTATAAAAGGAGAGCCGTTTCTCAATTGTCTTTTGCGGATTCCTTGAGTCAAAACGAAGTATTATGATGTTATAAAAGCCTATTTGATTTGTTTTTGAAGTTTAAATGATTGAAACTAAAACGAAGTATTATGATGTTATAAAAGCCTATTTGATTTGTTTTTGAAGTTTAAATGATTGAAACTTTAATATTGATTTTTTGTTTTCGTGTTTTATAAATTAGAACCTTTTGATTTTTTCGTAAGTTTTTATTTACTTTCATTGTAAGTTTTTCATTACAACTTGTTTACAACAATATTGTCTTTTTACGAAAGGTTTTTCAGCTATTAATTCTTGCTGAATTGTTTAAACAATTGTTTTATTACGCTTCATTTTATTTACTGTTGTGTGTGTTTATTTTCTGTCAAGTTGTTAAAACATTTGTTAAGACACTTGTGTGACCAACTGTATATATAATTGACTAAACAATTCTAGCTACAAATTCTTGGGAGGCACTTAAAAGATTAAAGATTCTCTTGTAATGTAATGTCTGATATCAATTTTTTGGGGACATAGATTAAGGAAAAGTGAGAGAGAAAAAAAGTGGAAGAAAATGTTGTGAGTATGAAAAATTAAATAGGAGAGAAAATGAGTGGAAGAAATAGTGATTTGATTGGTGTTGTGAGTGTAAAAGTAAAATAGGAGAGAGAATGAGTGGAAAAAATAGTAAAAATTTCTTCCATTTTGAACAGTCTCCATTGAGCTGAGACGAACCAAAAAAAAGTCTCCATTGAGCTGAGACGAACCAAAAAAAAAATAAGTTTCCATTAAACTGAAGCGAAGGGAGTATATGATTATTTATAGGATAAAAATAATGGTCTAGCTAGCACAGTGTGTAACAACTAAGAAGCTGCACTGCATATGCAAAAGTAGAAATAAGAAATTGTTAGTTATGAGAAATTTCAATTGGTTGTTACAGAAATTCGGTGGACTTAAGTTATTTTCACACTCATAACACTTGCTCCCTCCGTCCCACTATAGTTGACACTCAAGGAGTGGGCACGGGAACTAAGAAGAAACAATTAAATAAAGAAAATGTGTGGTAGAAAATGAAGAGAGAGAATGAGTGGGGTAAATAGTAGTGTTGGTTGAATAAATTGAGTGGTGGAAAATGAAGAGAGAGAATTAGTGGTGGGGTCCATCTAATATAAAAATATAAAAACTAGGTTATTTTTGGAAGGTGTCAAGTGAATTGGGACGACCCAAAATGGAAAGAAGTGTCAAGTATAGTGGGACGGAGGGAGTACTCAACTACTCATTTTTCTTAATTTTCGTGTAATGCCACAACTTTTTATCTTTTCAAATGAGACGAAAAGAGTAGTTGTATTTTCTTTTATTTTCAACGTGGACAAGTCTGTTATATTTTTAACGGTTAATAAAAAAATTTGGTCAAATTAATATTAAATTAAAGCACGACATTGTAAATTGTAACAAGAGAGAATTTGCAATAAATTGATAATATGGAAGTCAGATTTGATAAAAAAAAATAAAAAAAAATTAGATTTGTAATCTATAGTATAAATGAGGGAAGTGAGATGAATAGTTGTATGAATAGTGCCAAAAGTTTTTTTTTTTTTCCATTTTACCCTCATCCTTTTCCATTTTGCCCTCACTATTAATTAAAAAAAATACCACATGTCCTCAGACACGAGCTTTTACTTTTACTATCTATAGTATAAACGAGGGAAGTGAGATGAATAGTTGTATGAATAGTGCCAAAAGTTTTTTTTTTCCATTTTACCCTCATTCTTAAGTTTTGGGAGAAACTAGTTTCTCCATAAATTATAAAAAGTCCATTTTTTTCTACTTGCAAGTAGTTAGTAAATATTTAGGAACAGTTTATAAAACAGAACTTTCTATAATTTAAGGAGAAACTAGTTTCCCCCAAAATCTTGTGTTTCCATTTTGCCTTCACTTTTAATTAAAAAAAATATCACGTGTCCTTAAACACAGACTTTTACTTTTACTATGGTTCATATATCAGACCATAATGTGAACTGCAGCAGCACGACTATAAATTTAGAGTTCCCTCTTTGGATTTTCCCATCTCTCACTTCCTCTTATCTACCTACCCAATTTTCATTACAATTTCCTCTCCTCCGACGACCTAATCCCATTTTCTTACCGGAAGTATGTCGGAATCGCTATCGGAGACAGAAGCTAATGCATTCCGCATAGGCTACGCTCTTGCCCCCAAGAAAGTCGACAGCATCATACTCCCATCGTTAATCGCCGCCTCAAAGTCCCGAGGCATTCACCTCATCCCTATCGACGTCGTCTCCCCACTCTCCGACCAAGGCCCCTTCAATTGCATCATCCACAAGCTCTACGATGACGATTGGAAGAAACAATTGGACAACGCTTCCCTGATTAACCCTAATCTCACCATAATCGACCCTCCCTACGCCATTGAAAAGCTTCACAACCGCATCACCATGCTTCAGGTCGTCGCCCATCTTCAAATCCCACCTCAATTTCCCCAAATTTGCACCATCCCCAAACAGCTCGTGATTCACGATTCAGCTTCTCTATCGGCTTTTTCGTCTAATTTCGAATTGGGTTTTCCGGTGATTGCCAAGCCGCTGGTGGCTAATGGAAGCTTGAATTCCCACAAGATGTCTCTGGTTTTGAACGAAGACGGGTTAAAAGAGCTTCATATCACCCCAATTGTCTTGCAGGAATTCGTCAATCACGGTGGAGTCATCTTCAAAGTGTACGTCGCCGGCAATCATGTGCAGTGCGTGAAGCGACGGTCTCTGCCGGACATACGGGACTCCGGCTCCAGATCCGATTTACCATCCATAATATCGTTCGCCCAGATTTCAAATTTGTCCTTGGCTGCAACAACAACTGATGAAGATGCAGAGATGCCTGAATTGAGCTTCGTGGATGAAGTTGCTAAAGGTCTCCGGCAGTCATTGGGGCTCAATCTGTTCAATTTCGACATGATCAGGGACGCCAAGGACTGGAATCGATATCTTGTAATTGATATTAACTATTTTCCGGGGTATGCAAAGTTGCCATCATATGAGAAATTCATGACTGATTTCTTTTGTGACATTGCTAATGGTTATGATGACCAGAAGAAGAAGAAGAAGATGTAAAAGCTAACTTTAAATTGATTTTTATTTTGAAGAATGATGTATTAGACTATGAAATCAAATGTGTTATACACCAAAATATTATATTTCTCCTAAAGTCTCACTTTAAATTGTTAATTTGATTAAATTTTAAAATAAATAAATATAATTTTAATCATTTTATTAAAATTTCAATACTCCCCCGTCTCAGCCCAATGGAGACTTATTTTCTTTTTGGTCTGTCCCAGCTCAATGGAGACTGTCCAAAATGGAAGGGAATCTTTACTATTTTTCCCACTCATTATCTCTCCTATTTTACTTTTACAGTCACAACACCAATCAAATCACTATTAATCCCACTCATTCTCTCTCCTATTTAATTTTTCATAATCACAACATTTCCTTTCACTTTTTATCTCTCTTACTTTTCCTTAATCTGTGTGCCCAAAAATTTGATCTCAATTGTTATCAATAGAGGCATTTACAAAAAACTACTTTAGAAAGATGGAAATTACAAAAAAAAAAAACACATAAGTTCGAAATTACAATTTTTTTTTGTTTTTTTGGTTTTTTTTTATCAGTTTTGTTCAAACAACTGATAATTTCAGTTATCAGTTGTTCAAACAACTGATAATTTCAGTTATCCCTTGTTTACAACTGATAACTGAAATGATCAGTTGTTTGAAGTACAAATTACTCTTCAAACAACTGATAATTTCATTTATCAGTTATAAACAACTGATAACTGAAATTATCAATTGTTTGAACAACTGATAACTGAAATTATCAGTTGTTTGATCAAAACTGATAAAAAAAATTGTAAAAAAAGAAAAAAAAAGTAGTTTTTTATAATTTCCCATCTTACATGTTTTTTTTTGTAAATGCGATCTTTTTGAGTGAATTTTTTTGTAATAAACCCTTATCAATATACCATTGAAAACACAACATTTATTATTAATAATATTTTTTATTTTTATCAAAAGAATAATCAATTGCATTTATATGTGAAAAGGAAATAGCCCTCCACAAATGCCGGAGGCTTATTTCATGTGAACACAAGTTATTATACTACCATGAAACTTTGAAAAACAATCCACCGCTTCATTTGCGATTTGTTTAACATAAACTACAAAAAAGTTAGAGATCAAGACTAATAAAATCTTACAAGCAAAGATGACATCTCCGAACTCGATTATAGTCTGGATGATGCGGACAACGACTCAACTCCACCAATGCATCCTTAATTTTAACATGGACGCGCAGAAATAAGCACTCCAAGATCATACCGAACAATATCTTGGGATGTGTAGATGCTTGACGCATCGAAATATCAACAAAAGATAACAATAATCTACCGAATAGATTATTGACCTAACCCAATCAAGGAATTAGAATTTGAATAATCCAAATGTTTTAGGGATTAAACCCACAAAGATGCAAAAATAATCTAAATTTTATTAATAAAAAATAGTCGATTACAAATGCTCTATCAATCTATTTATACTCGCAAATTCAAATAAATAAATGAAAAGAAATAATGAAAACCAAATAAATAAAGGAAAAGATAAAACTCTAATGAATTATTTAAAACCCTATCGGCTAAAATATTCCTGGTCTAAAATTATAAATATAAATAATAACGATAATAATACGAGACAAATCCGACTTAAATAAATAATCAAAACAAAATAAAACCAAATTTGTCAAAATCCTGCTGTCCGCTTTGTTTTTGCTCCGTTGCACGGTCGTGATTGTTTTCCAAGCACGGTCGTATTAGCACTTTCAGCCAATTTTGCCCTTCTTTCCGTCGTTTCTGCTACGTATGATACATCAATGATATTTCAAATAAAATTTGGACATTGTCTGATTGTCATTGTCTAGAGACGGATTTACCATGGGGGTAAAGGGGGTAATTATCCCCATTAGTTAAAAAAAATATTACTAGTACAAAATTTTTGGGATTTAGTGGGATTTGACTAAACATTCCCCTTTTTTGATTGAAGTCCCATTGAAATTTAGTAGAAATGAATATTTTTTGAATCCGTGGATGCACTTGTCCTATACTATTCGTGTTATAAGATATCTTAAAGGAAGGGACGGAGGGTAGAGTGCACAGAATAAAGTGATTTAGGAAAGATTCCACTTTCATCAGTTGATGCTAACGTTACCTACCAGGCTACCTTTGATTCCATTTAAATTTATGACAACTTCGTTATTCATCAGGGTGCTGTCTAAACTAGAGGCCGGATTCGAGTCGGGTTTGTCCGAGTTCGAGTCGAGTTTACAATGAAGAAATATCGAATCGAGTTATAACGGGTCGAGTCGAGTTGCTATAAAACCTGTCGAGTTCGACTCGGGTATTTGGAATTGGGTTTGACGGGTTCCCGAGTTCGACTCGAATATGTCATGCCGAGTTGGGTGAGACCGGGTCGAGTCGGGTTACAGAGTTACATATGTGGTTTTTTTTTTTTTAAACTCTTTTTGCCTGCTTCCCTTATTCCATATATAGGGATGGCAATTTTAACGAACCCGATCCGTTTCGAAGGCGATCCGATCCGAAAAATTCGGATTTGACAGAAATTCCCCCGATCCGATCGGATTTCGGATCGGGTTCGGTTTATGGAATGATCCGATCCGAACCCGATCCGAAATGCATTTGACCCGAGATCCGATCCGATCCGTTTTATTAGGGTTTTGATATTCAATTATACCCCTCATGTTTTGTTAAATTTACATTTAAGTCTTAATATATAAAAAAAAATATACCTAGGTTTTCATTCATTCATTCCAAGTTTCCAACCAAGGCCCTCTCTCTCACTCTCAGCGCCGTACAGTTCAAATTCAACCTTCCAACTTCACACTTTCCATCTTAAATTCCCCAATTGGAAAATGAAATTTACAAGCTTCCCTTCCCTATCCTGTTATTCCGAATCCAACATTTCACCGGCAGAAATTTCATCGCCGTCAGAAATGGAGGTCGATACAATACCGTCGCCGGTAGTAAAGAATAGAAAACGGTACAAAAAGCAATACCCTGGTGAGAAAAAAGGTATTTCTGAAGAAATGAGATTCGTTGCCATGAGACTCCGTAGTACAAGAAAAACTACTCGTATTACTAAAATCGGGAGCGATACGGATGCCAGTGACAGAGAAATTGATGAAGATTGATTTATTGACTTTTTTTTTTTTTTTTTAATGTCACGGATCGGGGTTCGGATCGGGGCTCGGTACAAGTAATTTCGGATCGGATCGAATTCGGATCGAGGCATATTGTGATCGGATCGAATTCGGATCAGGCCAGATCCGATTCGAACCCGATCCGTTGCCATCCCTATCCATATATATTGTTTTTTTTTCAAAGTCAAAAGGCCACAAGGGTCAGCACTTAAACATACAGGAATGACAGTTTGTGGATGCAAAAAACTTCATCAACCACATGCTCAAAATAATTACTAATAATAACATATCCGCATGGACCACATCAAATTCAGAGTAACAAAATCAAAATCTGTAACCTACTACTGCTCCTTTATTAACTTGTTTAAACAATTAAATTGCACTTGGGCAATAACAGATCCCCATCAAATTCAATGCATACAATCCAAAGGCAAATGAGTAATAACAGAGTTACAGAGTAACAAAACCAAAATCTGTAACAAAATCAAAATCTTTCTCCTGCTGCTCATTCTTTACTTGTTTAAACTACAATATCATCATGCCTGCACCTACTCATAAAACAAACATAAAAAAGTTAGGCTAAAATCATTTAGGTTACAGAACAATCATTCTCTCTGAATTAAAACTGTTTACTGCATATTTCCATATATAACAGAGATTAACGTACTACTTATTTCCCATAATTCTTCTCTCGGTTAAATATCAATGGCAACTTGTGTTAAGTATATTATATAACTTTCTTGCAATGAGTAAGAACAATGTTATTTGGAAAATATATCACACCAGACTAGGCGGAGCATATGATTGTCTCAATTTTCATCAAATCAAGTTTAAACATGAAACAGAAGCAAAAAATAACAACACAATTCAAATACCAGCCATTTGAAGCAGAAAATTTCATAAAGAAAAATCACAAAATAATATAAGGATTCTGTACAAAACCCAAATCATCAATAACCATTAATATCACTATTCGAATAACACGAGTTTGTATGAAACTATGAATCATCAGAGAAAGTAATCAAAATGTATGATCACAACAACAGGTGATAAAATCTCAATAAGAGAGAGAGGGAGAGAGAGAGATTTCTTCAAATAACACCAACAGAAGTGAACAAGGTTTAGAAATTTCGATTAGCATAGTGATTAGAGTTTACAAAAAAGATATAAAAAAAACAAATAAGCTAAAATACCTCAAATGAGATGAGATTGATCATAGTACCAATCCCAAATACACATCATTAGTTATGGATCGAGCCACTTGCTGGAAAAAAGAAAAAGACAAAAAAAAGTGATATATTACACATATGAAAATTATCAAATAACAATTAACATACAAATATAATTTAAAAATTCTATTATAACATACCTTCATTATCAGGAATGTTCAAGTCAATCTCCACTTCCTTTAATGTATGCTTATTCTTCTAGATAAGTTAACATAAGTAGAAAAAAGACATAAAGTGTGTAATACTAATGATAATATATATTTATAGGTCTAAATAATCAATATGTACCTGTGACATCTTCTTAAGTCCATAGAGTTCACGCGCCCAATCAGCTCCACACAACAACATTTTCACTATTTTAGGTTTCAAGCATGTCCTATGAGGCTCAATGACTCTACTGCTAGATAAAATCTATACAATCGAGCACAAATGAGAAAAGAATTACAATGAATTGAAATATAATATACAACATAAAAATAATAAAGAGAAAACCGTAAATTCATTGTCTTGAGTTTGCTTGAATCCGTGCCGTAACCTCCTTGAATCGTCATCTTGAATTCGCTTGAATTCGAGTCGTGTGTGACACACTCTCCTTAAGACTAATTCGCCCCCTCACTACGAGTGCTCGAGGTCTTCAATGGATGTTAGTCTCCCAGGATAAAACGGATGAACCGGAACAACTTTGCACTTAAAGTTTTCCGGCGAATTTCCCTATGCTTGGACAAAATCACCATGGATATTTCTCTAGGAGGCCAAAGGAAGAAGATAACAAATTGCAAGAGGGAGGGTGGAAAGATTGATGAAAAACATTCTAGTTTCTTGTTGTGGGTAAATCTCATTTTGCTCCACCAAAAATCCTAGGATTTTATATGAAGGTCCTTTCAATTTATAACCCCAAGACTCTTGGTATGTATCCAATTAATTCCTTAATAATTTGGATTTATGGAACATCAATATCCAATTAATCCCTTAATAATTTGGATTTATGGAACATCATCAATATCCAATTAATCCCTTAATAATTTGGATTTATGGAACATCAATATTTTGATGAAGTTTCAAAAGTTACACTTTCAACCCATCAACTTTGAGCTATCATATCTTTCTTATCCAATACCAAATTGGACATCTAGATATTTCATTTTCATATTCTTACAACATGGAACATGAACCCACAATAATCTTTGTCAAACGACAAACGATTCATGTAAGGAAAATACACAATTTCCTTCGCATATAACGAATTTTTCCAACAATCCCCCACATGAAGGAAATTAATGACGAGATTGGTGATAGAGTCCGGCAGACGAAACTTGCATACGATAGGTGTGGGAATGCCCATTGAACCTTCGCTCGTACAAGCATATTTACTCTACTCGCAAGTCGGTAGACGCGATGTCCTTGAACCGTTATGCTTTTTGTGTAGCCGATCATATACTTGACACAAGTAACGTCCTAACATAGTTCAATTCTCATAGCTATGTTCATTCATGGCCCTGAACATTTTGCCTGGTTTTGTGAGAGGGTCTAAGAATTGAGCCTCAGACAATTCTCCTCGAAGCGGCCCCACTTCTCTCTCACATAGGTGATTTCTTAAAGGTAACCCGTATTACCCCGCTCGAATTTTCGACGCGTAAGAATCATTAAAAGCCATAAGCTTATCCTTGTCCTTTCGGGATGTCACTAACAGGAATGGACTTGGGTTTGGTTCCCCCACAGTGACGCTGCAAGTCTTTTAACAGTTAGGTTGTCCCATTGAATCTAGTTCTTGGGATCTCCAGTCATCTAGATTGGGTTTTCGAATGTGTTTAACTTTTAAGAGGCTTACGTCTCATTCCCCTCATCGAACTTTCAACTAACTCTCTATTTAACTCATTGGTTAACGGATCCGTTTATCATTTGACTTCACATTGTTAAATTAGTTGAGAGTAGTTGTTTAATGGTATTATGTCTTAGACATAAATGTCTAGACTACCATTACACACATTGCTATATGTCATGTCAATCATAAATTGACTTTAGCAATATAACATCTTGCTAACACAAGCTTTATCCATAGAACAAGTGTTAACACAAATTCATTCTAGTGATTTTCTATTGATCCTATCAAATTTATCAAGAATATCCGTCTAATGACTTGTTTAACAACGAGTCCATTAGTTTTCCTTGAATTTGAATCAACGGATCAAATTGACTAGAATTTTTCTTAGTTAACATATCGTATTTTGGATTTAATTAACAAAGTGATATAGTCACTCTTGTTTAAATCCACACAATCAAACCTTTGATGTCATTACCTTTGTACTTGTCTCAAGTCATACAATGACTTTACAAACTAGCACATTTTCTTCTAGGTTCCATTTCTTGAACCGTTTCAACACTTTGATCTATTTCATTCAAAGTATCATATATTCACTTCCATGAATTTGACATCAATACTTGGTTTCTATTTATTTTATTTTCTTTTGATTTTTATATATATTCAAACTTATTGAATCATATATAACAAATCAATATCCACAATTGTTATGAACATAACTCTTGAAACATAATCCACCATTTAGTAACCAAATTCAATTTCCTTGGTAATTAGACTTGCTACTTTGCGAAACACCCCCACATTAACAAGTACGTAGGCCTACGTTTCCATAATTCATATGGACATCTCATTGTTTTCTTGGGGAAACCTTTCCAATAGGTAATTATTTTCCAAAGTATACTCACCCCCACATTTTCGGGTTAGTCCCAAAATTAGCAATAATGCCAATTTTCATTATTAACACCTTTTGATCATGGTGTACATTGTGGACACTTTGTTTCATTGTTCATGTACAACAAACCCCTCGGGTTGTTCTATGTAAATTTTCTCATCTAAATCGACATTTAGAAAGGTTATTTACATCCATTTGATGTATTTAAATTCTGCTATGCAGCAATTGCAAATACAACTCTTTATTCTCGTGATGAGAGAATAAGTATAAAAGTAATCAAGTTCTTCATTTTCTTGTAATCCTCAATTACAAGTCTAGCCTTGTACTCATTGATTGTTCCATCGGTCTTCATTTCCTTTTTGAAAATTCACTTATATGCTAGTGATTTACTACTCGAAGGTAAATTCACTAGTTTCCAAGTGTGATTTTTCAAGATGGAATCAATCTCACTTTTAATGCCCTCTTTCCACAAAGATCCTTTCAAAGAGCTCAATGTCTTTATAACTTTGTGATTCATTTTCTAGCATGGAGGTTAGAAAATCCGGGCCATAAAATTTTCTTATCCTATCTCATTTGCTATGTCGAGGTCATGCCTCTTCTTTATCATTTCTCATGATAAGTTTCTTCTTCTATTGAATCATGAATCCGTTTAAATGAGTTTGCCTCATCTCTTAATTTATACGGAAACATATTCTTAAAGAAGGAAGTGCTTCATGATTCCATTATTGAATCTTGACTTCATACACAAGAATTCTATAATCACAACTATTGTAAGCATACCCAACCATATGCAATCAATAGTATTTAGTGTAACATATACACAAACTACATTTAGTTGTGTTATATCACTACCTCTTTATTAAGTTGATTTTCAATTTTTTTCTTTAAAGAGATAAGATTCAACATTTTGCTTTTTAGCAAGCAATGTTAAAGGTAAAAACTTACATTTCACCATCATCTAGTGAATAACATTCACCCCTCAAGCATCAATATGACTTGATTATAGCTTCAAGCATATATTTGATAAGTGTTGTTTGACCATAAAAAGAGATTCATTCTCATTATTAATCACTTGAATACCCTTTCATTTCATTCATTCAAACATCATGAATTTCATTCTTGATGACATCACAATTGCCACTCAAGAGACAAGGTATATGTTTGACTTTTTCAAACTAGTTTGACTTTTTAAACACGTTTGACTTTTCAAATGATTTTGACAATTCAAACAAGTTTGACCCACTTTGTCTTTGTATTAAGCATTTAGGCATGCTTCATCACATTTGCTTTCGCCAAAAGAAATGTTAGACAACTTTTTCTCCAAAGTTCTATTCTCTTTTCCAACACAAAGACGAATAGCACACACCTCAACATTCATTTCCATTCATTATGTTTGAGGTGATTTTAAAATATTTTCAAGTAGAAAACAATTTCTCAATTATTGTCATCACTTGAGAATTTCACTCAACACCATCAATTCTACATGGTTTTCATGGAATACTATTTCCACTTCTTCCATATGTTTTTTATTTCATTTATGGAGTCCACTATTTAAAAACAAGAAAGCGGATTAAGATGATTTTTCAATGCACCCGCATTCTCGATTTTATATTTATAGTCCAACGACTCCCACAAATGTTTTGCAATTTTCTTCGTACTATATATGATTTATAATGAATCCGACAATTCATTAAGTATATAGTTCCGATAAAGAAAATTCACATGCTTCAATCGCACTCACGGCTTGAACATCCATCACATTTTCACCCAACTTTGTAGGATCTTCCAAAAGAAACCTCTCTAAGTTCAAGTTGGTCAAGAAGAACATCTTTTGTTGCCATCACTTAAAGTCGAGGCCAACAAAATTTTCTAACTTCTCACTATGGTGATCCGATATATTTGGAACAACCACATTCCATTAGAGATTTGTCTCTACACAAACCAACCATTGGCTTTAATTTTTAACAATTATAACTTTGTTGTTAAAAATATAACTCTAAATTAATTAGAGAATTAACTCCAAGAATAAATTGCTAATTCAATAGGAGAATTAACACAATTTATTTCTTATAACCACTCATATTTATAAACCTCTAAATTCCTTAATGGAATTATAATTGAAGGTTAATTATTCCAAAACTTTAAAGGTCTCATCTTGGAGCACCTCTAAATTAGAGAAAAATCGCATTCTCATTTACAAAATACACAATTTCTTTTAGAAGTTTTCATTCTAAATATTTTGTGTTATTTGTCATTATCACCAACAATAAGATTTAACAACTTTCTTCAAGAAGTCTTATTGTTTTTATCTTTATGACATTAGTCACATATTCTCCCAATAGGTTTTAACAACTTCTTTCAAGAAGTCCTATGATTTTTGTTCTTGTAACATTTTTCAATGTTCACAACAATGAAATTTAACTTCTTTCAAGAAGCTCCATTTTTATTTTTGTGACTTTTATCACTATTGACACTAATAAGATTTAACAACTCCGTTCAAGAAGCCCTATCATATTTGTCAATAGATTATTGAAAATATGCAACGTTAAAGAAATACATCTTTCAACGTTCATCTTCTCAACTTAGTTCAACGAACTTTTCGTTAACGTTAAAGATTACTTCTTTACCCGTTAATTTTCTCAACTTAGTTTCAACGAACTTTTCATTTATAAAATGCAACGTTAAAGACTAAATCTTTACCCGTTCATTTTCTCAACATAGTTCCAATGAACTATTCGTTTCACAATATGATTCTTGTGAACCATAAGAACGTTAAAGATGACATCTTTAACCGTTCATTTCCTCAATTTAGTTCAAACGAACTTTCAATTTTTTTTTCTCACTATGATTTCCATGAACCATAAGAGATCTATCATCCATTGTATAAACACTAGAAGTGGCATCACCACAACTATTTTACACAATCGTTTCAATATCCTCGATGTTCATCCGTTAATTCACTATAAGTTCAAGTAATTAATTTAGCCTTAAAAACTGTTCTGTTCTGGAATTTTTATCTCCATCTTCACATAATAACTTTCCGATCCCACCGTCCAGAATATTCTTCTATGAGTCAGGAACATGCCCACCAAATTTGAGCTCGATCCAACGGTTAACAAACCGGGAAATAGAGTTTTTCCACAGATGGTCATAGAAAATCTGTGCTGAAAATTTGCTTCTTTTTCATCAATTTTTCATCTCTTTTTGGCATCTCTTTACATCTTTTCTCTTGTGGTCATTGATCCACCAGATTTTTCAAATCTGTAATTCTTTCTCAAATAGGATAATTAGTCTTAAGATTGCTAGATAAAATCTATACAATCGAGCACAAATGAGAAAAGAATTACAATGAATTGAAATATAATATACAACATAAAAATAATAAAGAGAAAACCGTAAATTCATTGTCTTGAGTTTGCTTGAATCCGTGCCGTAACCTCCTTGAATCGTCATCTTGAATTTGCTTGAATCCGAGTCGTGTGTGACACACTCTCCTTAAGACTAATTCGCCCCCTCACTACGAGTGCTCGAGGTCTTCAATGAACGTTAGTCTCCCAGGATAAAACGGATGAACCAGAACAACTTTGCACTTAAAGTTTTCCGGCGAATTTCCCTATGCTTGGACAAAATCACCATGGATATTTCTCTAGGAGGCCAAAGGAAGAAGATAACAAATTGCAAGAGGGAGGGTGGAAAGATTGATGAAAAACATTCTAGTTTCTTGTTGTGGGTAAATCTCATTTTGCTCCACCAAAAATCCTAGGATTTTATATGAAGGTCCTTTCAATTTGTAACCCCAAGACTCTTGGTATGTATCCAATTAATCCCTTAATAATTTGGATTTATGGAACATCAATATCCAATTAATCCCTTAATAATTTGGATTTATGGAACATCATCAATATCCAATTAATCCCTTAATAATTTGGATTTATGGAACATCAATATTTTGATGAAGTTTCAAAAGTTACACTTTTAACCCATCAACTTTGAGCTATCATATCTTTCTTATCCAATACCAAATTGGACATCTAGATATTTCATTTTCATATTCTCACAACATGGAACATGAACCCACAATAATCTTTGTCAAACGACAAACGATTCATGTAAGGAAAATACACAATTTCCTTCACATATAACGAATTTTTTCAACATCTACCACTAGCACTAAAAGTTGATTCAGACGCAACAGTTGTGATTGGAATAGCTAACACATCAGCAGTCATCAACGACAACACTGGATACTTTCCTCGATTTGCTTTCCACCATTCTAATGCATCAAATTGATCTCCGACAACAGGAAAACATTTTCAACCAAATATGAATCTAATTCTGATTTTGCAGGCTTAACAATGGTATATGTTTGGCTAAAAAATTGACCATATTTGGAAATTTCCTCAAGAACATGCTTACCCGATAAACTTGTTTGTCTACTCGAACTACTATTGCTTGATGATGACTCCATATTAGATAACCATTTTCCATTGTTTCCCTTTTCATTGATTCTGACTTGCTCATCAACGTATTCTTGAAACAAATCCCTTAATGCTTCTTTAACAATATCCATATTTTTCTTCCCCTCTTCTCCGTAGATAATTGGAAAACAAAAGTCTAAAAGTATCAACTTGAACCTTGGGTCTAACACCGAACCTATTGACATAACCAAATTACATTGTGACCAATATTTGTCAAACTTCTCCTTCATTGGGATAGCCATATCCTTAATATACAATTTTTTGTCCACACATTTCAAATCTAGCAATTCTTTCACTCTATAAACCTCAGATAGAAATAAATTTGCAGTTGGGTATTGAGAACCCGATACGACATGTGTGACATCATTAAAGACCTCCAAGAACTCACATACGTTGCTAACCTTTTCCTAATCTTCATTACTTGGAACATACTCAAACCCCTTATCCCAATTACCAAAACGACGAAACACTTCCTTAAAAATACACACAACTTTTAACGTATTGTAAGTTGAATTCCAACGTGTTGGGACAACAAGAACAAGTTTTCGAATAGGAATTCTAAATTGAGTAACAAATACACCAAATTGATTCCGTCGACCCTCTGAACCATCAACATATTTAACCCAATCTCTTATATTATCAATAATAGACTCAATTGGCCTAAGTCCATATTGCACCAAGAGATTGAGGATATGTGCACAACATCGCACATGAAAAAGTCTCCCGTCAATAGGTAAATGTTTTCTAATCGTCATGTAATTTTCCCTTAGAGTTATTAGTGCTACATCATTTGCTTTAGCATTGTCCACTGTGGTTGTTCCTATTTTTTCCTCAATTTCCCATTCTATAAATGCAATAGAAAGTGCCTCTGCAATGACAAGCCCACTATGAGGAGGAGGAACATTAAAGAAGTTAAGGACTCGCATATTTAACTTCCAATTCCTATCTATCCAATGTCCATTTACAACCATATACCCAAGTTTTTGATTTGAAGATGTCCACATATCTGTTGTAATGTTTACTTTGCCCACACCCTTTAAAACCTCTTTCAATTTTGCTTTTTCCAATTCATAACACCTAAAGCAATCTGACTTTGCAGATGTCCAACTTATCTTCTTCTAAAAGGAGTCGCAGTCCTCATTATTTCATTAAACATAAATGACTCGACATGTGTGAAAGGTAACTCATTTATTAGAATGTAGTGTGCTATTTTCTCTCTCATCTTTGAGTGGTCATATTGAAAAGAAGTGAGTTGTTCACTTACCTCTTCACCCTCTCTGTCAGAATTGTCAATACTTGACATAAAAGCTAATTGTTTCTGCAACTGCTTCCCATTCTTTAATTTGCAAGACTTCAAATGTCTATTCAATGCAGATGTTGAAGATGTCTTCCCCCTTGAATACACACCTGAACAAAGCTTGCATTTAGCTTGCTTATTCCGATCTTAGGATCATTTGGATACAGATCCATATACTTTCAAACATCACATGTCTTCTCTTTTTCTTTTTTCTTAAAAGCTTGTTCATCTTCCGTACTCGGGTCATTAGCTTTCCTTTTATGGATTTTGTCAACTTCGATAGTCTCATCGTCCCCATTCTCGTCAAAATCATCACCCAAATCTTCCTCTCCCAATTCCGGCACTTCATTGTCGATATAAATGGTCTCTACAAGGCCTAGTAGATGATTGATGGAATGACATGATATCAATCTGAAACATAAACACACAAAAAATTATTTTACATTCGGTCCGATCCGGTTTCGATCCAGAACCGTTTATATTTTTTTCAAAATCAGGACCAGACCAAATAATCGGTTCCATAAAAATTTGGAACCAGAACCAGACCAATACTATTTTTTCAGTCCGGTTTTTAGTGGCCTGATCCGATTCTACTAGTCCGATCCGGTTCCACGAATTTTTTGTACAACCCTATTTCAAACCCATAATCCCAACAAATATGTTAGTAAGATATAAATCATTGTTTTTTTCTTCATTTTTATTTATAACAATAATATCATCTTTTTCATTTAGAAAATAAATTTTTTCTTCATTTTTATTTAGAAAATAAATTTTTACCATTAAACTTTTATTTTTTAAAAACATATTTCTCTAAAATATATATTTTTAAATTAATTTAATAAAATAATTTAGACTAAAGAACTATTAATTTTATAGCAAGTGTGGGTTCTCATTTTTCATAAAAAAATTAAAATAAATAGTGAAATTATTTTTTACTAATATATAATTTACAACATCCGGCGCGGGTTCTCATTTTTTCCATAAAAATTAATTTAGTGAAATATTTTTTAATAAAAAAAAGATTAATTTTTTGAAGTACTCCCTCTGTCCCACATACCATTTCTATTTTTTTTTTTTTTTTTTTTTTTTTGATGTGGACATAAATAAAGTGTTAGTGGTATAAGTTTTGTAAGTATGCAAAGTGAGGTAAAAGAGAGAATGAGGGAAAGAATAGTAAGTTGATAGATGTTGTGAGTATAAAAGTAAAGTAACAGAGAAAATAAGTGAGAAAATAAGTGAGGAAAATAGTAAATTTTTTTTGTTATTATGGAAAATAAATATGGTATATGAGACACCTAAAACGAATAAATGGAAATGGTATGTGACAGAAGGAGTATACTCCCTCCGTCTCGGAACTTGGTTCACAAACACTGTTTGCACTAGTTTTAAGGAGGGAGTATTATATTGTAAGTGTTGTGAGTGTGAAAATAAAATAGGAGAGAGAATGAGTGGAGAGAATAGTAAATTATAATGGTGTTGTGAGTATTAAAATAATGTAGGAGAGAGAATGAGTGGAGGGAATAGTAAAAATTCCTTTCCATTTTAGGTAAGTTTTAAATGTGTAAAGTAAGTTTTGGGATGCTCAAAAGGGAAAGTGTGAAGATTGTTCCGGGACGGAGGGAGTATATTAGTGAAAACTTAACTTATAGTTCTTATTTGTCATTTTCAACATAAAAATTCTTGACCCCCTTAAAAAATTTCTGACTTTGCCATTGCTAATTGCTACTATGTTTTGCCCTGGTCTCAAAATAAATATAAATGTTCAGTTTTATTTTTTTTTAATTTTTTCTCCCATTGAAGATAAATATATTTATTTTTGTAAAACAATACTCCCTCCGTCCCATCCGAATTTGGACAAATTTCCTTTTTGGGCGTCCCATCCGAATTTGGACATCCCAAAATGGAAACCTTAAATCACTATTCTCTCCACTCATTCTCTCTCCTACATTATTTTAATACTCACAACACCATTATAATTTACTATTCCCTCCACTCATTCTCTCTCCTATTTTTAAATTACACTCACAACATTTACCTTTTCCTTAATCTCCGTGTAAAGTAACTTTGTCCAAATTCGGGTGGGACGGAGGGAGTATTCATTTTGGGACGGGAAAAGAGTCGTCAAATATCACTAACACTAGTAAAAGCCCGTGTCCGAGGACACATTTTTTTTTTAATTAATTTTTTTTAAGGGCAAAATAGGAAAGAGACAACTTAGTGAGGGCAAAATGGAAAATTCGGTCCTTGGTACTGTTTATTGTACTGTAGCAAGGGCAAGTTCCCATTTATACTATAGACTAGAATAAACACGTGTCCGAGGACATGTTTTTTTTTTTTTTTAATTAAGCCCGTGTCCGAGGACACATTTTTTTTTAAGGACAAAATGGGAAAGGGACAAAATAGTGAGGGCAAAATGAAAAATTCGGCCATTGAAACTATTCATTGTACTGTAGCACACCGTTTCCATTTATACTATAGATTATTGATCGTGACCAGACCAACAAGCCCACAAAAAGAGAAAAAGGCCCAATTGGTAAAAAGCCACGCCTCCTTAGATTCTCCTGTCCATACAACACAAAAAATAAAAATAAAAGAAAAGGTAAGGAACAGAAAAAGAGAAAGGCTTATAAAAATTGGGAATTTATTAAGGGTTAGGGTTTGTTTGTAGAATGGAAGAAGATGAATTTATTTAATGGGCTCTATGTATTCGGGCTAGCCGTGATGTCGGTGGCTAACATATGTATGTTTCCGGCTCAGCTCAAAAGGTGGATTTTAGAACAAAGTTTATGTAGAATATGAAAATATACATCAATCACACAATACATAAATATACGTGATTTACCAACTTATCTACGTTTATGGGCAAATGGAGAGAATATTATTATCTTCTAAAAATCAACAGATTACAATCTGCACAAATTATTGTACACAAAAATTCCTGTCTGTACAATCCCTAAATCTGAAAAACAGATAAAGCAAGAAAATTACGGGCAAAGGAAGAGTCATTAACATCTACCAACTCATTGAGCAATGTAAAATGCACTTGATACAAATGTGCAAGTAATTAAATGGATATTCGTGATGGAGAGAGTCAAACATTTGTGATTGATTAACTATATACAATGACAGAAATGATACTGAGATGAAATTGAATCAAATCAAAATTAAATGGTTCATCTATTTTCGGGTTCGGATCCGGTCGGACACCATTGAAATACCAAATCCGAATCCGGCGGGTTTTAAAATATGACTACCGAACCCGACGCGAACGGGTTGGATATTTTCGTGTTCGGGTCGGGTCCGGTAAAATTGCCACCCTGATTACCAAGCTCTCTTAGGTATGTCACAAGAATTACCAAATTTACTTGTTTAATTCACTAATTTAGTCATTCCCAACTTAGATGACATCAAATCCAACCGTTAAAAAGGGTGAAAGAAAACAAAGCTTTGGATTCCGATGCTGGTCGTGCTGGCGGTGGCGGTGAAAGGAAAATATGAAAATCTAGTTTCCACTTTCCACCCTTGCACAACCTGTGGCTGCCTTGAATTACTTGGTTATTTTTCTCTGTCTGTCTGTCTGTCTCTTTTAGTTAATAATAAGTATGGATCTGATTGTTGTTTAGATTGGATTTGTTAACTGAATTTATGGATTATTATCTATGAATGAATGAAGTTTGTTGTTCAAACTTTGTTCTTCTTTTTAATATATTTATCAGGTTTTAAACTTTAAATGAGCAATAATTTAAGGCACTGCGAAATAATGTTAATGTCCAGTTTCATTGTGATAAAAGAACTAGTAGATGGTTGCCCACATTACACATTGATTGAAAGCGTGAGTTTTTGGGAATAAAATTTGTTTCCTTATTTTCGAATTACATCAAATATGATAAGTAGATTTTGGAATTTTGGGACTTTCATGAAAAATTTATTTTGTCCTACATTGACAAGGACTTTGTTAATATAGTAAATATCTTTTATTTATGTACATAGTTTTATATTAGGACTAACCTACTAACAATTCTTTTCTTTATGAGTATGTTTTATGTTTCCTTATATGATTTAAGATCTCACAAAGGAATGCTGTTGATTGAGTGAAGATCTTCTCCATGGTGCATATAAATACAAGGACATCTGCACAAGACAAGATACGGATTTTAGAGAGATAAATACTTTGTTCTTCACAGTTTTCAACATTGTCAATTTAGGTTGTGAGTGAAGGTTGTGACTCACATCCGAACTCACATCTAGGTTTTAATCGAGTTCTCTTGTTTTACTTCTGATTAGAATAGAATCTACTTGGGAAAGGGATACTGTTCTTGTCATAGAAGGTGATTAGAACTTGTTTAGTATTTTAGTCTTTTAGTTTTCACTTATTCGTATTTTTGTAAGCAACAAAAGTTTTAATAGTGAAAAGTTTTTGGGCGTAAGCCTAGTTTGCTGATCTCAAGATCAGTAAGCGTATATAACTCTTGAGTTATTATTTTATTTCACTGCATTATTTGTGGATGTGTGGACAGTTGTGAGACACATCTGTACTCACATCCGTGTTCTGTTGAGTTGTTTGAAGCTTCTTACCTACACGAAACTTTCAATTGGTATCAGAGCCAACTCTCGAAATATTACTAAGTGTTAATCCAGAAAGTGTAGTCATTATGGAATGCCAAAATCATCAAAACAGGCCTCCTGTCTTGGATGGCACAAACTATTCTCTTTGAAAGTCTAAGATGCGTAATTACATCAAATGTATTGATGAAAGAGCTTGGATGTGTGTCCTTGTCGCTTGGCAACCTCCTACTGTGGAGAAGAAGTCTGCGTCTGATGTTGGTGAGTCTATTTTTGAAAAGAAACCTGAAGAGCAATGGACTCTTGAAAAAATACATGCTGCTAATTATAATTCGAAAGCAATGGGTGCTATTTTCAGCCATGTTTCTGGGAATATGTACAAGCTTATCACTAATGAAAGTGTTGCTTAAACTGCTTGGGATATTTTACAATCGCAATGTGAGGGAGCACCAAGTGTAAAGGCTACTAGGCTTAGAATTTTAATGGATAGGTTTGAAATTCTTCGAATGGAAGAGACTGAGGACATAGTTTCATATGCTGCAAAAATTCATGAAATTTCAAATGAGTGTACAAGTCTGGGAGAATCAATCTCTAATGCAAGACTTGTGAGTAAGATTTTAAGGACCTTACCTGAGAGGTTCAACATAAAAGTGGCTGTGATTGAGGAAACAAATGACACCAACACAGTAGGTCTAGATAAAATTGTGAGAATTTTGACTGTGTTTGAGCTAAATCTTGAAGCTCAGAAAAAGAACAAATCCATTAGTCTTGCTCTTAAAAGTGCTGCTGCTGTTCCAAAAGAGCTTGTGGAACTATCCTCTAAAATTGACAAATCAAATCTTGAAGAAGAAGATGTAGCTTTTATCTCTAAAAAATTCAGTTCTATACTGAAAAACAAGAGGATGAGTAAGTTCCCCAATAGACCTGCTCCCAGTGCTGCTGAAAAGCCAAAACCTAGCACTGAGAATGGATTCAAGAGACCAATCTTTGACAATAAAAAGTCCTCTGAGTCTGTTCAATATAGGGCATGTCGTGGCTTTGGTCACTATGCCAATAAGTGTGCTAACACACTTAAAAAGAAGGGAATGAGCTTAACTGCTACCCTTAATGACAGTGAGGATGAAGAAGAAGTAGCTAACATGTCTATAATCAACTGCCATTCTGTGTTTAATGCTTTTTCTGCAGATATAGAAGAAGGAGTTCCTGAAGAAACTGTGAATGTGGTCCCAAATGTGAACACATCTGGTGTTATATCTGACCTAACGCTGAACTGTTTCTCTGTAAAAGGAGATTCTGAAGATGAGGATAGGGACATTCCCTATAAGGAACTCTTTGCAACCTATAAGGAGTTGCATACAGATTGGATAAAGAGGATGGACAAGATTGAGGTACTTGCTAAGGTAAATAAATTCCTTTCTGATAAATTAGCTGCTTGTGAAGATGAAAAAGCCATGCTTTCAAAAGAGAATGATGCTAAAAAATATACCATTGTCAAACTTGAAGTCCTTGTGACCAAGAGAGAAGTTGAGCTTGAAAAATTCAAAAATGAGTGTTAAAAAGCTGAAAATACTTTTACCAAGTTGAACAAAAGTAAAATGAAACTTGATGAGGCTATTACTATGGGTCAACTTAATAAAACTGGTCTGGGCTTTGAAAAATGAAATTTTGTAAATGAGGGATGTAAGGGCTCTACTTCAAAAATTGTGGAAAAATAAAGTTTTAAAGAAAAACATATTTTTGAGAAAAGACCAAGGAAAAGGTACTACATCTGTCACTACTTCTTTGCTCCTGGTCACATTAGATCCTTCTGTTACAAGCTAAAGGTTGATAAAAAATCTGGTTATATTAATCATCCTCAGATGTGTGAAAAGATGTATCCACATCCAAACACACATCCGGATAATCTGAGACCTCTGCACCACAAAAAAGAAAGCTGAAAAACAGTGGGTGGCCAAACTAAGTGCTACCTGCAATGTTGTTTACTCTTCCCTCAAGAGTACTGTCTCTGGCTCTTGGTATTTTGATAGTGGGTGTTCTAGGCACATGACTGTGAACCAAGCTGTTCTTCTTGACTATGAGTTAATTAGTGGGGGGAAAGTGAACTTTGGTGAAGGTTCTCAAGGCAAAATTGTTGGGAAAGGAGCCCTAGATGTCAAGGATCTCCCAAAATTGCACAATGTGTACCATGTAAAAGGCTTGAAAGCCAACCTGATAAGCATCAGCCAGCTATGTGATGATGACCTTTATGTGAAGTTTAACAAACATTTGTGTGAAGTGTTTGATAAGGACAACAAGTGTGTGTTTACTGGTCCTAGATCTGCTGACAATTGTTACTAATTTAGTGACAATCTTTCTTGCCTAAGCTCAAAAGCTAATGATGTTAATCTGTGGCACCAAAAATTAGGGCATCTTTGGTTGCGGTAACTACCTCGGAAGAACTTCAAAGATTTGAAGCTGTTAAAGACCTCCCTAAGCTGAACTTCAAGAACCCTGATGTCTGTGGTTCATGTCAAAAGGGAAAACAAACAAAAGCCTCACATAAGAAGGTCCAACAATGCTCCACATCTAGGTGTTTGGAGTTGATTCATACTGATTTGATGGGACCTATTGAAGTAGAAAGCTTTGGTAGGAAAAAGTATACCTTCACTACAAAAAATTGAGATTTTGCTACGAAAAAATTTGTAGCAAAATGTTAAGATTTCGTAGCTAAAGAGTATTGGCGGCGAACCTGTTTTCGTCGCAATTTCGTCACCTATGCAACGTCGCTAAAGGGTATTGGCGACGAAATAATATTCGTAGCCGTAGGTCTATTTTTTAGCTACGAAAAATAAAATTCGTCGCCAAATAGTTTCTGCGACAAAATATAAAATCGTCGCTAAAGGGTATTTTTCGTAGCCAAATGAATTCTTTTAGCGACGAATTAATTCGTCCCAAATTATTCGGTCTTGTACTACAAAATATTTTCGTCGCCGAATGCTACTGTCTTGCTATGAAACATTTTCATAGCTATAAATACATTCTTCTACTACAAAATATTTTCGTCGCCGAATGTTACTGTCTTGCTATGAAACATTTTCATAGCTATAAATACATTCTTCTATTACAAAATATTTTTGTCGCCGAATGTTACTGTCATGCTACGAAACATTTTCATAGCTATAAATACATTCTTCTACTACAAAACATTTTCATCGCCGAATGTTACTGTCTTACTACGAAACATTTTCATAGTGTAGCCATCTTTTTTACTACGGAATATTGTGTTGCAAAATGAGATTTTAACCTAATTGCTGCTCCAAGAAAAAACAATATATATGTGAAAATATTATATAAAATCAAAATACTACACGCTATCAAAATATAATTAATTATCATTAAAATTGTCAGTACATCCCCAAATAACGAAGGCAAAAAAATACATGTCTCTAATATCTCAGTTGAAGCGACAAAAACTCTTCACTATCTCAAATCTTCACTAGTTGAAGCGACAAAAACATATCTTCAATATCTCAAATCTTCACTATTTCAATGTCCAACTATATAAATTTTCTTTCCATAAGTAATTACGTAGTAGCTCTAGCCAAATGATCGTATTTAATAATAATGATAAGCTGCAATATTAAAAAATAGATAATAAGTTATTAAAATTCCATGGAGGTGATCACAATGAGCAATAACATTCACGCTTTGTAACATATAAAACTTACAATATTTTGTTGCGTAAACTTCGTTCAACGTAGCCACACTAAGATTTACTTGCACCTATATGATACACAAAAAGAGAAAAAATTGAGTATATAGTTCTTCATATGTTTTTTCCACAAATCCAAACAATAAACTCTAAATAATAAAATATATACAGTGAACTTCAAAATGATCTCTAATTAAACTAAAGCATATGAAACAACCAAAGAGGACTCATAAATAAAGATGAGACAATATAATCCACATTTTAAATGGTAATATGCTACTTATATAAGCCTCTCAGTAGAATTCAGCACCCCATTATAGGTCAAGATAGTTTGGTAAAACTCAGGTTGCAACTTCATAGCTAGCTGAATGATATGTTTAGTCAAGATTCTATCTTTATTCTTTAGTTAGTCTGTCCAATTCCAATTTGAAGATTGAGAGTTTGTATTCCTCGATCTTTAAGAAACTCTTCCATTTCTCATTGATTAAAATTTATATTTCTGTTTTAGACACGGGCTTCTTGAAATTGAGCTCTTACCCAGTTTCTCATTGTTATCCATTCTCTAACTCAAATTTTAGTTATAATATTAACTGTGTTATCATCAAGCCATGATAAAGTTTGGACGCGACTCACAAATTGATCCTACACTTAAATCCAGATTACGTGAGCCAACTTAAGGGTGACTGCATGGTAAAACCAGACCCCACAGTGGCAGTTCAATTGGACTCCACCACGTCCGGACGGTTTGATATTGTCTACTTCAAGAACCTTCAACAAGGGAAGAGACTCACTTCTGATCAAATTCTGTACACATATAAAAGGTCCAAAATGTATGTAGATCTCTTTGCAACAAATAAAACAGCATTTGAACATGTATTTGCAGCAGCCATGATAAAGTTTGGACGTGTCAGAGTTAGAACTGGTAACTAATGAGAAATTTGTCGTAACTGTATCCTAGTCAACTAAGAAAACGAGCATTATATTAACGAACAATGATTCTTCTTCCTAATATCCGACAGCAGAAAATCTCAATCTTGTAATAAATACATTCCTTCATATAAAAGAAGCAGCTTTATTCAACAATGGTGTTTTGGTACAAATAGCATTGGATATCAACAAATTTATGTGCTTCTCAAAATGCTTACAAGGATTAATTGATAAATTTTAATCCCATGTACAGTTGTAAATCACTATTTTCTTTTTACATAATTTCTTATAATAAACATTAAAACTCTCTTGGGCTTAACTGGGCAGTTAAGAGAAACAATTTTATGTATAAACTTGGTTCAGGCAAAAACACAAACACCTTGTATGCATAAACTTGGTTCAGGCAAAAGGTTGTATGCATAAACTTGGTTCAGGCAAAAGACAATCTTGGAATTTGAGGTGGGAGAGAGGGAGTACAAGTAAAGAATTGAGATTTATCATACCCCTTTAATTGGTTGTGAGCTGGGAATTAGGTTGCAAAAACTTGCTGATGTGGGTTGCCGCCGGTTGAGAGCGTCCGTCTCTCAATCGTCTCTCAAGCCGTCTCTCAATCGTCTCTCAATCGCCGCTTTCTCTGTTCGCCGTTGCCGTTGTTCTCTGTTGCTGCTGTTTATAAAATAAAAAGGGGTGAGGTATAATAGAATTAGGGAAGGAAAAGGATTTAAATTGAGAAAGGCTAATGGCACCTTTTAAATTTGATAAGTTAATTCCACATATTTATTAAATAAATTGTAATATATGCATTATGGAATGTACTTAAATTTTAGGGGTGATTTTAACATAATGCTATGGGTGATTTTAAAGGTAATTTTGGCTATGCAATAATTTCATAACAAATGGTTTATATTTTTGTAGCCAAATCTTATTTACATTTTGACTCTGGAGGAAAATTTAGTGCGCCAAAATTTTTGCCTGGAATCAAAATTTTAGCAATTCATTCAACGACAAATTTTTTTATTTTATTTTCTTAGTCTATCATTTGGCTACAAAACTAAAATTGTCGCAAAAATAAAGACAATTGTCTACGAATAAATAATTCATCGCTAATGAAAATCTTTTAACTACAAAATATTTTTGTAGCTAAAAAATTTGTAGCTAAATTCTCATTTTCTTGTAGTGCTTTGTGTGTGTTGATGATTATTCTAGGTACACTTGGGTGATGTTCTTGAGGGAAAAATCTGAAACAATTGGAGAGTTCAAGAATTGGTACAAAAGGGTTAGAAACCTTTATGGTCTTAAGGCTGTGAGGATTAGATCTGACCATGGCACTGAATATGAGAACCAAATGTTTACTGCCTTCTGTAATTCTAAGGGAATCACACATGAATTTTCTGCACCAATTACTTCACAGCAAAATGAAATTGCAGAAAGAAAGAATAGAACTTTGCAAGAAATGGCTAGGGTTATGCTAAGTTCCAAAAATTTGTCCAAGAAATTTTGGGCAGAGGCTTTGAACATTGCCTGCCACATTGGCAATAGAGTGTTTCTTAGGATTGGTAGCACTGTCACTCCATATCAAATCCTTCTTGGCAAGAAACACATTGTGAAGTACTTTCATGTGTTTGGGTGTATTTGCTACATTCTTAATGATAGAGAATACTTGTCTAAATTTGATTCAAAGAGTGATAAAACAATTTTCATGGAATATTCAACTAATAGTAGAGCTTACAAAGTTTTTGATCTAAAAACAAAAACCATTATGGAATCTGCCAATGTTGTTTTTGATGACTCACTTGATCTTAACCTCAAGACTGCTGAGGATGATGTTTCAGGTTGCTTACTGGACTGGAAGGATACAGAAACAGGTGCTGGAGAACCAACAGAAACTATCAAAACTGAACAGCAAAGGATGTAACCAAGGATGTGGACACATCTGCCTCCACATCTGAACCCACATCTGCTCCCACATCCACTCAAAATCCTGAAAACGAGAATAATTCCTATGAATCTGATCAGGATGATGCTCCAGAAGATAATGTGGATGGGTGTGTGGATAGATCAAAGGATATTCTCACTAAAATCCAGAAAAATCACCCCACTTCACAAGTTGTGGGAGATGTGCAAGCTCAAATGAGAACTAGACAAAAAGACAAAGTTGACTATAGAAAGATGACTGGTTTATGGAGTTCCTCCTCAGCATACTCCCAGGTAAGCTTTTGCTGCTTTGTCTCAAAGATCGAACCTAAGAATATCACTGAAGCATTGAAAGATGCTGACTGGATTCTTGCTATACAAGATGAGTTGATTCAATTTGAAAAGAATGAGGTTTAGACCCTTATCCCTAGACCCTCTCATGGAAATGTCATAGGAACTAAATGTATTTTCAAGAACAAAACTGATGAGTAAGGTGTGATTACTAGGAATAAGGCTAGGTTAGTTTCTCAAGGTTATACCCAAATTGAAGGAATTGATTTTGAGGAGACTTTTGCTCATGTTGCAAGGATTGAGTCCATTAGGCTTTTGTTGGCTATTGCTTGCTACCTCAAGCTTACTCTTCATCAAATGGATGTTAAGAGTGCCTTTCTAAATGGGGTATTGAATGAGGAAGCCTATGCTGAACAACCTAAAGGCTTTGTGGATTCCAAGTTTCCTAACCATGTGTATAAACTGGAGAAAGCTCTGTATGGGCTGAAATAAACCCCTAGAGCTTAGTATGGTAGGTTGACTGACCATTTGGTTCACCTAGGATTCAAAAGAGGTGAGGTTGACAAAACCTTGTTTGTGAGGAAAAATAAAAAGGAGATTCTTGTGGCACAAATATATGTGGATGATATTGTGTTTGGGTCTAATTCTGACCATATGCTAGCTGAGTTTGTGGATAGTATGACCTCCACATTTGAGATGAGTATGGTAGGTGAGTTGAATTATTTCTTGGGCTTACAGATATAATAATTCAAGGATGGCATGTTCATCTCTCAGTCCAAATATGCCAAGAATCTTGTGAAAAAGTTTGAGCTTGAACATTCCTCACATCTCAAAACACCAATGGGATCTTCCCAAAAGCTGAGCCATGATTCAGATGGTGAGAGTGTAGACCAAACCTTGTACATAAGCATGATAGGAAGTCTGTTGTATCTCACTGCAAGTCGACCTGATATTATGTATAGTGTGTGTCTCTGTGCAAGATACCAAGCTAACCCAAAGGTGTCCCATCTTAAAGCCTTAAAGAGAATAATAAGATATGTTAGTGGGACTGTGAACCTAGGGCTGCACTATTCTAAGGAGACAAACACCAATTTGGTTGGCTATACAGGCTCAGATTGGGCTGGAAACAATGATGATAGGAAGAGCACTACAGGTGGATGCTTCTACCTAGGCAATAAACTTGTGTCTTGGTACCGCAGGAAACAAAATTGTGTGTCTCTGTCCACTGCAGAGGCTGAGTATGTAGCCCTTGGAAGTTGTTGCACACAATTGCTATGGATGAATCAAATGCTGAAAGACTATGGATTGAATAGCAAAATTTTGACTGCTTTTTGTGATAACAAAAGTGCCTTGGACATATCTAAAAATCCTGTCCAACATTCTAGAACAAAACACATTGATATTAGACAATATTTCATTAGGAATCTTTTAGAACAAAAAACGGTGTGTCTGGAATTTGTTGGGACTGAAAATCGATTGGCTGATATATTTACAAAGGCATTAGATTTGGAGAGATTTTCCTCCTTGAGGAAATCTCTTGGCTTGTGTGATATTTAAGGTTGTGTGCCCAAATGTGCACACATCCTCTAACATATCTGTATATTATCTAACTGAAAAAAAATAAAATTCATGCATTAGCACGAAATATCTCAGTGTGATCACTTGTGAGTTTTACATCTTTGACATTTTCTGATCACTTAATTGTGGGCATTTTCTGCTCTTGTTGTCTTTTGATAACATGATATAATCTTACTAGATATCTCACAGTGGGTGCCTTAAAAATCAATGAGAAACAGTTGCTTCACCCTTAGTATGAAGCCAAACCATTGTGATCAAGTGATTCTCATAAGAAATCTTGAAATCAAACTTGATAAGATTATTGGAAAAAAGGGCTATCTTTGGGATTCAAGAAAAGTGAAAGCTACTCAAATTGCAAAATATCCACAATAAAAAATGGGTGGATGCATCCTAGAGGCTGTGCAGATTGTATTATTGCTCATTGACTTTTTGTGATCTAAATGTGTCCCCAAATGTGACTCACATCCTATGCCACATCTGTGAGCTGAGATTTTTTCCTTCATCTCGTCGTCTTTGCATCATGCTAGTAATTCTGCATATTAGGTCATATAGGAAGCTTTGTAAATATGCTAGTTAATTTATTTTCATTCTTAATTTACTCTTTGATTTAACAAGTTTTTGTTTTCCAATATCTCCCATGAAAAAGAAAGGTGTGTATCAATCCTTATTTGAAAAGGAAGAACAATTTTAAAAGGGATTCTGTTTAAAAAGATATGGCTGAAGTATTTTTTTGTTTTCATAAAAATCTGTCAAAATCTTGATCTATTCTAATCCCTATTTTTTCGAAGATTGTTGTGTGTGGAAATATCAAAGGGTTATAGTCGTTGGAGGATCTTTGAGGCAATCTTGCTGTGAGAAACCTTTTTGGAGAAGGATTCCTTAATTCATTTGGAAAGGGGGGAGTTGTGTGTATTTATTAGGACTCACATCCGTCCCATACCCCATAAACCTTTGTTAAACTCCTGTTTCTTCCTCCATAATTGCTCACACACACACCTCTTTAATCTCTCTCTACTGTGCTACCTAACTTGTTTTTACAGTAATGGCGTCTCCAACTCACATTCGCGAAGAAGAAATTCTAGACATTGAGCCAATTTCAGTCGCCTCAGCTGACACCCCCATTTTCGATCAACCCCCAAAACCTAAATTTACCTACGAGGTACCCCCCTTCATGGTCTTCGTCTGAATCTGCCATGGAGGTTCCAACCTCAAAAACCCCTACATTGGAAACCTCGGCTGTTCCATCATCCCCTAAAATCCCTTCACCTCCATCATCTCCAGTTACTCAACCATCTGTTAAACCTTCTTTCGTGGCCTCAGTTCCTATTTTGGAAACTCCATTGACCAAAAAGAGGAAGCTACCCACCTCTAAACTAATGGGCCACTTTGTCAACCATGCACCCCCAAGGAATCTGCGTCGATCCCACATGGTCAGAAAACTCCCTGAAGCTGACAAGGCCAAAAACCTTAAGAAACCTGGAGGAAAACCTTCATCAGCCATTATCTGTGATGATGAAGAGGAAGAAGAGGAAGACCAACCCTTAATCAGAACCAGAAATCAACCTGCTCCTCCATCTGTCCCAACTGCTGTTGCTCCTGCTGTTGCCCCTGCTGTTGCTGATCCTCCATCTGATAAAGATGAGGAACCCCTTACTACTATACTCATGGAGTTGAAGGGAAAGAAGAAAATGGCTGAAACTGATTTGGAGCCAATTGTTGAAGAAACTGATGAATCTGATGGGAGCTATGAGAGTGATGAGACTGCATCTAATGAGAATTATAAGCTGAGACGTGATGAGTTAGAACAAAAAAGGAGGATCAATCCATTGATGCCCCCTCTGATGATGAACCTGAAGCTGAGGTTGAAAAGGTGCACTCACCTGTCAAGGATGTGCCTGCAGATGTGCACACATCCAAACGCACATCTACAAGGATGAAAGCTCAAAAGGGTAATTCTAAAACCCTCTCCATATCTCCTGCTTTAAAACCTGTTTCATCTAAATTTTTGTCTGCGAATGCCTCAGATAGGTTTGACCAAATTGTGAATAAGGCCTTTATTATGGAAATGAAAAGAGGTAGCTAGGGATACTTTCTCTAAGTTAGGTTTGGACAAGTTTTTTGAGGAAAGATGATTATTTTTAACTGTGGATCACCCTCTTCCCTTTCTTCCTAAGCTGGTTTATGAGTTTTATGCAAATTTGACCAAAGGATTAGACAGACCCTCATCCCCTTTATTTTGCTCAGTCTATGTGAGAGGAAAGTTTATCCCCTTTTCTCCCTCTGTGATAAATGATTTCCTTGGTTTAGAGAATGGTTTTAATAATGTTTGTGATGTCTCTGAAGAAGAATTGGTCTCCACCATCACCCATGGAAAAGTAGCATCTTGGCCCTTTAAGCCAAAGGATTTAGGAAGTGGTTCCCTCACTTCTCTTTATTGCTTTCTCCACACCATCCTTACTGCCAACCTCTGTCCTTCCAATAATAAAACCTCAGTTACTAAGGTTCAAGTTGATCTGCTATATAGGTAGGGTACTAAGAAGAACATTAATTTTGGAGAATTTATCTTTAGGAAAATTTGTGGGTATGGAGAGTCTCCTTTCAAGAAATGGTCTTTGCCTTATCCCTCTCTCATCTCTCAAATCCTAGTTGCTCAAGGTGTGAAGCCTGAAAAGGGTGAGGTTAGAATTGATAAGTTTGAATTGTTCAAGGAATCCAAGACCTTATTGGATGAAAAGCAAAGGTTTGTTGATCTCCCACTGGGAGTTGTGCCAGAAATTGCTATGCCAGATGAGGGCACATCCAATCCCACATTTGTGATTCCTTTTGCTGCCCAAATATAAGACTTGGATACTAAAATTGCAGTTGCTGAAGCCCTTACCACTGCACTGAATGATCAAATGAAAGCCTCCAAAGCCCATGCCAACAACCTCAAAGCTCTCAAGGACAGACTTCTAAGGTGGTATGCAACTCTTTCTGTTCAAAGAGGGGGAGAAGGAAATGGTGGTCGATCTTGTCCTTCTTCGCCGTGCTCTGCGATTTTTCATCTTGGAGACAGTGGGAACATTGAATTAAGGGGGAGAAGATTTAAATCTTAATTTTTTGTTTTAATTTGTGGTGGTTTTTAAAACAATTTCAATTACTGTTTTAGTTTTTAAACAATGGTCTGTAAAACTTAAGCTAGTTGCTGAATGGTTTTTTTTTAATATATTTTAATTTGCTAGTTTTTATTCTAATTTGTTTTATGCAGATGTGTGTGGATGTGTTGACACATCTGCACACACATCCATTCAGGGGGGAGATTTTGAATTGAAAATGTTGATCTTAATGATAAAATCGTAAATCTTTGGTTTTGATCAGAAAGTCCAAAATAGGGGGAGATTGAAAGCGTGAGTTTTTGGGAACAAAAGTTGTTTCCTTATTTTCGAATTACATCAAATATGGTAAGTAGATTTTGAGACTTTCATAAAAGATTTATTGTGTCCTACTTTGACAAGGACTTTGTTAATATAGTAAATATCTTTTATTTATATACATAGTTTTATATTAGGACTAACCTACTAATAATTCTTTTCTTTGTGAGTATGTTTTATGTTTCCTTATATGATTTAAGATCTCACAAAGGAATGCTGTTGATTGCGTGAAGATCTTCTCCATGGTGCATATAAATACAAGGACATCAGCACAAGAGAAGACACAGATTTTAGAGAGATAAATACTTTGTTCTTCACAGTTTTCAACATTGTCAATTTAGGTTGTGACTCACATCCGAACTCACATCTAGGTTTTAATCGAGTTCTCTTGTTTTACTTCTGATTAGAATATAATCTACTTGGGAAAGGGATACTGTTCTTGTCATAAAAGGTAATTAGAACTTGTTTAGTATTTTAGTCTTTTAGTTTTCACTTATTCGTATTTTTGTAAGCAATAAAAATTTTAATAGTGAAATTTTTTTGGGCGTAAGCCTAGTTTGCTGATCTCAAGATCAGTAAGCGTATATAACTCTTGAGTTATTATTTTATTTCGCTGCATTATTTGTGAATGTGTGGACAGTTGTGAAACACATTTGTATTCACATCCATGTTCTGTTAAATTGTTTGAAGCTTCCTAGCTACATGAAACTTTCACACATATCAAGTTTTTGACATGCAACTTTGGGATGCACCAAGGAAGGATGCAGCCAAGATTTTTTGATAAATTCCTTTGAATGTCTTGTCTCGGGTGGTTAGGTTAGGGTGAGCATGACTTAAGGATTTAGTAGGAGCCAGGAGGAGGTATGCCTATCCTTTGGGGTGACTTGTCAACGTGCCTTGACTTTTTCTCTCATTTTTTCATGCAACCCCCCGGGTTAAGCTTCCGAATTGTACTGTGTGGATAATCAACTTTTAGCAATGTGTTGTTGTGGTTAGTAAAAAAAATGTCTTTTGAAAATGAATGAATTAATAAAAAAAATCTCATTTTTTAAAAACTATTTCCCTAAATATTACTATCTTAAAAAATTATTTATGAAAATAACCATGTTTGTGAAAACTCTCTACTCTGATAGTAGCGAATTTGGATTTTTCTCACTTAAATTCGCTACTGCCAGTTGCAAACTTGAATTTGCTCAATTTTATTATGATATTTATGAAAATAATTTTTAAAAAAGTATTTATTTAAATTCGCTATTAGTAGTAGAGAATTTGTTTTAATTAAATTACTTTGTAATAAAGTATAAGTTTTAATAAAACCTTAGTAAAAAATAATCTAAAATCACTACTTGTTGTAGCGAATTTGAATTTTCTCAATTTTATTATGATATTTATGAAAATAATTTTAAGTATTTTGAAAAAAAAAGTATTTATTTAAATTTACTACTGATGATACTGATGATACTGATCATTGTAGAGAATTTATTTTAATTAAATTACATTGTAATGAAGTATTCCCTCCGTCCAAGTACATGTTTCACAGTTACTGTTCACGCGTGGATTAAGGAAAAAAATAATGATATAATGTTGTGAGTGTAAAAGTAAAATAGGAGAGATAATGAGTAGAGGAAATAATAAATTATAATGGTGTTGTGAGTATTAAAATAATGTAGGAGACAAAGTGTGAAATATGTAATTAAACGCCCAAAATAAAAAGTGTGAAATATGTAACTGGACGAGGGAATATAAGTTTTAATAAAGACTTAGTAAAAAAAATAATACATCCATATTAACAAGTTAAAGGTTAGGTTTTACAAAAAAGGTAAAATTAGGGGAAAGTTGTTTTTTCAGCGGCAGCTGAAATTGAAGTTAGGTAGTAGTTGAGTTTAACATTCATCAATTCTCAAGATATCATCATTAGGGTAGGGCTAGGTGGCAAAAATCTGAAAGAAAATTGAAAGTGTGTGGTGATACACCCATATTAATAACTTAAACGTTGACTTAATATATTCTCCCTTCCCTTCGTTCATTTACATGGTTCACATTCTCTATTTTGGACGTCTATTTACATGGTTCACACTTTGTTTTTTTTCTAAAATGAAAACTTTATATTATTAAAATATTAACCATACCCCACTATAATTTACTATTCTCTCCACTCATTCTCTCTCCTACATTATTTTAATACTCACAACACCATTATAATTTACTATTCCTTCCACTCATTCTCTCTCCTATTTTACTTTCACACTCACAACACTTTCAATATAATACTCCCTCCTTAATAAACGTGTAAACAGTAACCGTGAACCTACTAAATGAACGGAGGGAGTATATTATAATTTAAGTTTATTTTATTATCTAACCTACTAACCAAATCTTATATACTCCCTCCGTCCCACTATACTTGACACTTCTTTCCATTTTGGGCCGTCCCACTATACTTGACACTTTCCAAAAATAACCAAGTTTTTATATTTTTATATTCACTCTACCCCACCACTCATTCTCTCTCTTCATTTTCTACCACACATTTATTCAACCAACACTACAATTTACCCCACTCATTCTCTCTCTTCATTTTTCACCACACATTTTTTTTATTTTATTCTTTTTCCTTGGTTTTTGAACCCACCCCTTGGGTGTCAAGTATAGTGGGACGGAGGGAGTATTTTTTAGTGTATACTCTCTCCGTCCCATAAAACATTACCCATTTTACTATTTTGGGCGTCCCACTTTAAAGCCACACTTTTCTAAAAAGGAAATTTTTTAATACTTTTTTATTCATGGGACCCACTTGTCATACTCACAACTCTTTTCAAATTTACTATTCTCTCCAGTCATTCTCTCTCCTCCCACTCACAACACCTACTTTAATAATATTATTCCTTATTTTTCGTTCTCAACAGTAAAGGGGTAATGTTTTGTGAAACGGAGGAAGTATTTGATTATTTTGTAGGTATCTCTCACTCATGTAAAGAGTCTACAATAATGAAGGATTGTCTTGATTGAATAAGGAAGCTAGAAGTCTAATTGTGGAAAATTTTCTCAAACAAATCATCTCGTACAAACAATGACCTCTTTGCTATAAATTAGAACCACACAGCTCATTGAATACTGCGGTTTTTATGCTTTAATCTCTGAATTTCCAAAGAATCAAAGGTTATTTTAGTGTGAGAGATTTTTTGGTTATTTTTGTTAGAGATATTATCCCATATTGAAAATTGATAAACCTTGCATATAATATATAAAAATTCTGTGCCACTCCCCTTATCACCAATTGATTTTAAGGTGGAACCTCAGACTTTAAGATGGTATCAGAGCAGGTCCATTACACGTGCAGGCCCAACGGCCCACGATGTTACTCCGCGCCACCCGATTGATAAGTCCACGTTGTAAGCTTTGGCAAAGTCCGCTACACGTGAGGGGGCGTGTTAGAGATATTATTTCACATTGAGAATTAACAAGTCTTGCATATAATATATAAAGATTCTGGGCCACTCCCCTTATCACCAATTGATTTTAAGGTGGAATTTCAGACTTTAAGAATTTTGTTCTTCTTTTGTTATTGTTCGTGTATTCGTTTACCAATTGGTTTTATAAATAGAAACTTTTTTTTGTCTACACCAAGTTAATGTAGATAAGTGTTTAAGTCTGCATTCTTACATTGTTTAAGTTATTATTAAGTTTTTTTTTGTATTGGTGCTATTTATGGTGCCGTAGAACTCACACAAATTACTTTTGTTTTCAATTGTCAATTTTAACTACTCAATTTCATTCAAAAATATTCTCAATCACAGTTAATGATCTGTTCCCTCCCATGCCACCACAAACCCAAGCGTGCCAGCGTACTAGCAGTTCTACAAAATAAGTACTATGCAGTACAGTAAAATGTGCAGTGCAACATTGTAGGATAGTATTGTTCCTACATCATGTGATGTCAAAAGGGATGTTTGACAGTTGGGGGTAAAAGTTGCTTTAACCAGTTTTGCCCCCCAATTTCTTCACGCATATATAGTCCATATGTATTGTATGGTACGTGTGTTGTAGCCTCTCTTATTATAGTCAGGAATATGCAATGACAATGGCAATAGTCCAGAACCTTGTCCGACGAATAATAACTTTGTTACTAAATATTTTGAACTTTATTAGGGTGCGCCGTAAAAATAGATATTTATTTTGAGACATAGAATATGATAAATAATGAAGTTTAAAAATTATTACTGATATTGCAATATTAATTTTAGAATTTAGTAAGTATAATCAATGTTATGTTTGTAATTGTTTATCAAAATCCATCATATTATCCCAAAATATCAAAATGAAGCTATTGGTCTGTTTGAAATTTGATGCTACACAGCCAAATGTGTTGCACAGGAACTGAAGCTAACAGCAACAATGGCGGATACTTCGGCTGGTCCTCCTCTGAGTGGTCAACTGCTTTACCTACACACAAGTAGACACGTGAACTAAGCCAGGGGTGGCTCCGACAAAACCCCTCCGGCGTGAGAATAAGTGACTGCTGGTAGGGAAAATGGTTAACAATGGCAACTTAGAGAGAGAAAGAGTCTTAGAGAGAGTGAGAGAGACTTACAAATAGTGTTTCCTCTTAAGGCTTTTATACCACCATGCAGCATGTGCCTTGCACATGCTGTACACGTGTCGATCATCCAAGGCAATGGGCCAACCACCCCACAGTTAGTGGGAAATCACTGTTCACCTTGTCACATCACACTGTTTTGACGGTTGTAGTGGGTACCCACGTGGCAGCACATCAATCATGTACCAGTCACCAGTCATGATTGTCGCCAGGCGACAATCCTACGAAAGGAACAATACTCGTATTGTCGCCCATTCCATCCACTATTCGCACCATACTTGTCGCCTAGTGGTTCTACTCGTCATGCCTCTAACTGCCACAAATACTTCTTGCATACTACCTATTCTCACGCTTCGACTCATTCTTATCGCCTACATAGTTCTCGCCAATCAAAGAGGGGTTACCTTTATCATTCATGTTAAACAACAACACCAGCTAGAATAAAAATTAATTATTTAATTTAGTTGAGTTGACTGAGTCAGTTAGTTTAGTTTATTTTCCCTGTTTATTAGCTAAGTGATCAGGTTGTTTATTTGTTTCCTAGTTTCCAGTTAAGTGTTGCCAGTAGTTGCTGAATTGTAGGAGTGTTTGGTATTATCTATTCTATGTAGGCCTATTTAAGGCTTTCTTGGTGCAGTCAATAAACAAGTCTTCAAGAGTATATCAGTTACATTTTTCTGCTGTAGCATTTGTTGTTCCTCTCTAACAGGTGTAGTGTTAAGCTCTGTTTCAACATTTGGTATCGAGCCGGGTTAGCAAGATGAGTGATTTACAGGTGGTTGGCGGAATCAGAAAGCTCAACAACCAGAACTACAACTCATGGTCGACTTGCATGAAATCTTACATGCAAGGCCAAGATTTGTGGGAGGTTGTATGTGGCAGCGAAGTGAAGCAACCAGAGGAGGATGCAAATGGTGCAGTGCGAAAGTGGAAAATTAAAGCAGGCAAGGCGATGTTTGCTTTAAAGACGACGATTGAAGATGAGGTGCTAGAAAGCATATCCGGAAGGACAGGAAACTCCTAAAGAGGCACGGGATACGCTAGCCACGCTCTTTTCGAAGAAGAATGACACGAGACTTCAGCTCCTAGAGAGCAAATTGTTGTCAATAGCACAACGTGACATGACGATTGCTCAGTACTTCCACAAAGTGAAGTCACTCTGTCGTGAGCTTTCTGAATTGGATCCAGAAGCTCCAATCGCTGACACTAGGATGAAGAGGATAATCATCCATGGGTTGAGACACGAATATAGAAGCTTTGTTCTTTGCGGTACAAGGATGGTCGACGGAACCATCGCTTGTAGAATTCGAGAATTTGCTTTACGGACGGGGAGGCTTTGGCAAAGCAAATGGGAGGAGTCTCGTTAAAGAGTGAAGAGGAGGCTCTTTACGTTAGTAAAGGTAATTCAAAGTCGGCGGGTTTAAGGGCAGCAATAAAGGGGTTTAAAGGCAAAGAACAGCTGGGTTTAAAGGCGTGCTGACTATTCAGAGGAGGTGGTTCATGTTCGAAGAATCATGGTTCGAAAAATCATGGTTCTAAGAACAATGACAAGAAAAAGGTTGAAAAGAAGTGCTACAATTGTGGGATAGAAGGTCACATAGCGAAGTTCTGTCGGGAGAAAAAGTTTGAAGGGACTTGCAATAATTGCGGAAAAGAAGGTCACATGGCAAAAGATTGTCGATCAAAGAAGAAGATGGAGAGTAATGTAGCTGATTCCAAAAGTGAAGAGGAATGGGATGCTGAAGCGTATTTTGCTGCAGAAGTACAGGAGACAATGACGAGTGATGGTGTTTTCGTGCGAGAAGTTGAAGATGAATGGGATGTTGAAGCACTTACTTTGCAGTAGAAGATATAGCTTTTACAACAATGGGTGGACAGATTGATTACGAGAAGGATTGGATCATCGATTACGGATGTTCTAATCATATGACCGTGATAAAGAAAAATTACAAAATGTAGCAGAATATAAAGGGAACCGAAGTTGTGGTATTTGCAAACAACTCTAAGTTACCGATAGCTCATATCGGCAATATGGTAGTCTCTCCTCAAAACAGCCACAGTGACGTTGCACTTCAAAATGTATACCACGTTCCAGGTATGAAGAAGAATCTTCTATCAGTGGCACAATTAACATCATCAGGCCACTTTGTCTTGTTTGGCCCCAATGATGTAAAAGTGTATCGTAGTCTTGAAGCGACAGGGGAACCAGTAGCGGAGGGGCGACGATTAGATTCTGTTTATGTCATGTCAGCAGAAACAGCTTATGTTGACAAAACGAGGAAAGTTCAGACAGGATACTTATGGCACATGCGGCTCGGTCATGTTAGCTATTCCAAGCTAAGCATTATGATGAAAAGGGCGATGTTAAAAGAGCTGCCCCAGCTTGAAATTAAGAAGGAAACAGTGTGTGCGGGATGTCAATATGGAAAAGCACATCAATTACCTTACGAGGAGTCGAAGTTCAAAGCAAAGGAACCATTGGAGCTAATTCATTCAGATGTGTTTGGACCAGTCAAGCAAGCGTCAATTGGTGGGATGAAGTACATGGTGACGTTTATCGACGACTTTTCGAGGTACGTGTGGGTTTATTTTATGGAGCATAAATCTGAAACTTTTTCAAAGTTTAAAGAGTTCATGGAGAATGTACAAGGTGAACTCAGAATGAAGATACGATGCGTGCGTACGGATAACGGAGGAGAATACACTTCGAATGAGTTTCTGAATTTTCTCAATGAGTGCCACGTTCGCCATCAATTCACATGCCCTTATACGCCGCAACAGAATGGCGTAGCGGAGAGAAAGAATCGACATTTAACTGAAATATGTCGAAGTATGCTTCACGCAAAGAATGTACCAGGACGGTTTTGGGCAGAAGCAATGAACACTGCAGCCTTTGTGATCAATAGACTGCCCCAACAAAGGTTAAATTTTCTTTCACCTTTTGAAAAGTTGTGGAATATAAGACCTGCAGTAAGTTATTTTCGTGTTTTTGGATGTGTGTGCTATGTATTTGTTCCTGACTCTTTACGTAGCAAAATTGACAAGAAGGCTGTTAGGTGTATATTTGTGGGTTATGATAGTCAAAGAAAGGGCTGGAAGTGTTGTGATCCTACAACCGGAAAGTGCTACACATCACGAAATGTTGTGTTTGATGAGGCGTCTTCTTGGTGGTCTCCAGAAAGGGAGGTACTACCGGCTGCAGATTCTCTAGTGCAGCTGCCCTTAAGTGAAAAAGTCGATGAGGGCAGTGATTATGTTGAAGAAGATGCAACTTCAGGACCTTGGCAAACAGGTGTTTATCATCAAAGAAGAGAAGGGGAGCCAACTGAAGCTGCAATATCAGGCCCACTTCGGAGATCGACAAGAATTAGAAAACAGAATCCCAAATATGCAAATGCTGCTTTAGTAGAAGACACTTATGCAGAACCGGAGACGTTTGAAGAAGCATTTCAAAATCCAGCTTGGGTTAAAGCAATGGAAGAAGAAATCGCAGCGTTACAACAAAATCAGACTTGGGAGATCGTGCCAAAGCCAAGGGACGTTAAGCCTATTTCTTGCAAGTGGGTTTACAAAATAAAGCGATGAACAGATGGTTCGATTGAGAGACACAAAGCTCGCTTGGTAGCTAGGGGGTTCTCTCAAGAGTATGGACTGGACTATGAAGAAACATTTAGTCCAGTTGCAAAGCTTACAACTGTCCGAGTTTTACTTGCACTTGCAGCGAAGAGCGGTTGGAATTTGTGGCAGATGGACGTAAAGAATGCTTTCTTGCACGGAGAATTGGATAGGGAGATTTATATGGTACAACCAGTTGGTTTCCAGAATCAAGACCATCCAGAGTATGTTTGCAAGCTTCGGAAGGCGTTATATGGACTGAAACAGGCACCGAGGGCATGGTATGGTAAGATTGCTGAGTTCTTAGTTCATATTGGTTACTCAGTGACAAGTGCAGATTCTAGTCTGTTTGTTAAAGTTAATGAAGGGAAATTAGCTATCGTGTTGGTCTATGTAGATGACTTAATAATAACAGGTGATTGTGAGAAGGAAATTCTGCAAACCAAACAGAATTTATCTGTCCGTTTTCAGATGAAAGAGCTTGGACAGCTCAAGCACTTCCTTGGCCTAGAGGTGGTGCATACCGAAGCTGGAATATTTCTCCATCAGCATAAGTATTCCAAGGAGCTGTTGCAGAAGTTTGGGATGCTTGAATGTAAGCCTATTTCGACTCCAATTGAGCCAAACGCCAAAATGTGTGCTCATGAAGGAAGAAGTTTGGAAGACACAACGATGTACCGCCAGTTAGTGGGTAGTTTGATCTACCTAACCTTAACTAGGCCTGAGATTTCATTTGCAGTTGGTGTCATGAGTCGTTACATGCAAAATCCAAAGAAGCATCATTTGGACGGAGCACGACGAATTTTGAGATACGTGAAGAGCACCATGGACTATGGAATTTTTTATAAGAAAGACGGAGAATGCAAGTTACTAGGTTACTGTGACGCTGATTATGCGGGGGATCATGACACTCGACGTTCAACTACGGGTTATGTATTCATGCTTGGTTCGGGAGCAATTTCTTGGAGCAGTAAAAGGCAACAAACTGTGTCATTGTCAACGGCGAAGGCGAGTATCAAGGCTGCAGCAAGTGCGGCCTGAGAGCATGTGGCTCATACAACTTCTGAAGGATTTACAGCAGCCAAGTAACTTTGCGGTTCCGATGCACTGTGATAACTTATCAGCAATACGGTTGGCGGAAAATCCAGTTTTTCACGCAAGAACTAAGCACGTGGAGGTGCATCATCATTTTATAAGGGAGAAAGTTCTGAGAGAAGAGGTTCAGCTGAAGCATATTGGCACAGGAGATCAACTTGCAGATGTGTTCACAAAAGGCTTGAGCACAAGCAAGTTCGAAAAGTTTCGCAGTCAGCTGGGGATAGTGAAGAGAATGGAAGCTGGTGTTGAGGGGGAGTGTTAAACAACAACACCAGCTAGAATAAAAATTAATTATTTAATTTAGTTGAGTTGACTGAGTCAGTTAGTTTAGTTTATTTTCCCTGTTTATTAGCTAAGTGATCAGGTTGTTTATTTGTTTCCTAGTTTTCAGTTAAGTGTTGCCAGTAGTTGCTGAATTGTAGGAGTGTTTGGTATTATCTATTCTATGTAGGCCTATTTAAGGCTTTCTTGGTGCAGTCAATAAACAAGTCTTCAAGAGTATATCAGTTACATTTTTCTGCTGTAGCATTTGTTGTTCCTCTCTAACAGGTGTAGTGTTAAGCTCTCTGTTTCAACAATTCACTAGTAGGTAACCCGTGTTATGCACGGGTAGCTAATTTGCTAAAATTGTATTTTATTTTTTTATAATAAAGTTTAATAAGAATTTCATTGTGACTAACAAAGTGAACGAAAAAAATAACGATCCATTTTGTTTTTAAATTACAACATTTTAAATACAATGTAGGGGAGGAGGTTCCCACCCTTAACATTCCGAGAAATGTATGTCTTTAAGCTAGATGTTCATTGGCATTATTAACTACCTACTTTGAGGGTGTGCTCCCAAGTCTTAAAAAGAAGAGAAAAGAAAGGAAATGGAAGGAAGTGTAAGCATATTTTTCTTCTAGGTTTGCTCCCGAGTTTTAAAAGGAAGGAAGAAAAAGGAAATGGGAGGAAATTGTTTAAAATTTTCCCTCCTCCACAATCCTCCCAAAAGTGGGAGGAAGTGGAAGGATGGAAAATTTCATTAAACAATTTTTTTGAAGTGCCAACTTTATCCCTCAAATATAACTCTTTTCTTCTTTCATTAAGGGTACAAATGTAATTTTAATTTTTTTTCTTCCTAAACTTGAGAGCATTATAGGATATATTGAATTCTCTTCCTTTCTCTTCTTTTTCCTTCTCTTCTCTCCTCTCCTCTTCCTTTCTCTTCTCTCCTTCTAAAACTCGAGAGTGAACCCTGAATATTACAGTGTTCATAGAATAAAAAGGATTATTTAAAGTAAGGAATATTTGTTTTTTAAAAAAATTAACAATGTCATGTCTCAAAAAGAAATTTTGTAATATGTTTTTTAAACAAAAATATATCATGCCTAAAATTCTAAAATTAAATGAAGTATTGGCATATTTATAAGTGTAAATGGGTCAGACTTGAAATTCAATTCTCATTCAATTCCCCTTATACTCGTCTTCTTCCATGTCACCGACCACCATTCCCGCCGGCTTCACTGTCTCATCTTCCCACCTCCTTTTATCTCTCACGCCCTTCCCTTACCCTTCCCCCTCCCCCTCCCACCGCATCACTACTCAATTTCGGCACTATTTCCTGCTGCGACAATTACACCGTCGGTCACCATTAACACAAGTGGTTTGTTTTTTCTCCCTTTTCTACATCAACTCCCTCTCTCTCTATGACTCTATCCCTAAGAATTCTTGTAATATTGTTGTGATGTATATTCAGAGTGAGAAATTGGTAGAAACAAATCTAGGTTTTAACAAACAATCAAATTTAGTAATACAAACTTATTCTACTTTCAATCTTGTTGGTCTTTTCAGAGAGATTAATCGGTTCGGGCGTTCCTTCTTGTAATGATCAACCCGTTTTCATTTCCGTTATGGCAGGAGCATACAGATGATCCCTCTCTTCTCTTCCCTTATCTTTTTACCATTGATTCCGTTTCAAAATGAATGTCCATTTTTGGTGTTGATAACATTTACCTTTAGCTACCATTGCAGAATTATCTCTTATCAGGACACTCTTCTGGATGATGCGGGCAGGCATTATTATATTGAAGGAGCCACTGATTTTCATTTGCGGAAATGCTGCCTCTCTTTTCGACGTAAGTTTTTACGTATATGGATCTTTAAGAAGACATTGATCCATTTTATTTTGTTTAATGTGATGACTTAAGTGCTTATACATGAGATCTTTTAGTATGTTAGTTATTTTTTTATTATTGTTTTGTTTTATGAGTGGGGATAGATGAATTACATTCTTACTATTGGTTTCATTGTTCACCTTTTTTTTTTTCTTTTAAAATCTTATTAGTAGTTGTTTGATTGGGCATACTTCTTGAACACATTCGAAGGGAACCTGAAATTCTCTAATTTATCAGGATATTTTATGATTTGTTTATTTTTAAGTAAGTTCAGGTAACTTCTTTTCTTGCTGAAATAAGTTTGGTAGCATAAATAATGAAATAAATAAGCTTATGTTCAATGAAAAGTTGCAGTTGTGCACAACTGCGTAAATGGTATAGTACATGAACAAAGGACCTACAAGGCTACAACCTTTCGCAGCACCTTACCCGACTTGTCTGAAGAGGGAGAAGTTTGAGGTGGACTCTTTCCACCTTGGTCTGGCCTTTCTTAACCTCTTTGTTTTCCGATCAGTGCAACTACCATATGTATACTTGGTCAGCATAAGTAGATAAAGTAGCTTGAAAGTGGTTTTTTTTATGAAGTTGATGCCCATCATTTTGAATACATTTTGGACTCTAAGAGCATATCTTTTCCACTTGAGTGAATAATTTTTTTGAATTATTATGTGTAGATGTAATGAGAGGGGATTTCCATTTGGTTGAATGTGTTACTATATGTCCGGATTCGGTCTTTCGTTGTATAGGACCGGAGGATTCAGTCCATCACTTCCAAGGTATGATGTAAGCAAATGCAACTTTTCATCCGAGATTTTGCAACTTGAATTATCATTGATACTTGATTCTAAATGTTTGTTTATAATTGAAGGTAGACGTTTTGGCTCTTAGTCGGTGAACACATTATTCTAACTCCACACTTATCAATGTTTTGTAGGTACATATTCTTTCAAAATTCCTGAATGGATGGAAGCTGAATCCACTCTGTTTTGTTGACATTTTTCAATACTAATATATCATCAAATATGGCTCATGCATTCATGATTATACTTTGCATAGTCAAAAAAATAATGACATCAAAATCTTGCATTTGTTAGTTCAATACGCTATGAAAGATATTAAAAATTCAGAATCTGAATAGCAGCTAATATGTAAAATAATGACTTGAATAGTACTCTTTTTCGTCTTTGAAAGTTCCCTCGTACAAACGTCTACCAACAAATACATTTTAAACTCTTTATCATTATTTAAACTGCAAGAAGAATATATAAAGAGAAATTTATATTTGTACCATAGTTAGTAGATCCACAAATAATATGCATTCATTAAGTGGATGTATATAAGAAAACCCTTTTTATAAGAAAAGTATGTAAGTAAAGTTACCTGGCATCATAAATAATAAATATTATGAAACATTAAAAATAAATATCAACCAATTACAAAGATACAATCCTTTGTTTCAAGTACCCGTTTTCATTTGCCCTTTTCTTCTCACTTCTTGATGTTGTCGCCAAAGTGGAATGTGTTTCCTGTTTTGAAGAATATAGCGCTCAAACTCCCGTATTTGCTAAGCTGCTTAGCCTGTTGATTCCAAATAGTGAGCCTGATTCGATTGTCCATGTAGAAAACACTAATGTAAGACTACAATTTTCAGTATATATATTTACATTGAAATTATTATCGATATACCTTATATCCATTAAGTCAACCTTGCACATTTTCATATTGGAGTCAATTGTCTTTCTATCTCCAAAACTTGAAACCCCAACTACTACGCCAATAATATCTACATTACAGTAGCTTGTTAATTGCATGTCAATATATTGTGTGATTCTTCAATATAGTAAACACTTACCAACTAAATTTTTACGATTGTCTCCGATACTTTCAACCTTCTCATACGGGACCAATGAAAAATGATATTTTGGAATGATTGGCAGATTTGCAATAATTTCTTCGACAAATGTTGTAGCATCAAATAAAATAAATAAGTCTTGATCCAAGACACGATATTTATCTTTACAACCTTCAACTCTAAAGTTCTTCATGAAATAAAAATTGCCTTGAGTAATTAAACCATTAAAATCTGGTACAAATTTCTTTGCCGAATCATGAAGTGCATTGGATCTTTCTGCAATATTTAAAATTGACATTCAAATGTTAGAGAAGAGAAAAATTCTAAAAGGTAATTTCTAAAACTCGAGTATACATTTTCATCCAAGCCTATGAAATCCATGCTCATTAGTTCATCATTTCTTCGTGGATTGAAAGTATTCCATAATCGCACGACACGAATCTTTATTTTTTTTCATTTCTCCCTTTTGACAATTGATTCAAAGAGATGATTTGGCTTTGGCGTTGTGACATTGCTCCTATATCTCTTTCTTTTCCGACACTTTCTTTCTTGGATGCAAATGTAGGCATACATATTTATATAGACATTATATACATATGACATTAAATTAAAAGTTGAAAAGTTGAAAAGGTTTTCTAGTAGTAAATTACATTGTAACATAATTTATTTCAAATTATTACTCTCTCTATAACCATCCCTTTTTTTTCTCCCCACTATTAACACAATACAATGATGACTTCAGTTTTTTTTCTCTCTCTGTCTCTGTAACTTTCTGGAGCACGTGTATTTAGAAATGTAAGATGCCCATTTCCAGGATTCTTATGATTGGCTGACACCAATACTCCCTATCTTGTGAATCTCTTTAAAGAAACTGTCAAATATTTTAAATCACTTCAAATTCCCACAATAAAAACCCATAATAATGAGGGCTTTTGCCATACCTTGGCCTTTTGTCTTCCTATTGAACACTATGCCTTTCAAAACTGGGACTAATTATGAAGGTGGGCTACCATGATTTATGGGGAAGTTATATGTGTAAATAAATTTCATGAATAATAATGTTTATAATTATATGTAACTATAATATTATCTAATTTTTAAACATTAGTAACTAATACTACTATCTAAGATACTCTATTGTACTGAAAAGATAATGTTTATAATTATATTTCACTATAATATTATATATCAAGTATTAATGAGTACTTCCTCCACCCAACATCAAGAATCCTACTTACCTTTGTGGTACGCCCTAGATTAAGAGTCCTACCTTGTTTTATTCTTAAAATGATAAATAATAAATAGTATTTTGGACATTTATATCCTCATCTTTTTGTAGAATTTCAAAAAAATCAACACTTACTATCCTATATAGTAACTATTATGATTAACTAATACTCTTAATAGTAATAGTTTACACATATATAGTAACTATCATGATTAAATAATATTATTAATAGTAATAGTTAACCTATATTATTGTAACTAAAATACTATTACTTAACCTATATACCTATATAGTAAACTAATACTATTTATAATAATAGTTAATCTGTATAGTAACACTATTGTGATTAACTAATACTATTAGTGGTAATAGTTAATCTATATTGTAACTATAATACTATTACTTAACCTATATAGTAAACTAATACAATTAATAATAATAGTTAACATATATAATAACACTATTATGATTAACTAATACTCTTAAGAGCAATAGTTAACATATATATATATATTAACTATTATGATTAACAAATTTTATTAATAGTAATAGTTAACCTATATTGTAATTATAATGCTATTACTTAACCTATATAGTAAACTAACACTATTTATAATAATAGTTAACCAATATAGTAATACTATTATGATTAACTAATACTATTAGTGGTAATAGTTAACCTATATTGTAACTATAATACTATTACTTAACCTATAGAGTAAACTAATACTATTAATAATAATAGTTAACCTATTTAGTGACACTATAATGATTAACTAATATTATTAGTAGTAATAGTTAATCTATATAGTAACTGTTATGATTGACTAATAGTATTAGCTAAGAATGAGAATATCAAGAGTCATTACAATTTGTAGTGGTGATGATGTGGCTTCTCTAAAAGCTAGCTTTTGCCTAAGCTTGTCTACATGGCGAAGCCTTAGGCTTACTCACCAACTTTAATATATATATATATATATATATATATATATATATATATATATATATATATATATATATATATATATATATATATATATATATATATATATATATATATATATATAGATTTTATACACCATTGCTACACCCTTGACATACATGGCTCATCCTGGCCCACCTGGCCCATTAAGCCCAATATACTTTTCAAGCCCAAATATATATTTCACAATCACATCAATAGCCCCCAATTTCGAGACCTGGATCATTCATGTTCCAGACGAGAAATTTAAAACGCTCGTCACTTCCCGCACACTCATATCCATTAAGCGAGAAAACAGCTAACATTGACACCTGGTGGACACATGTCACGTCCATAGAGGCTCTTAGGACGGTTTGATGGCTATGATGGGACATACGAAGAGACACTTTGAAATTTGAAATCATTAAATGGGGGGGGGAATTAAATTTTTTGGAGCCAATTAATTAAACACCCTTTGATATTCCCTTAGTATAAATACCTTCCCCCTCCCACCTCATTAACACTTTTTCCGTATACTTGTAATCTTTAAACCTTCTTAGCGAATTCCGGCGACCTTAACGATTTTCCGACGAGCCTATATTCAGTCCTTCCAGCTACTTTCCGTTCACAACTCCCCTCAATCTTTAATCTCCGTTGAATTTCGATCATTATCCTCCGTTTATTTGCTTGTTTACCCCCTTTCTTCAACCTGGAATCTGACCCCTTTCGCCGTCCGTTGAATATTCCGGCGAACCTTCAACCACTACACAACTTTCTCAATGATCCTACATACTTTCCAGGTAATCAGTTTGATCTTTAATTTTCCTTGTTTTCCTTTCAGTTTCTGTTTGTCGCCTATGGCTAGATGTAAGAATTGTGTTAGGCAAATTAGGTATGGTCAGTGTCAGAGATCTGGGGGTATCTACTACTTGACTAGGGGCATTTTGGCGAGAATCCCACGAACTGACTTAGCACGTTGTTTAACTGTTAATAGAGTAGATCCCGCCATTATTGCCGCCATTGAAATTAGGGGTAGATGCTTCTTCCATGCCTCAGCCTCCATGTCTTAAAACATTTTTCACTTCTCGCGAACTTTGCGACCATCTTTGTCGCTTCTATGGATCTCCCATAGATTCTGACAGCTCTGACACTGACTTTCTTGCGGCGAGATCTTTAGTTAGTAGGACTCATTATAAACAAATTCTCTCTTCTTTTGATTCAGGCGAGATGTCACACTCTGGAGCCCCCAGCACTTCAGCTCATACTGGCGGGAATTTAACCTTGACCAATAACCCTACTTCTGATGCAGCGGAAACTAGCTCCTCCCAAAATTCTTACATCACCCCCTACCATACCAAATACCATATAGATCATCTAAACTACCATATAGCTGAATATAATGGCGAGATGGCTCTTTTCGCCATTCGACATAGATAGGGCGGGATTGTCGTATTCCCGTCCCAACTAGAAGTAGGCCTTAGGATTCCCATTGATCCCTTCATTTCCCTAGTTCTATTCAAAGCTCAAGCAGCCATAGCCGAGGTTCACCCCAATGCAATTAAGGCGATAACTTGCTTCATAGTTATTTGTTGCGCCATCAGGCGAGAACCCACAACTCACCTTCTTATGGATCTTTTCACTGGCTATCAACAGCACAACAAAGATACCAATGAGATTAGGGTGTCGCTCCAATACAAGCGACCAAAAATCCTAACCCCCCTTCCTTCCAAAGTTCATAATTGGCAAAATGACCATCTGTTCATTATTTCCCGCGTTGGCTGGGCTCTTCCCACATACTTGCAAGGAATCCATCCCAAAATTGACAAAAAATGGGCTCTGGATGAGGACGAAAAATGCCTTAAACGGCAGTTCCTTCATATTCTCGCTGATGCCTCCAGCACAGCCGATCCTCCCCCCGCCTTATTTTCTTGCCAACAGATAGTCGCTGACCATTCCCTTCTTAGCCAAGTAGGGATGTCATATAACTTCCCGCCTATGCCCCCACGTGTTGCCATAGTCCATACCGAATCTTGGCCTGGATGGGAACTTCACACAGGCTACAAATTCAGTTCGGAATGCACGGTTTGCGGGAATGGCCAGAACATGTGTCCCGTGATGCAGAGAGTACAACGTATGGTTCCCGCAAATTCTTTCTTTCTCTTATTTACAACTAAACTTTTTATTGTCTCTAACATTCTCTCTTTTCTTGCAGTGCATAGAACCATGAACATGAATCAGAAACGATTGGCCCAAGGCAATTCCGAACAGCAAACCAAGCGACTAGCTATGGCAAGGAATGCCAGTCTGATGGCTCAACCAGCTGATATCGTCGTTCCTATCTCACCAACTGGCGTAGATGAAAGAATCATTACGAAGGTTCTCGCAAGAGAGCTCCCCCTACTACTCCCCGCCAACAGAAACGACAACGTTCAGCGGTCTCTGCCCCATCTCAAGGAAGCCAACCTGAGGCCTTGCACTTGGAAGATGAAATGGAGAATGAAGAGGATCCCATTGATGTTGACGAAGATGATCATCTCGACGATCAAAACGCAGAAACTGAGGGGATCAAGACAGAAAATACTGCGGGAACTGACCTCCTGCCCCCTTCTTCTCAAACCAACGAAACAGCTCCTAATGCTTCTCCCACTAAACCATCAACTTCTCGCTCTACACCCCTTCGCAGAGCCAGTTGGCTGGAAGAGGGTATTCAAATTCCCGCGGATGAAGCAGGCATGGGGATTCTCTGCTAGGAGGCCAACAACATTCCCACTCTCAAGGGACTTATAACTGAAAGGCTGTAGCTTGTCTCCTGCTTGCTGGGCTCTACTGCCTTAAGACGATCCAGCGACGCTGAGCAGGTCGCTTATGTCGAAGGGGAAGATCCCGCGCATTCTGCTTACCACGCGGGAATCCAGCTTTCACTGGTATGACATATTTCTTTTTTTCGCTTTCATTTTAATTTCTAAATTTTTCTCAATGCTTTATTGTTGCTTTTATCATGCAGGTCAGCAGCACAGTTTTGGGCCTTAGCAAGAAATGCACTACCTTGGAGGTGGATCTTACTCGGGCTGAGCATGAGAGAGATGTCTATAAAAGGCGGGTGTCCAGGCGGGATGAAACGATCAAGGATTTACAAAATCAGAAGATCAAGGCAGATACAGATCTGGAGGCGGAGGTTGCGGCGAGAAATGCATACAAGGAAGAAATGGAAAAGAAGTACCAAGATACGGAGGACAAGCTCGCCGATCTTGCCGCCGAGAATCAACGGCTTAGGGATGACTGCTTTGTCAAAGCCAACCAAGTCACCAAGCTTAAAAATGATCTCACCGAAGCTAAAAACAAAGCTGAAACTGATGAAATGGATGCATTCGACAATGCAATCCTGCATACACTCAGGACTATCGCCACAGATGCTGATCCCGCCATTACCCCCGCCAAATTAGCCAAATGGGGTTCAAAAACTATCTTCAGTGATCATAGCCGCAAGGGACATGCCCTTGTCCCTTTCAGTGAGGAAGAGCTGACCCAGCTAGCGGCGGAGGATGCTGTTCTTGGCAAGGCTCCTTGGCCTATTCCCGCCATCCGTTCTGACAACGTGGTTCCCGCCTGGTTCGATCTGTCTCAGAAGAACAAGGATGCTCTTAATGCCGCCTATAATGGCAATTGATCTTACCTTATGCTTGTACTTTCATGCCAACAACTTTAATTTTAACTTGGGTTTGTCACAAACAATTTACTTTATGTTTTCTTTTCATGTCTCGCACTCATTATTTGTCGCAAACAATTTCTACTTTTAATTTCGCTGGAGGGCATTCGTGCCCAAACAACTTGTAACTACTTTTGTTGCTTTGTTGCGACATTTTATCTTATGCTTTGCTTTATCATTTGATTCTCGCCTTTGTGAGCGTTTGAATTTTTCTTCGCTTTGCGATTCATAACTTGCTTTAACATATTCCCACTTATCTAAAATTCTAACTTTTGCATGTCGCCTATCTTACTTTTTCGACAATTTTACTTTTGCTTTGATAGTTTATCAAAGATTGACCTTAATCATCTTATCTCTATATACATACTACTCCCTTCAAAAAAGTGAGGCTTGTCTTTAGGCATCCTCACTCCTTAGTTATGATTCTCGCCACTCCCTTTTACTAAACTTTGTGATAACTTTTGATACGTCACATACACACATATTGCAAGCTTGGCGACAATTCACACTTTATAATCCCTCTGCGACAAAATACATCCTGATACTTGATACATATCGCCTCTACGCCAAGCTTCATACTTGATACTTATCGCCTCTGCGATAAGCTTCATACTGGATACTTATTGCCTCTGCGACAAGCTTATTCTTGACCACAATCTTTATTCCCATTTTGCTCCAGGCGCCTGGGTCCCTCCCCAGGTCGTCGCGCCTGGGTCCCTCCCCAGGTCACAAAGTTCTTCAAGCTTTAGCGGCAATCTCTACTTGCCTCCATCTTCAAGCTTTGGCGGCAATCTCTACCTGCCTCCATCTTCAAGCTTTGGTGGTAATCTCTACTTGCCTCCATCTTCAAACTTTGGCAGCAATCTCTACTTGCCTCCATCTTCAAACTTTTGCGGCAATCTCTACTTGCCTCCATCTTCAAGCTTTAGCTCTTTTCGCCAAATCATGCACAATTCTCGATTCTCTTTCTCTTCTTTCCCTTGGCAACAATTACCTTCTTGGGATCAGCAAAAGCGTTCCCAGTAGGCCGCCCCTGTGGATCCTCCACCTCAATAGTTTCACAGTCATCATCAAACTCATCCATAAACTCTTCAACATCCTCCTAGACAACTTCTTCAATCCTTGGCTCATCCATATGCAAAAGCTTCACAACTCTCGCATAGCTTAAATTATGGGTCACATTCACTACTTCCATTACAAAATTGTTCTCGCAATCGTCATCCCGCTCAGTCCTATCAGACTCGAATTCCCGCAACTTTGCCACGCCAATTTCCTGCTCAGGAGCACTGTCCTCAGGTTCTCGCCCCACAACCACTTCATTCACAGATTCTCGCTCAACAAGCACACCAGATTCCCGCTCTTCCATCACCTTAATTTTCCGTATATCTTCAATCCCAACTGTCACCAACTCTGGAATCTCCCTGGCCACTGCAACTACCATAGTTGTGCCACTCCTCATACTATCTGTCACAATCCAATCAACATCATCTTCTTCAACCTCCGCAATCTCAACCACATTTATCCTCAACGGGCGGGAATCGGACTTAGTAGTCATCGAGCATGTACTTTCCGCCTTTGCCTTTTGCATCTCTTTCTTTTTTCTTATTACTGTGATCACCTCGCTCTTTAAACATCCTATCTTATTGGGAGTAGGATACTTCACCCTCTGGTGGGGAATAGACAGCACCATTTCAAAGCTTAACATGAATGGAATTCCCACTATTGCATTGAAAGGGGAAACGAGATCAATCACCATGAACTCAATGTTCTCGCTTCTCGCCAATCTCCACATCCAACATAATTGTCCCCTTCACCCTGACTGCGTGATTGGTAAAACCTTCCAAATATCCCTTATAGAGCACCAAATTAGCCTCCGTATAGTTCATTCTTTTAAAAGCATCATAATACAACACATTCCTGCTCGCTCCAGAATCCACCATGACTCGCTGCACTATGTTGTTACCTGGATACATCTTGATAATAATAGGCTGATTCCCATGGCCTTTAGTAACAGCCAATTCTCGCCTGGAGAAACTGATTACCCTATCTTGGCTGGCGGGAAATTGAGGAACATCAAAGGTATGCGACAAAGTCATGATTTGATTGCTCAGTTGTGCCACGCTGGGCAACGGGTCATGAATCACATATACCATATTTCTCTCTGGCCTTCGCTGATCATCCCACCCAACGTTCTCTTCCAAATATTCCTTCAAACCACCCCTATCAATCTGCCCCTGAATCACTCATCTCAAATTATAACAATCATCAGTTTTATGCCCCCTATCTTTGTGGTACTCACAATAGCTGCTTTTGTCCCTAGCTCCCTCAGTTCCTTCCTTGATGGTAAACGTCTCAGGTAGATTCACCCTCTTCAAAATATCGCTAATTGGAGTGTTCAATCTGCTGTATTTGATGATTCTCCTTGGCTGATCACTTTGGCCACCACCACGGCCGCTCTACCATGGCCTGCCTGACCTCCGCCCCGATTGCCGCCAGATCCCCTCCTGTCATCTCGCACTACTTCCACCCTTTCCTTTACGACTTTCTTTGACACTGAACTTGCCGCATGAGTCCCTTTCACCTCCTGGTCCTTCGCACCACCACAAAATCCCCTAACTCTCTCATACAACTCCCCCGTAGTCCTTGGTAATCTCATACCCAACTCTTGCTTAAAATGACCTGGCTGCAAACTAGTATTGTACAACATAATTATCTCGCCTTGGCCAATATCAGCAATTTGATTTGCCACGCCCATGAACCTGTCTGTAAAGCTTGCAACCCCCTCTCCCTCTTTCTGCTTGATGCTGCACAACTCTGTCTTCTGCACTGGCTGCGACCCGGATGCACTAAATCTCGCTAAGAACTTCTCCTTAAAATCCTGATAACCAGTTATAGATTCTTCGAGCTGCGCCAAAAACCACTCCAAAGCGTGATCCGCCAAAGTGCTCACCAAAGCTCGACATAAAATTGCCTCATTCTCAGTCAACAGAGACATTGTCGCCTCAAACCCACCTACATGGGTTATCACTCTAGAATTTCCAGAGTAGCTTGACAAATTAGGCATGTAGAAACTTGGATCTGGGGCGACACTCTTGATGCACTTAACAAATGGGGCTAGAAAAGATTTCTTCTCTTCAACCTTCTTTGTTCCCTCCTGTAACTCCTTTATCTTCTTGGCCATCTCTGCCATCTCGCTCTTCCATTTCTCCTCTTCCTCTTTCTTCGCTTTTTCCACCTCGGCAGCCTTAGCCAACTCCGCGGCTTTCAAGGCTTCAACGGCTTTCTCGGCTTCCGCCGCTTTCGCAGCATTAGCGTTTCTCCTTTCCTTTTCCTTCTCGTACTCCCTATCCTTCCTTTTTTGTCGCTTCCGCTCCCTATCTCGCGGTGACTCTTCATCTCGATGTCGCCTATCAGAATGTCGCGATGAATGCGACCTCTCCTCAGCATGCTTGGATCAACTGGGTACATACTCCTTATCAAACGTTGAACCACTACCTGACTCGTCACTTTCATACTCAAAGAAATAAGATTGCTACCTGGAGTTGCCAGATTTATGATATATCTTCTTCCTCTTTCTTCTTCCCGCTTCCACACCATCAGCCTTTCTCTGAACACCAGCCCCTTCGGATCTCGCCTTATCCTGATCTCGCTTGCGCTCCTTTGTCTTATCCTTAGGCGGAGGCATGTCCCTCGCCCGCCTCGGCTCATTAGCTACACTCATGCTGGCTTCTCGCCCTTCGGCTGGGCCCTTTCCCATCTCGCCGGCCAACAACTCCTGAGGAATATGGGAAGGCTCCATATTCATTTCCCTCAACTGCTGGTTATTTGCAAGAACTCTCAGCAACATTACATTATCTGCCCTCAACCTATCCGCCTTAGCTCTCGCTTCAGCGCCCTTCGATGGGGCGGGAATTTGCCCTTCAGCCACTGCCTTGGCTTTCTCAATTCTCTCCCTTTCATCCCGCGATCTAGCTTGCCGGATGCTAGAGTCCGTCCTAGAAGTATGCAGATCCAAATCCCTTTCAGATCCTCCACCCCCACGGGTTTCCTTGGCATTCGGGGTTGCCAACGTCAAATTTTGAGCGGCCTTCGAATGGGTGGCTTTCTCTTGACCCATTTCGACAACTCGCAGACAGACAAATAGGTATTCCAAACAGCAACTCCACGCCAAACAACACCTTTACAAACAGAAAACAACAATTCTGACAGCCTTACAAACAACCCTTCTGACAATAATGTCTCCTTTACACAAACTAAAACTACACCAAAAACTTCAAACAGATTCAAACTACCAGAAAACACCAATACTGACAGCCACTAAACACGGCTTCTGACAATGACCCCCTTTATATGAACTACAAATCCACCCCAAACTTCAAGCCAAACGAATTTACACCAGCAGGAAACTCGACAAGAATAAAGAATAAAGAATAAAGAATAAAGAATCGACAAAAGAGATTTTCTGGGCTCCACCCAAGAACATGAACAGTATACCACCTTCAAACTCACCACCAAACAGCCACCAACAACCTCCAAACTCCACCGAACCACGCAAAGAAGGACGTTCAGGTCCCGACAACGGAACCAACTGATGCTACACAACCAAATGTGTTCCACATGAACTGAAGCTAACAGCAAGAATGGCGGATACTCCGGCTGGTCCTCCTCTAAGTGGTCAACTGCTTTACCTACACACAAGTAGACAAGTGAACTAAGACGGGGGTGGCTCCGACAAAACCCTTTCGGCGTGAGAATAAGTGACTTGTGGTAAGGAAAATGGTTAACAATGGCAACTTAGAGAGAGAAAGAGTCTTAGAGAGAGTGAGAGAGACTTACAAATAGTGTTTCCTGTGAGGCTTTTATACCACCATGCAGCATGTGCCTTGCACATGCTGTACACGTGTCGATCATCCAAGGCAATAGGCCAGCCACCCCACAGTTAGTGGGAAATCACTGTTCACCTTCTCACATCACACTGTTTTTTCCGTCGCTAAATGACCTGTTTCTGGTAGTGATACTTGTCGCCTAGTGGTTCTACTCGTCATACCTCTAACTGCCACGAATACTTCTTGCATACTACCTATTCTCACACTTCGACTCATTCTTATCGCCTACATAGTTCTCGCCAATCAAAGAGGGGTTATCTTTATCATTCATTTTATACACCATTGCTACACCCTTGACATACATGGCCCATCCTGGCCCACCTGGCCCATTAAGCCCAATATACTGTTCAAGCCCAAATATATATTTCACAATCACATCAAAATTAGAAATGGTGGTTAGCTTGTGGTCATTGTATTTGTATTTTATAAATATTGTTTATTTATGTATTTGAATCCCAATGTTGTGTGTCTACTTTACTTTGTCATCTAATGTTGCTTTAGGGTTTTGGCCAACAGACAAAATTTGTGGTAGACTTTACAGAAAGTAAAATAAGGGGAAAGTTGTTTTTTCAGCAGCAGTTGAAGTTGAAGTTAGGATTTAGTTGAGTCAACGGTCTTCAATTCTCAAGATATAAATATTGTTTATTTAAAGCATTTTTCAATGTTTTGACTTAAATAAACGGCGTCAACTCCATTTTACACTTTTTTCCATCCCACTTTTAGCCTTCCAAATATCAATTCAAATACTCACCGAACAAGCAACAAACCAATACCCTATCTCATTATTCAAGAGCAATGCTACGTGTATAAAACAAATTTATAATTTTTTTTTTTATACAAAATGAGGTAACAGTATTTTATTATATGTATCAATTGTGAACCTGCTATACTTTAAATAAAAACACCAATAAAATTATGATACATCATTTTGTGACAGTATTTTGTAACTTTAGTATTACCCTTAGTTCAAATATCTATCTTATTGACAAAACAACGATTTTCTATTAATTAAATCATAGAAATTTTTGGCATTTATGCCTTTTAAAGTGTGTAAAGTGTAGGACGTGATTTATACCTATGATATGAGTAGCAGTTTGTTGCTATCATCACTGTTAGAGATATTATTTTACATTGAGAATTGACAAATTTTGTCTATGACATATAAAGATTCGGGGTCACTTCCTTTGACACCAATTGGTTTTAAGGTGGAACCTCAGACTTTAAGATGATATCAGAGCTGGTCCTTACACGTGCAGACCCAACGGCCCACGATGTTACTCCACGTCACCCGATTAATAAGTCCATGTTCCACTCCCCTTGACACCAATTAATTTTAAGGTGAAACCTCAGACTTTAAGAATCCCAAAAATACAGATTGCATACTTAGTGTCCGCCTACTCCAGGACGTGTCCATTTTATAAATCGGACCGGCTGTGACGATACGGGAAAAAAATTCGGCTTTTGCGTTTCTTTGAAAAACCAAATAAAACCGGAAAAAACGGAGTCGCCACGCCATTTTAATTTTGAAGGGCAAAACTTTGAAAAAAGCCCGAGATCAGAGATTTAGGTTCGGAGGTCATGTTACGCGTCGGGAAGGACGTTAGTGTGCACCCGACGCGCCTCGTAAAAACGAGTCTTCCAAGCTGAAAATCATTTGTGTGTGTGTGTGTGTGTGTGTGTTTTGGCCAAAATAAGTTGAAACTGGAAAAAGTAAAAATTGGGATGTCTTTTTAAGACTTTAAACTGATCCCATGATTTTTTGGAGAATTTTTGGTTTGAGATTTGGTACTCAAAAAACCTTTTGAAGTTGAGAAGTCACTTCTGCCAGAAGAAAATGGCAGCAGACACCTGATTTTGAAATGGATTCAAGGGTCCTAAAACTTCATAATCTGGATGAACTCAGAGAATGAGAGTTTCTCTAGACTCCTTGAATAAACTTTGTGTGAAAGAAATTTCCATTTTGGAGAAGATTTGAGGGGTCAAAACCTTCTGGAAACCTCAGATATGAGATCTGGATTCCCAGAAGCTGATGAACTAGCCTCTGAAAGAAAAATTGAAAAGAGGAGTTTTACTCACCCAAAAAATAAGATAAAAATATGTATGGAAAGATCTGGATGTTGGCTACAAAAAGTGTTTTGTAGTCAACACCAAATTCCAAGTTCATCTGTGTCCAAAAATTAAGACCATGGACTGAGGTCTGAGAAATTTGCTACTGGACAGCAACTTCTCAAGAAAGAAAATATGATTTTAAGGGGGGTTTTGCATCCATGCTTGTCCCCATTTCCCTAGGTTTTGGTTAGTGCTCACTAGACATTTTAGTGGTGAATCAACTATACCAAACCATCCTTGGGGTACATTAGGACTAAGCATTTCATTTGCTTGGGGAGGGATTTTACCCTTTGAAATCAAGATTTAGTGCTTGAAAATGGTTTTTTAGGGTTTTGAAAGTGCATTTTTGCAAGTAAGAAAGAAAAGCTTTGAAAATAATGTTGATCTTTGTAGAAGATCATCCATGGAGATGGTCTTCCATGGTGATCTTCTTAGATCTAGAGAAAAAAGATGAAGGAACTACATTTTGTAGTTAGAAGATGCATGCATGGATGAGATTTAGGGTTAGGAAGAAGAGGGTTTACCAATCTTCCTTGTGTTCTTGAGTGTTTGGCTTGAGTGTATGAGTGTTTAGGGCTTTAATATGAGAGTGAGTGGATGAGTATGAGTTGGGAAAGATTGAAAGAAAAAGGTGACAATTCTTGAGAATTCTCACCGTTTTCTCTCTATATTTCGCCGTAACTTCGTTGCTATTGTGTTCTTCCTCTTTATTTTTGTGACTCGGAGGGCTCAATTTATAGCCCTCCCGAAAATACAAACATGTCCGCGCGGATGGATCCGCCGCGTGCACTGTTCATTAAATTGCGTCTGTGCTTTGGACACAAGGAATAATCTTTTTCAAAATTCAAATTGACCAAATGATTATGTTTCCAAAGATTGCTATATTTGGTTTTCTTCATTTGTTTTTCTTTTTAAGATTCTTTTTAAGGTTTAACCTTAAATAACAATGCCCATTTTACCCTCACTTTGTTAGAAATGTTAGGATAGTTAGGAATTGTTAGAAATGTTATAACTTCCGTTAATTTTCTAACGAAAATTCTAACAAGCTCAAATTGGAGCACTTACAAGAGCCCCTCGGCGACGGCGCTTTCGAAGGAAGCGGGGTCGTCGATAAGAGTAAGGCTCCATATTTGGCGTGATGATCGAGCGATCGGTGGCCGAACCTAGCGATAGGTTACCTACGTATCCCGAAGGGAATCAAGCCTGCCGTAGTTCGGGTCCCGACTCGGAGATGATGGCGTTTAGGTGCCTCGAACCCGATGAGCGAGTTCTACGCCGCTTTACTCGGAAAGAAACTCGCCGGGGATAAGAGATGACCATTTTTGGTCTCGATGGCTATCCGCTCCGTCGGGGATAGGAATGACCATTTTCGGTCTCGCCGGGGATGATTGCGATTTATCGCTTTCTAGTGATAGCGTCTTAGGTGCCTCGAACCTTGAAGATGGCGTTTAGGTGCCTCGAACCTTGATGATGATGGCTTTTAGGTGCCTCGACCTTAATGATGATGGCTTTAGGCGCCTGACCTTAATGATGATGGCTTTTTAGGCGCCTGACCTTCGATGATGATGGCTTTTTAGGCGCCTGACCTTAATTTGAAATGGCCTTTCTGGTGGACTTTGTCTCGCCGAAGGATAGGGTGACCGTTTTGGTCGAGGGGCCGGACCTAATGATAGGCTACCTACGTATCCCTAGCTGGGAATCAAGCCCTTTCGTAGTTCGAAACTACTCGAGATTCCGTTGGCTTTGGGATTCCGTTAACTTTGTCAGGATTTCGTTAGCCTTTGCTGGGGAAATCGACGTATTCGTCCTGGGAAATCGGTCTTACGCTTGATCGCCATGATTTTCATGAAAGATACGGATCTCGTTATCTTTCTCGCACTCGCCTTACGTTTGATGATTTTGATGAAAGATACGGATCTCGTTATCTTTCTCGGCACTCGTCTTACGCTTCGACCGCCGGTAATTTTGATGAAAGATACTGGATCTCGTTATCTTTCTGGCACTCGGCCTTACGCTTGATCGCCGGGGTAATTTTGATGAAAGATACGGGATCTCGTTATCTTTCTCGGCACCTCGGCCTTACGCTTTACCGGCCGGGTAATTTTGATGAAAGATACTGGATCTCGTTATCTTTCTCGTGGCACTCTGGCCTTACGTTTTATCACGGGGTAATTTTGATGAAAGATACGGATCTCGTTATCTTTCTCAGGCACTCGGCCTTACGTTTATCGCCGGTAATTTTGATGAAAGATACTGATCTCGTTATCTTTCTCGTGGCACTTCTTACGCTTTGATCACGGGTAATTTTGATGAAAGATACGGGATCTCGTTATCTTTCTCAGGCACTCTGGCCTTACGTTTGATCGCCGGTAATTTTGATGAAAGATACGGATCTCGTTATCTTTCGGCACTCGGTCTTACGCTTGATCGCCGGGGTAATTTTGATGAAAGATACGGGATCTCGTTATCTTTCTCGGGCACTCGGCCTTACGCTTACTCACGGGGTAATTTTGATGAAAGATACGGGATCTCGTTATCTTTCTCAGGCACTCGGCCTTACGTTTGATCGCCGGGTAATTTTGATGAAAGATACGGATCTCGTTATCTTTCTCTGGCACTCGGCCTTACGTTTTCGCCGGGGTAATTTTGATGAAAGATACGGATCTCGTTATCTTTCTGGCACTCGGCCTTACGCTTTACCGCCGGTGATTTTGATGAAAGATACGGATCTCGTTATCTTTCTCGGGCACTCGGCCTTACGCTTTATCGCCGGGGTGATTTTGATGAAAGATACGGATCTCGTTATCTTTCTCGGGCACTCGGCCTTACGCTTGACCGCCGGTAATTTTGATGAAAGATACGGATCTCGTTATCTTTCTCACTCGGCCTTACGCTTGATCGCCGGGGTAATTTTGATGAAAGATACTGGATCTCGTTATCTTTCTCGGGCACTCGGCCTTACGTTTAACTCACGGTGATTTTGATGAAAGATACGGATCTCGTTATCTTTCTCGGGTCACTCGGTCTTACGTTTGACCGTCGGGGTAAATTTGATGAAAGATACGGATCTCGTTATCTTTCTCGTCACTCGGTCTTACGTTTTACCGTCGCCGGGGTGATTTTGATGAAAGATACGGATCTCGTTATCTTTCTCGGGGCACTCGGTCTTACGCTTTGACCGCCGGGGACATTTTTGATGAAAGATACGGATCTCGTTATCTTTCTCGTTACCTCGGCCTTACGTTTGACCGCCGGGTAATTTTGATGAAAGATACGGATCTCGTTATCTTTCTCGGGGCACTTGGCCTTACGTTTAACCGCCGGTGATTTTTGATGAAAGATACGGATCTCGTTATCTTTCTCGTCACTGGCCTTACGCTTTGACCGCCGGGGTAAATTTGATGAAAGATACGGGATCTCGTTATCTTTCTCGTCACCTCGGTCTTACGTTTGACCGCCGGGGGAATGATTTTCTTGACAAGGGGCCGACTTTGGTTAACTTTGGTTAACTTTGTCAAGTTGGGACCGAATTGCGTAGTCCCGAAATTTTAAGGGGCAAAAGGGTCATTTTGACTCGCAATCCTATCCGCGCGGATAGGGATGGAAAGTCGTGGGTATTTAATGGGGCCAACGCCCTTCTTCTTCCTCACCCAATTTTTGGTAAATTCCGAGAGAGAGAGAGAAACGAGGAGAACAGCCATTTTTGGCCCTAGAAGCTTCAAAATTCGTCCGTTTTTCTTGATTTTTCGAGCAATGGAACACGGAAGGCGCTTTTCAAGGCCAAGGACGTGGCCCGCAGCTGAGAGGCGATTGGAGCTCGTCCGGATGAGGAGGCATTACAATCTTTCGCAATCGGTCGAGGAGGAGCATTACCCCGATGCTTGGCAACATTGGGCTTCGGATCCGCATCTCCGAACGGTATATTTCGAATCCTCTTGATCCTCTTGTCGATTTCTTGCTTGAAATTTTTGGGTGATTTTTGAATTTTTTTTTTTTGAATATTGAATATTGATATTGATGATATGCAATGTTGCAATGAATTTGTGAGTGTCCCAAAAATGTGCATTTTGCTTGGGAAAAGAATTGGCATTTTCGCCGTTTTTTTTTTTGTATCCGAGATTGCATGTGAAAATTCGAAGAATTGTGATTTTTTTTGATTTTTTTCTTTGAATTGAATATTGCATGTTCTTGATGATGATTTTTTTTTTTTTGAATTTTGAATTTTGATCTTGATGAATGATGATGATTGAATTTTGATATTGATGAATGATGATGCAATGCATGCATTTTGTTTTGAAAGAATGGGCATTTTGCCAATATGAGATGTATGTATGTTTAGGATTTTTTTTTGAAAAGTGGGACGGATTTTTCCTCCCGTTGCATGTAAGATGGATGATATGCATGTATGCATTTTTTTTTTGAGATGATGCATGTTATTTTATGAAAATGGGACGGAGTTTTTACTTCCGTAGGAATGCATCCCCTTTTTTTTTTTGATGAATGCATTGGGACTTGCTGAAAATTGTTTTCTTTCATGCGAGAAAAATGGGGCTATGCTCATCAGATGTCGTTATGTCATCGAATTTTTTTTTTTTTTTTTTTTTTTTTAATGCAAATGCAATCTTTTGACATTTTCTCTTCTTTTTTTTTTTTTTACAGTGGCGGAAACCGTTTTGTGACGGAGCAACCGAACAAGATGAAGACTCGAGGATCGGTGGAGTCTCGTGATTGACTTGTGGGACCGGCTTCCGAATGCGGCCGAGGAGCTTTGCCGAGTCCGAGACAGATCGTTGTCGAGACGGGGCTCGGGAGTTTGTCGAGTGCTTCGAGGGGACCGGTCAAGTTCCCTAAGTGCAAGGGCTTCGATGTTTGCTCTAGCGCAAAGACCGGTGGGACGCGACCCACACCTTCCACTTCTTCCGGGGCGAGGCGACCGTTACGCCTTCCGACTATGCCGCGATCACGGGTCCGTCCTTCAATGGACGCAGATTGAGTGGAGAGATGGCTACAGCTGGACGCCGATCTCGTGTGCTCTTCTTGGATTTTCCCCTATTCCCAAAAAGGGATGGGGATGGAGTATGCCGTGGTCTACGGCAAGATCGTGGAGACCATAGCGAGTTATGAGGCCGGGAGGAGAGGATAGGCGCCGATCGATTGCCTGTGGCCTTCCCGTGGTTTACTTTCTCGAGCACGCTCTTTGGTCATGCCGAGGGGACAGCGGTCTTTGCCTTGCCGAGGTCCTTGGAGGACATGGAGACGGTTGGAGATATTTCCCGGGGGAGGCCGGCCGGGCCGAGCCGTACTTCGCTCGATAGATACACTGAAGGTCGCAGCTCCCTCAGACCGCTTCGAGTTTGCTCTAGAGGTATAAGCTCTCTTTTGCTTTCCTCTTTTTTTTTTTTTTTGAGCACGCACTTTTTATTTGCACCGGATTGATTGGATTTTTACCTTCGCAGTATGGGCGTTGGAGTTTTTCCACGTCACGGTGTGGAGGCACTCGAGGCGTACGTCGGGCGTATCCGGCCATGCAGCCTTGGTCCAAGCATGCCCGGGAGAAGATAAGCTCCAGTGGGGCGTACGACTCTCGTGTACGCGGATTGCCTTCCTTCGACGGAGGCCGAGACAGATGAGGGGATGATATTCTTCCCCCGGGATCGCTTGAGGTAGCGCACCGAAGGGCGCCGAGATCCGGACGGGCAATGAGGATTTTGAGGGCCCGACTTGCGACGCCTACTATCTCGGGAGAGAGGGTGACGCGCCAAAGATGGCGTGAACTCGCCTGAGGACACCGTGGAGCTCTCCCGCCGATATGATGCACCCGAGCGATCGGTCCGTGACCTGGGACGATTACCGAGCAGCCAAGACTTCTGACTTCGTGGCGATCGAGCCATATGCGACGTTCGTCTTGAGGAGGCCGAGGATGCCTCGTGTTTTGGAGAGGGAGGGGCTTGGGATCCCGCGGTACCCTGGACGGATTTTTCCTATATCCAGGATGGGGTCCGATTGAGGGTGCAGATCCCTCACCCGAGCGGCTTCCACGAGCTTTCCGGCCTCGTCCGGTATGAAGGTATAGCTTCACCTTTTCCCCTTCTTTTCTTTCTTTTGTTTCATCATCTTTAGCATCACTTCTTTTTTTTTTTTGACGCTTTTGCTTTTGTGCAGCTTTTCGGAGGTGGTCGTCGAGACACCGACGAAGCAAGTGATCGGGGCTAAGAGATTCATACGGAGGATGGTTGCTTGCGGGGCACCTCGTGCTAGGGCGAGGAGACCACTGGCCGGCACTCCGTCCGACGGGAGGCTTCTCCTATTCCCTGAGACTTCTTCCGAGACCCCTCTTTCTCCTCTCATTGATCACCGCGCGCACCGCCTTCGGATCACGTCATTCTTGGGGATCCGCACGGGCAGTGGACACGCTCCGGCGGCATGGTGGGTCGTCTCCGTATGTTCGTGAGCCTGACGCCTTCACCTTTCGGGTACGATTTCTTCAGTGGATCCGGGTTTACCCTATCGAGTGTGCCGCTTGGTCCCGACGAGCCTCTTTCTCGGGAGATGAGGACGATTCTCGAGCCCGAGACTTTCGTGGCTCCCGACGAGGCGGGCCCGAGTCGCAAGAGGGGCCGGGGGAGACATCGGTGCCGGAGACTCCGATTGATTTTTTTTTTTTTTTTTTTTTTTTTTTTTGAGATTTGGATTTGTACAGATTATGCACATTTTTTTTTTGGATGTAATAATTTAGGATTTTATTTATGTTTGTTTGTTTTTGTTTTATGTACACTCTCTTTTTTTTTTTTTGGAATGTAATAATTTAGGATTTTATTTTATGAATGCAATGCAATATGAATGCAGTGTTGCATGAGCCTTGGTTTTTTTTTTTTTTGCAAGGGTGTTTGGTGTTTGACTGGTTTGGGGAGGTTTTTGCACCGATTTCGAGCAACCGACGGAATATTCCTCTTTTGGTGTAGCACTGGACCGTTGCAAAATTTTTTTTGGGAAAGCAATCCCATCCGCGCGGATAGGAGCAAGAGATCTCGACATTGTCCTTTAATTTTGGTCCGCACTGGTCTTGCTTTATTTCAAATTCAAATATCTTCTTCAACCTCCAAATTCAAAACAAACCCATTTTCGGGAGGAAGAGAGAAAAACCATGGAAAGCCTTAGAAAAGCTCCCTCAAAATTGTCCCAAGAGTCCCAAATGTCATTTTTCAACAAGTTCAAGGATTGGTCCCTGAAATTATGCATGAGAGAAGGTCTTTCTTTGAAGAACGGTACAAGGTACGATGCTTGTGGTCTCTCAAAGAATTGGTTCCGGATTATGACCTCTTAAGGGCTTCTTCTTCGTTTTGGGATACTAGAAGGCATGTCTTTTGCCTTTCCTTCAACGAGATTGTTCCGACTGTGGAAGAATTTCGGGCCTTGCTTGGAGGTCCTGAGGTGGAGGAGATAGCAATTCCTTTGTCCGAGGAGCTTCTTTGTTGACAAGTTGTGCAACCTTCTTCATCTTTCCCCTGAGGAAGCACGAGGCATGATCCGCGGTCCCGACCATTTTGATATTTCCGGTCTTCCCGACAGATTTAGGGGCTTAGGCTTGGTGGATGACGCCTATTGGGATGCCTTTGCACTTTGCATGTTCGGCACTTTGTTCATGGTTTATTCCTTTGGGATTTGCCATCGAGCTTCGCTGGATGTCATTGTTCATTGCCGCCTGGCGTAGATGTCATTCCTTTGATTCTTGGGGAGACTTTTCATGCTCTCGACATTAGCTACCGGACGGCGGTATATGCACGGGGCAGCCCGCTTTCTTGACCCCGTGGCCGATGGAGCGCTTGGGGGTTCTTCGGGAAACCTCTCGATATGATCGTGCCTCGACTTTTGCCAGAGAGGTGTCGATGTAGATTTTGATGATCGTGGCTCGTGGGAGCGCTGATGGCGGGTCGCCGACCGAAGATATCGATGGTTGGTGCCTCATTGGCGGGTGGAGACTCGCAGAGTGCTTCAGACGGGTCCCATGTGGTTATGCTTCCGGGCTTTCACCCAGCTTTCTACATTCCGGCTCGGTCCCGAGACGCTTTGGCTTGGAGCAGTTCCTTCGAGGGTTTTGATGATATAGCCACCAGTGGTGGTGGCTCCTCGCTTCCATGGATGATCCCTGTTTCCATTTCTTTCCCGAGCATGGAGGTATGATGCCTTTCCTCCTGTCATTCTCAGCGTCCGAGACCGGTGTTCCCGACCACTTGGTACCCGGATTGGTACGAGGGGCATCCGGGAGAGACTCAGTGGCTATTTTGAGACTCGGCGTGAGGCCATCAGGTGCGGAGGACCGCATCGCTTCGAGAGGAGGAGGGCCGAGGCGAGGGCCAATCCTCATGACAGAGCGGAGACGCCGTGACCGATTATGAGGCTTACGTCAAGAGACAGGAGAGGAGGGCTCCTATGCTACCGCCTAGGCTACAGGAGATGAGGGATGACGCTAGGCTACTAAGGCCCCGACAGAGGCCGGTTTGATAGACCCTGTTCCTATACCGCAGCTTGGTAGGAGGAATACCGACATTTTTCCTGGCTCGTAAGAGAAAGACTCTGGAGGGGGAAGAAGAAGGGAGAGGCCAAGACGAGTGGCTTGGAGTGACTCCGAGGTTTCCAAGTATCCCTTTCTTGCCATGACGTATACATTAGTTTGATTATGTATCTTAGTTTTCTTTAGCAAAGTTGCCGCTGTAGGAATGAATCGGCTTAGACTCATCAAAGAGCTTTTAACTTGTAATGAATATTTGAATTGCTTTAGAGTTTTTTTTCGAGACGCTTTCATGGTCTCGATCAATTGTATTGATGCCAAAGTATGGCTTTTATTTGTGCTTTAGACCGAACCGTTTCCGCCGCCTACGTTCCCTCATTTTGAGGAGCTCAGTCTTCGTAGTTCAACCCGGTGAACTCTTTTTGTTTTTTTTGTTTTTTTTTTTGGTGCAACCCCGTTTTTTACCTAGGCCGCCCTTTTTCGGGTTTCTAACCTAGTCGGGTATTACTCTTTAGCACTCTTTTTTTTTTTTTTTTTTGTTTTTTTTTTTTTTTTTTTTGGTGCAACCCCGTTTTTTACCTAGGCCGCCCTTTTCGGGTTTCTAACCTAGTTGGGTATTACTCTTTTAGCACTCTTTTTTTGTTTTTTTTTTGTTTTTTTTTTTTTTGTTTTTTTTTTTTGTTTTTTTTTTTTTTTTTTACGCGTAGTATCTCGCGCAGCCTTGTCACCATTCACCGGGTGTACAAAGGGATTCCCGTCGAGGTCCGCAAGTTGCATGGCTCCTCCGAGAAGATCTTCTGGACTACATATGGCCCGACCCATACAGCTCCCATTTGCCGAGAGGGTTGATACGGACCGGGGCTTTTCTTTTAGAACGAGATCACCTTCTCGGATTTCCCGATGCTTTACTTTCTTGTCGAAGGCTCTGCCATTCTTCCTTGGTAGGCCCGGATGTGTTCCATGGCCTTCGCCGGCGTTCGTCTAGTAGGGCCAATTCGTCATGGCGACTGAGCCATTCGACCTCGTTGATTTGGCTTTCCAAGAAGATACCTGAGCGAGGGTATTTCCACTCGATTGGGAGTACGGCTTCCATTCCGTATGTGAGGGCAAAAGGTGTTTCCCGCTGCCGTTCGACCGATGTTCTCAGAGCCCCAGAGTGCCAGGTGTAACTTCTGCCAATCTCTACCTTGGACACCATTTTCCTGATGATATTTTCCAGTAGTCTTGTTTGCCGCTCGACTGGCCCGCTGGTTTGGGGCCCGTAGGGTGATGACTTGTGACGGGTTATTCGGAATTCCGCCAAAGAACTCCGTCACATTCCCCTTCGAAGTGGGATCCATTATCTCAAATGATTTCGGCCGGCAACCCGTATCCGCACATGATGTTTTCTTTGATGAAGAGGGCAACTTTCTTTGAATTGAGGATTTTGTAGGACTCGCTTCAACCCACTTCGTGAAATAATCCACGGCTACCAGACGAACTCGTGGTCAAGTATCGCTCGATGGTGTGATTTTGCCTATGACATCAATTCCCAAGTGACGAAAGGCCAAGGGGTTGTCATGCAAGATAACTCGTGAGGAGGCAAGTGATTAAGATTTGAGTATCGCCGACATTTGTCGCAGCTTTTGACAAACCGGATGCAATGGCTTCCACGGTGATCCAAAATACCCCATTCTCGCATGATTTGCATCGTAGCTCGAGCATTCATGTGAGGGCCGCAGTACCACCATGTATTTCTTTCATGAGTTCTAGCCTCTTGTTTGCCGATACATCGCAGAGGGGGCCTTGATAACGTTTTTGTATAGCATGTTTCCCAAAAGAACATAATGGGAGGCGAGCCGCCTGTGGCCGAGAGACTTTTTGCTTTGATTCCTTCTTTATATTCCCCATCTTCGTTTTTGAAAGAGGCCTCGCCATCCTTCGTGTACCGGTAAACTGAGTGTACTGTGGATCATTGATCGCTTCGGCTTCCGCTTCACTTCGAAGCAATAGGCGGGGTTTTCTCTTCTCCCGACTCGAATGGTTTAATGTACTTTCCTTCGGGTATTTCGACAAGAGAGGCTAGTGTAGCTGCAGCATCTCGCGAACCTCGTTTCGGCCTCGCGTGTAATGAAAGCCGATTTCTTTGAATTGAGTTACTAACTCTTCCATGTAAGCATGATACTTCGCAAACCCGGATCCACGGCCTTCCATTTGTTGTGAGACCCGATTGATGATGAGGGCGTAGTCACCGTACACCTCCAATTCCTTGATATTTCTTTCAAGGGCGGCTTCCAACCCAGCCTATGCAAGCTTCATATTCAGCAGCCGTTGTTGGTGACTTCGGTTCAAATTTCATCAAGCATGGGGGTGTGTTCGTCAAGCAGGATCGACCGTAAGCATTCCTATCCCGTTCCCCCTTTTGTTTGACGCCCGTCGAAGAAGAGTTGCCGCCGATTTTCTCCTTCTAGAGCGAAGATTCCATCATCGGGAAATTGAGGTTCAGTCCTCTGACTCATCACTTGGGAAATCGGCCGTATGTTCTCGCCATTATGCGTCCTTTTACTGGATTTCCTTGAAACATAAGCGATGTCATATTCGGCCAAAAAGAACGACCATTTTGCCAATCTCATGGAGATGGAAGGCTTGTCGAATGTATATTTGATGGGGTCTATCCTTGAAACAAGATGTATCTAAAGTGAGACCGCATGTAGTGTTTCAACTTTCCCACTACCTGCACCAAACCTCGCGCAAGTCTTCTCGCAAGCGTAGTAATTGAGTTCACTTCCTTGGAGCTTTCGCTACGAAATAGATGGCGTTTCGACTTTGGAATCTTTTTTCTGAGCTAGCATAGCCCCAATTGCCGTATCCGTGATGCTTAGATATAGCAAGAGTGGCTTTTGCCGATGTGGTGGGCAGAGAATCGGGGATTCACAAGGTATGCCTTAATTTGTTCAAAGGCAAGCCGACATTCTGGGGTCCATTCTCAGTGTAGGCATTCTTTTTCATCAACTTGAAGATTGGCTCGCAGATCGAGGTCACCGATTTACAAAGCGGCTTATGTATTGCAGTCTTCCCATGAAGGATTTCACTTCCGTTGTCCGTGGTGGCTTCATTTCAACTATCGCCTTGATTTTCTGGGGATCTACTTCGATTCCCCGTTCGTCACCATATATCCTAGTACCTTGCCCCGTCTTACACCGAAGGTGCACTTGGCCGGATTCAGCCTCATGTCGTGGTCTCTGAGGCGGCCGAAGAATTTTTCTCAAATCAACAAAGTGCCGCCATCCGATCCTCTCGGAATGTATTATCATGTCGTCCACATAGACCTCAATTTCTTTGTGGATCATGTCATGGAACAGCCGTAGCCGCCCTCCGGTACGTAGCCCCAAAGATTCTTTAGTCCGAATGGCATGACCGTGTAGCGCATGTGCCCCAAGGGGTTGTGAAGGCCGTTTTGGCTTGATCTTCTTCTCGCCATTTTGATTTGGTTGTAGCCGGCAAAACCATCGACGAAAGATTTGACTTCGTGGTTGGCCGTGGAATCTACCAAAATGTCGATGTTTGGCAGGGGGAAATCGTCTTTGACCGGCTTTGTTCAAGTCTCTCAAGTCTACGCAAAGATCGGATCTTTCCGTTGGCCTTCGTCACCGTCACTATGTTGGACAGCCATGTTGGGTATTCAATGACCCCGATGAACCCCGCCCGAGCATCTTTTCTATTTCCTCTTTCACTTGTAAGGACCATTCGGCTTAATTCTTCTTAGCTTCGCTTTACCGGCTTGACTTCCGGGTCGAGCGGTATTCGGTGCTCAACTATGGAAGGATCGAGGCCTCGGCATATCTTTATAGGACCATGCGAACACATCCACGAATTCTTTTAGCACTCGATTAAGGCAACCCTTTCATTCCTTCGAAGAAACTACCAATCAAGGCCTCTTTAGGCTCTTCCGTAGTTCCCAAATTCACACTTGTCAAAATCTCTTCGGCACTTGGGCTCGATTTTCCTCTTTCCTGACAACCCGCTTAAAGATTTCTTTGATATATTGTTCATTTAATGTGTCCGCTCTTCATCTAGTGAATCGTTATTAACCTGCTTTTAGATTATTAGTTAATTCATCATTAGTTAAAGTGGCAATTAAGGGATACTCGTAAAGGTTCATCATTTCATTGAAGACGAAGGGGAATACAACGTTGGCTGCGTACTCGTAGTCTTCAGCGTGAGGCCATCGGACGACTCGAGAGACTCGAACTCAACAATGAGAGACTCCTGAGGACTTTACAAAGGTTGACACGAAAGGACGGGGACCAATCCAAGCTTGGTGATCATTTCCTCCTCGTCGCGGACGGGCCCGAGAGAGTTTCCCAATTTCTTAGCGGCATCGTTGCTGGTGGCTTCACAACTCGGGAAAGGCATGGTCTCTGTGCTCCCTCTTCGCCGTTGCTATCACCTCTTTGTCCGAACCATAACCAACCGTGTTTGGCATCCGAAAGCCGAGCATGTGGATGTAGGGATCTTCCTCAATTCGGGACTTCCGTTTCGTCACAATCCGACCGCTCAATCCAGATGTAAGGACGCATCGCGTCTCGGTGAGCCGCTAGAAAAATCTCATGTCCCATACTCGAGCGGAAAGGCTTGGTAGGTAGTTCAAGAAGGAGGACGTCCCACACGACGCTCATAGATTCGAGCCGAGTCCGTCGGTGTTTGCCGACTTTTATCATGAAAATCTCCTCGCCCGGCGAGGCCAAAGAATGGGTTTGCGTCACCGACAAATCTGTGATTGAGGACCGGACTTGTGTGCCCGTATCATGGCGGTGTTCAGCGTTTCCTTCCAATACGCCTCCAAGTGTTGGAAATAGCAATTGAATTTGATGAATCGAACTTCTTCTGAGTCCGCTCGCTTGAGTGTGTCGACATAGTTGGCATTGCCGGATTCCAAAGGATGCCGGCGAGACTTGCCTCTTGAAGGATGTAGCCCCTGTGTTTGGATCGTGGGCGTTCTTGGCTATTGTTTCGCTCTTCGTTCCCATGAGGAAACCGTCACCCCTTATGACTTCGAGGTCTCCCGCCGGTTGATGAATTTGACGCATTGGTGGAGAGTGGAGGCTATGGCTTTCATGTGATGTAACCAAGGGCGCCCTAGTAGAGGCCGTGAACTCTGAGGGATATCCATTACATGGAACTTCGCGGGCACCATTTGGGTTTCGTACTGCAGTTCCGCAGTCACCGTCCCTGCATGGGACGAGACGAACCGTCGTAGGCTTTGACAACCGGTAGACGGGATCACGCGCCTTTCATTTATGCGGAGGGCCCTCATCATGCCGAGGGGAAGGACATTTACCGATGATCCATTGTCCACTAATACCCCAGGGAGTGACATGGTGTTGAGCCGAATAGTGATGTACAAAGCTTCATTGTGTTGGGAGACATCTCTTGGCAAATCTTCATCGCAGAAGGTGATCATACTCCCATATAGGTGAGGATCATAGATTTGGTCCTTGTCTCGGGATGGAGAGTCATCAAGTCGGTCACTTCGTGCCTTTTTCTTGCGAGGCGCAGTCTTTGCCGAAGCCCCCGGGTTATACCGATGCCTTTTGTGGCGGTTGCCATCTCCAAATAACATGTTGATTGAGTGGGAGCGCTGCACCGGCGTCGGTTTTTCTTCATCGGTGGATACTCGGGAGCCAGACGGGCTGAACCTTGGGCGACCCCGAGGGGGTTGGACTTCCGTTCTGCGGTACTGCGGTATCCGAAGGTCTCAATTCCGTCGTTGGCAAGGTTTTTCTCGCTCTTTTACCCCTTTTTGCTTTGGGGAAGACTCGACCGGAGTAGAGTACATAATAATCAAATCCCCTGCATGGCTCCCCGAGCTGTTCCCACACTGTTATCACCGGCCTCGAACCTCTCCTTCAATTTTTGCTGGGAGGAAATTTTCTTTTTCTTAGGAGGACGGTCCTCGTGTATCCAGTCCTGATAGTCCCTTTCAAGGCAATCGGGACAGCCACAAATATCCCACCAAATGTGTTCTACGGTGGTGGCGGATTTGGGACTTCGTGTTGAGCGGTGCCGGGAAGGACTTTGAGTGGAACCGGTCCGGGGATTCGCTTGGGCCTGCCTCGTAGCGAGTGATTGGACTCCGCCGGATAATGAGAGATAGTGAGGTCCCGGGAACGGGCATATGTTTGTCCTTCAAGGCAGCCCCGCCGCTGGGATATTGTTAAGGTCCCAAAGTGGCGTGTGGCCTCTTCAATCCAGGCCTGCTGTCTGTTCTGGCGTTCTTCCAGGGATTTGATGGCTGACCATATTTCTTTAATTGTTCCCTGATTTTCATTACTCAGGCTGATATTTGTGGGATCATCACCTTGAGAGGGGACAACTGACAGTATACCGAACTCTTTCGTCCCTGACTGCTGTTTGGGGGCAAGTTGCCCTATAAGTCGGCGGGCAGGAGTACCGGCGGTGGAAACATAGGAATCTTGGGGTAGCATCTTAGTGTATCCGGGACTGTTAAGAAGAGGAGGAGAACCCTCTTCTGTCTTTGCGGTAAAAGTGCCATCGGAATTGAGACTGATAGTCAAACCATGACTTGCGACTACCCCCAGTAGGTCATCAATCTGAGCCTCATGCCGAAGTCTCATTTGCTCTACCAACTGGATCCACATACGTCTCTGAGGGATTTTTGGAGGACGGAGCAACGTTATCCCTATCATTACTGCGGCCGATGCGGCATATTCTGAAACCCGGAGTCGGAACAAATGGCGAAGCTGACGATGCGCTTGACTCTTCCCAACTGATCAAACGGTGACCCGGTGCCCGAAACCAAGCTTTGTGTGGAGCTGCGGGGGAAAGGACATGAAGGTTCAGATGTCTGGGAATGGAAGGAGGGTAGGTGTTCGGGTTTTAGGCTCATGCAACATGCAGTTATTTGTTCACGTTTAATTAAAACATGTTTTATTAACCTAATCGGTTGGAAAAGATTGCTCTTCTTTTTCGCAAACTACTCTGATTCCTGGATCAGTGGGCCCCGTCACTACGTCTATAAGCCCCTCGTATTCCACCTGTATTTCGACCTCCCAGGGTGGACAGCCCCGGGCGAGGGTCCTATAGGGCAAGCGGGTCCCACCGACCGAAAGAAAAATGATCCTAGAAGTCCGGGTAATCGAGTCTTAACGAGCATTCGATGTAAATTACGGACAAAGCTGACGTCAGAGTCAAGATCGTGTCCGAGAGCTCGACGAAAAGTCGGCATGATTTGGACTGATAAATGTCCGCAATTGATCTTGACTTGTCGTCAGTTAAGCCGTAATTAGGCATGGAATAACCGTTAATCCTTGATGACTCAGTGTCAATCTTTGGGAGTCGGTGTATAATTTGTGACAGTCGAGCCGAAGTCAAGGCGCCGGTCAATATCTTGGTCAAAGTCTGCGGTGGAAAACCGGCGAACTTCGACCGATTAGCGGACGATTAGGGACCCGAGAGATATTGAGTCGGTATGCCGACAAAGGCTTGAAAGGAAAGGTCTATACACGGACAGGGCATGACACAGACCAGACTAAAAACCAACCGGGTCTCGGACAAAGTGTGTCACGGACAAGTGCATGGTCGACACGAGGCTCCATGGGATGTTTGGGTAGTCCTGTGCTCATCCGAGAGGCGTAATAAGACCAAACGGACCGCGACAAGGATTTCCCCGGGTTAAGGACGTAGTGTGCAGTGTACGGTCACGTGCGCGTAGTGTGCAAGCAGTCTATATTCTTTTTCTGAGTAAAATAGAGATTTTTTTATGTGTCTTAAAAATATGATGCATGATTTTTTTTTTTGGAAATTTTCTTTTTTTTTTTGAAAATCTTTTTTTTTTGAATTTTTTTTTTATGAGCACATAAGCACGAAACTATGAAAATTCCGACATTTAGGGACATTATTCCGACAGTCAAAATTTTGACTTTCTCCGAGGCGGCCAAAACAACATGAAAACTGTGCAAAAATCAACACACACACAAAAATGATTTTCGAAGCCGGGACGGAAGCTTGACCCTCAAAAGCTTTTTTTTTTTGAAAACGGTGATACCGGCACGTGGGATTGTTAGACCACAATTTATCCCCGACTCTTGTTAGGAGGCGATAACGGGAAATTTAGTGGTTTCCACCAATATACCGAATACCATTTTTTATTAAAAAGCTTAGTCCCCAGCGGAGTCGCCACTGTGACGATACGGGAAAAAATTCGGCTTTTGCGTTTCTTTGAAAAACCAAATAAAACCGGAAAAAACGGAGTCGCCACGCCATTTTAATTTTGAAGGGCAAAACTTTGAAAAAAGCCCGAGATCAGAGATTTAGGTTCGGAGGTCATGTTACGCGTCGGGAAGGACGTTAGTGTGCACCCGACGCGCCTCGTAAAAACGAGTCTTCCAAGCTGAAAATCATTTGTGTGTGTGTGTGTGTGTGTGTGTTTTGGCCAAAATAAGTTGAAACTGGAAAAAGTAAAAATTGGGATGTCTTTTTAAGACTTTAAACTGATCCCATGATTTTTTGGAGAATTTTTGGTTTGAGATTTGGTACTCAAAAAACCTTTTGAAGTTGAGAAGTCACTTCTGCCAGAAGAAAATGGCAGCAGACACCTGATTTTGAAATGGATTCAAGGGTCCTAAAACTTCATAATCTGGATGAACTCAGAGAATGAGAGTTTCTCTAGACTCCTTGAATAAACTTTGTGTGAAAGAAATTTCCATTTTGGAGAAGATTTGAGGGGTCAAAACCTTCTGGAAACCTCAGATATGAGATCTGGATTCCCAGAAGCTGATGAACTAGCCTCTGAAAGAAAAATTGAAAAGAGGAGTTTTACTCACCCAAAAAATAAGATAAAAATATGTATGGAAAGATCTGGATGTTGGCTACAAAAAGTATTTTGTAGTCAACACCAAATTCCAAGTTCATCTGTGTCCAAAAATTAAGACCATGGACTGAGGTCTGAGAAATTTGCTACTGGACAGCAACTTCTCAAGAAAGAAAATATGATTTTAAGGGGGGTTTTGCATCCATGCTTGTCCCCATTTCCCTAGGTTTTGGTTAGTGATCACTAGACATTTTAGTGGTGAATCAACTATACCAAACCATCCTTGGGGTACATTAGGACTAAGCATTTCATTTGCTTGGGGAGGGGGATTTTACCCTTTGAAATCAAGATTTAGTGCTTGAAAATGGTTTTTTAGGGTTTTGAAAGTGCATTTTTGCAAGTAAGAAAGAAAAGCTTTGAAAATAATGTTGATCTTTGTAGAAGATCATCCATGGAGATGGTCTTCCATGGTGATCTTCTTAGATCTAGAGAAAAAAGATGAAGGAACTACATTTTGTAGTTAGAAGATGCATGCATGGATGAGATTTAGGGTTAGGAAGAAGAGGGTTTACCAATCTTCCTTGTGTTCTTGAGTGTTTGGCTTGAGTGTATGAGTGTTTAGGGCTTTAATATGAGAGTGAGTGGATGAGTATGAGTTGGGAAAGATTGGAAAGAAAAAGGTGACAATTCTTGAGAATTCTCACTGTTTTCTCTCTATATTTCGCCAGAACTTCGTTGCTATTGTGTTCTTCCTCTTTATTTTTGTGACTGGAGGGCTCAATTTATAGCCCTCCTGAAAATACAAACATGTCCGCGCGGATGGATCCAGTCGCGTGCACTGTTCATTAATTGCTGCTTCAGGCTTTGGACACAAGGAATAATCTTTTTCAAAATTCAAATTGACCAGCCAGATTATGTTTCCAGCATTGCTATATTTGGTTTTCTTCATTTGTTTTTCTTTTTAAGATTCTTTTTAAGGTTTAACCTTAAATAACAATGCCCATTTTACCCTCACTTTGTTAGAAATGTTAGGATAGTTAGGAATTGTTAGAAATGTTATAACTTCCGTTAATTTTCTAACGAAAATTCTAACAAGCTCAAATTGGAGCACTTACACCGGCCAACCGGGTGGTTTTGCAACCGGTCAAAATCGGTCAACGCCGGTTAACCAGAACCGGCTAACCGAAACCGGTAAATGGCCGGTTCGGTTAAGGTTTGTGTTTTTGAAAAACCGGTTAACCGCCGGTTTATGAGTTGCTCGACCGAGTCATATGAGTTGCTCGGCCGAGGGGTTCATTCCAGTGTGTAAATTTTCAATAACGGTCATGCTCAGTCGAGTCATATGAGTTGCTCGGCCGAGCAGAACGCCAGAACCAATTCCAACGGCTACTTTTTCAAACTAGCCGTTATGTTCGTCAGAACTTTAACTTGGGGCAGTCAAAAATTAAAAAAAAATGTTTTTTTTGCCTAATTTACTAACTATAAATATCACCTCCCTCCTCCCATTTTATTTCCACATTATTTCTCTCTACTCTTTCTCTTCTACTCTCAAATATTCACATATACTCTCACTCTCATTCAATTTTCCGTTAAATATTGTCCCGTTTTCAGTTAGTTTTCTAACGAAATTAGTGCTTTTCTCCATTTTCATCCATTTTTAAGCTCCGTTTCGTTTTCAAACTTCATTTTATCTTACACAAATGGCTGGAAATCAAAGAAGAAGCAATTTAGGCAAGTCCGTTGTTGGTTCTTCCTCCCCCAACGATGATTTTGATCATCAAAATCCAAATATTCAACAAAATGAGGAAGAAGAACAAGTTGAAATTGAAAGTGGTAGTGCTAGGAGGGGTAGGGGCAGCCGAGCCACTAGGGGAGGTGGTCGGGGACAACGACAACCTCCTATGAAAAGAGCGCCGCAATCCGATACCTTCGCCATCCATTTCACCAAAAGAAAAATTAATGCCGATGATGATTATAATTTTCGAGCATGTTGCAACTATTGTAATGCGTCTTACGCATTCAAAAGAGGCGGAGGGCATGGGACGCTCAACGGGCATTTGGCGTCAAAACATCCCGAGAAACTTGGCATTTTCGCTACGCAAATTCAATTACAATTTCAACAACGTAGTTCGGGTTCGGGTGCACAAGGTTCGTCTTCCCCTTCTTCCGTCCTTTTTAAATTTGACAAGTGGGTTTATAGGGATGAACTAGCCAAATTTATTTGCGTTAAAGGCCTTCCTTGTAAATTTGACAAGTGGGTTTATAGGGATGAACTAGCCAAATTAATAAAATTTAAGGGTACCGTCCCTTTTTTCTTTTATATACTTTCGTTTCTTTTAAAAAAGTAAAGTTTTATTTCTTTAAAAATTCATAACTTTTTTTATATAACTTTTTGCAAAAATTGTATGTAGTAAACAAAAGTCTAAAATAGTCTTACTTATCAAAAAAAAAAAAATTGAAAAAAAATTAAAAGTTAACTTTTTTCAAAAAATCGTTAAGTTTTATTTCTTTAAAAATTCATAACTTTTTTTATAAACCTTTTTGCAAAAAATGTATATAGTAAACTTAAGTCTAAAATAGTCTTATTTATCCAAAAAAAAATTGAAAAAAAAAAGTTAATATAATACATACAGAGTTAACGAAAACTGTTAAAAAATTAACTGAAAAATGATATGCTCGGCCGAGCACTACTGTGGGCGCCTCCCAACTCCCAGACCTATAAACCGTGTCCCAGGATGGAGGGTCCCAAAATATACCATTAAAAAAAAACTTTTCTTTACGTTAACTTGAAAAGTATACAACTCATTTTAAAAACCATTTCAAAATAACCTCTTTACACGGAGGCAATATATGCACCTGTTTTAAAACAAACACAACCTGTTTTAACAACCTATACAACTGGAAAGGCTATACACAAGCCAACCATAAACAAACCAAGTTTAAGTTACTTACAACACGATACAACTGAAACATGTTGTAAAACTTTATATACAATACAATCCCCAAAAGAATAACAACCAAGTACAGCCCCAACTCCCAAAATAACTCATACCCTGACAACCCAAAAGGAGTCCAAACTCTTCCCCCGTCCTCACTGGTCCGGTCCACCTGTCTCAGCGGGATCTAAAACAATAAAGGGAGAAGGGGTGTGATAAAATCTCAGCAAGTTATTATGTATGCAACAATATGCCATACAATATGCAACACATAAACATGTTGTTCACATTGGAAAACAGTAAACACATTACGTTACCTTTTCCTTCTGACCAATAAGTCATATATAATGCAACACACAATCAGGTTGCCAATAACACATAGGGAAACAGTAAACACATTATGATACCTTTCCCTTACCTTTCCATCTGAATCATGTGTAGTACAACGGTGGGAGGGATACTCCGCTCTCGTGAAATGCTAGTGCTTATTCACGTCTTATATGACCCCTAACAGAGATCCGAATAAGTTATCAGCTATCTGTGCCTGACTGCACATATACACAGAAGCTGCGCACCCCCAGACCGTGGCCACAGACGGGGGAGAGGTCACAAGTATAAGGCAATCTAAACACTGTATGAAATATCTTCTCATAAGTGTTAAGATCCCATATACCCCCACAATGATCAGCTGATACCATCATAGTCAAGCACATAACAGATACTTGAACATAAGTCCACCCTATGGGACATCAATATACATAACATGGAACTATAACTCATGTTAAATCAATCACAATAGTGCACATGTATTTTAACACTATTGAATAACAACAATGCAATGACATGGTATTCATTACTCATGCTCACCCAAGAAAATGTGCAACAAGTATTTGAACACTTTGTACACAATCAACTATGAACAAGTAAGCACTTATGGCACAATTTATATCACATAAGTCTTACAATTTCATTTCATACCATGGAACCCAAAAACAGGGTGTTATCCCTCTTGTTCAAACCAAGGAAGTAATGCCCTACTCATTTTGAGGCACTATAGAGCAAATAACCCTACATAGGTCATCACGTAGGGGTACAATAACATATAAGTAGCTCTATGCCATCACAATACAACATTAAACAACTTCCCTTTAGGTTTCAAGTTCAAAAACCAAGTTTTATAACATTTGGTTCAAGTTTCATAATCGCCTCTCAAGCAATTTTGAGACATTATTTAAGGACCTTATCAATATCTTTTTGGCCCAATTCAAACTCCATTATGTAGTACTAAAGTTGTACTAGATATAGGATTAAAAAGTGTTCTAATCCGAGTTGTTTAGCCTAGGTTTCCAATGCCTCAAACATGGTCCAAGGCTGCAGATTGAAATAATACAAGTGCCAAAACTGCCTTCCAAGCAACTTTAGGTCAATATTTAAAGCTATTGCCAATCTCTTTTTGGCCAACTCCAAGTTCTACATTGTTTTACCAAAGTTGTACTACAAGTATAATTAAAGAATGGTTCAAGCCCTACCCATTTACCTAGGTTAGAAAGCTTGCAAAGGTGCTCATTCAACTCGGTACTGAGCACGAGTCGTGCATGGTAGCACGAGTCGTGCAACTCCCCTGCACGAATTCTCCATGGCTCATGACTAGTGTACCACGACTGCAAACCCTTGGTCACGACTCGTGCTCATAGGCACGAGTCGTGCCCTTCACCAGGAGCCACGGTTTGCAGCAACAACAGCAGTAGAACACAGCAACACCAACACTAGTTTCTGCCACCTTTGCTCTCAGCTAACTCAAGGCCATTTACAGTAGTTATCTACCTGGTTTGGGACTCTATATACTCCCTTCCTACCTCATAACACATATATAACATGGATACATTAATTATCAATCCATAATACCACCTTTTGCCAAGTTCATCACACCAACTAAGCTTGTTACCATTTCAAACCCCAGCTGAAGTTTTCATCATTGCACAACTTGTTAATAACATCATATTAACCACTTTAATCATGTTATGAACAATTATAACAAAAGGACATAACAACTTACTAAGGATTATAAATGAAAAGAGATAAATACTCGGATGAACTAGCTCAAAACACTTTCCTCAAAGAATAGTTTGAAAACGTAATCGACAACCACTTCAAAGCTGAATTTCTAAGATTTTTAGAAGTAGAACAAGGATTTAGGAACTTCCATGGCTGAGAGAAACAACAAGAAGGCTGAAGAACGTAATATGCTTCTTAAGGAAGCTTTGAGAGGATATATATAAAGCATTTACAATCAAGCTCCTCAAAGGTTGAAAATCCCACAACCAACCACCTTGAACTTGCAATTACACTTAAGCACCTCAACCATTTTGAACCACTTTCAATCAAGTTTCAAGTGTTGACAAAGAACTACACAACTTCTCTCATTTCCAACATTTAGACATTATAACATTAAATCAAGCTATAACATCTAAAACTCACATAGTGCAACAAAATGGCTCAAAATGAACACGTAAGCAATCAAATGCTAACAAACCAAGGATGATATGCAAGGCATACCCAAACTCACGTGCTTCACGTGTGACCAATATTGTGCCTAGGCTTAGGGTCATGACACTTACTCCCCCTTAAACAAAATTCGTCCCGAATTTGGACTTCACTTACCTGAATGATCAAACAACTCGGGATACTTCTGACTCATCTCTAATTTCAATTCCCAAGTAGCTTCCTCAATGGTGTGATTCTTCCAAATAACTTTCACCACGGGAATACTCTTGGTATGCAATTCCCGGACCTGCCTCTCCAGAATCTGCAAAGGTACCTCAACATAGGTCATATCCGCCTGGACATCCTCAGGAGGAGAACTCAACACATGTGAGGAATCATAGCAGTACTTCCTCAACATGGACACATGAAACACATCATGGAGAGAAGAAAGAGATGGTGGTAGAGCCAAACGATAGGCTAGCTCACCTACCTTCTCTAAAATCTCAAAAGGACCAACAAATCTCGGAGCTAATTTCCCTTTATTACCAAACCTCTTGATCCCCGCTCTAGGTGAGATCTTCAAGAATACCAAGTCACCAACCTGAAAGGATAACTCCCTTCTTCTCATGTCGGCATAACTCTTCTGGCGACTCTGGGCTGTCCTCAATCTGTCACGGATCACCTTGATCTTCTCAGTTGAGTCTCTAACCAAATTTGGACCCCAAAGTCTAGCCTCACCAACCTCATCCCAACACATTGGGGACCTACATTTCCTCCCATACAGTGCCATCTCAATGCTGGATTGGTAGCTATTGTTGTAGGCAAACTCCACTAAAGGCAAATGGTCTTCCCAAGATAACTGGAAGTCCATCACATAAGCCCGTAGCATATCCTCCAAAATCTGAATGGTCCTCTCTGTCTGCCCATCAGTCTGAGGATGAAATGCTGTACTGAAACTCAATTTAGATCCCAAGGCCTCATGCAAAGCCCTCCAAAACCACGAAGTGAATCTCGGATCCCTATCAGACACAATGTTGAAAGGTACTCCATGTAATCTCACAATCTCACGGATATACAACTGATCCAATCTTTCCAAGGAATACTTGGTTGAAACTGGAAGAAAATGAGCTGATTTGGTCAATCGATCCACAATCACCCATATAACATCCATCTTTCGCGGAGTAGGAGGCAATCCAGTCATGAAATCCATAGAAATGCCCTCCCACTTCCACTCAGGAATATCAAGTGGCTGAAGCAATCCAGCTGGCCTCTGATGCTCCGCTTTGATCTGTTGACAAGTCAGATACTTTGACACGAACTCTGCAATTTCCTTTTTCATGCCATTCCACCCGCAGCCCTGCTTTCGCATCCCGATACATCTTGGTGCTTCCTGGATGAATAGCAAATCTGGACTTATGACCATCCTCTAATACCTGCCTTTTGATTTCTGGAGAACAAGGTACGCAAATTCTGCCTTTGAAGGTGAGAATTCCATCCCTGTTTAATGAAAACTCCCTAGACTTGCCATCTTGCAATTTCTCCCTGATTTTCTTCAATTCATCATCATGCAACTGAGCTTCCATAAGATCTCCATAAAGAGTAGAAACAGCTCTCACATTAGCAAACAACATATCACCCTTCAACTCCCGAGATACCAAGGACGATAGATGAGCCTTACGGCTAATAGCATCAGCTACCACATTGGCCTTCCCGGGATGGTAAGAAATGACACAGTCATAATCCTTCAGAAGCTCCAACCATCGCCTCTGTCTGTTGTTTAGTTCCTTCTGGGTGAACAAGTACTTCAAACTCTTGTGATCTGTAAATATCTCAAACTTGGCCCCATACAAGTAATGCTTCCACTTATGCAATGCAAACACAATGGCAGCTAACTCTATATCGTGGGTAGGATAATTCTGCTCCGCTGGGGATAACTTCCTCGAAGCATACGCAATTACCTTCCCCTTTTGCATAAGAACACAACCCAGACCCTCTTTAGAGGCATCACTGAAAATAACAAAGTTCTCACAACCCTCTAGAAGTGTAAGAATAGGAGCTGAAGTCAATCTCTTCTTCAATTCAGTAAAGCCAGCTTCATACTTAGCATCCCAAACAAATGGTACATCCTTCCTAGTCAATCTGGTCAACGGAGTTGCAATCCTCGAAAATCCTTCAATAAATCTTCGATAGTACCCCGCTAACCCAAGGAAACTACGAACCTCTGTCACGCAGAAGGCAAGCTTTCCTGACTACACCTCAATTTTTGAAGGATCCACAGCAATACCATTATTGCATACCACGTGACCCAAGAAAGAAATTTGTTCCAGCCAGAATTCACACTTGCTGAACTTTGCAAATAACTGTTTCTCACGAAGCACGGATAAGACAATTCTCAAGTGCCTCTCGTGATCTTCCCTGGATTTTGAGTATACCAGGATATCATCAATAAAAACAACAACAAAGTTATCAAGATAAGGCTTAAAGATCCTGTTCATCATGTCCATGAAGACTGTTGGTGCATTAGTCAACCCAAATGGCATAACAAGAAATTTATAATGCCCGTACCTTGTTCTGAAAGCTGTCTTAGACACATCATCTGGCTTGATTTTCAACTGATTGTATCTGCTACGTAAATCCAACATAGAATAGATAACGGAACCTTGGAGTTGATCAAACAAATCATCAATGTGAGGAAGAGGATATTTGTTCTTAATTGTAGCTTGATTCAATAATCTGTAATCAATACACAACCGTAAAGTACCATCCTTCTTCCTAACAAACAGTACTGGTGCTCCCCAGCGTGATACACTGGGACGAATAAAACCCCTATCCAGCAACTCCTGCAACTGAAGTTTCAATTCTTTCAACTCAGCTGGAGCCATTCTGTAGGGTGCCTTAGAAATTGGTGAATTACCTGGCAATAAATCAATACAAAACTCCACTTCTCTGTCTAGAGGCATACTATACTCAGTTGAGAATACGTCACTGAACTCATTCACAACTGGCACAGAAGATAACTCAGGAGATTTCCTATTAGAGTCTAACACATAAGCCAAGTAACCTTCACACCCCTTAGATAACAACTTTCTAGCCTTTAGTGCAGAAATAACATGAATGCCAAATAAAGATTTATCACCATCAAAAATAAATACAGGTACACCAGGCATAGAAAAGGTGACTCGCTTTTTGAGACAGTCCACCAAGGCATGACAAGAACTCAACCAGTCCATGCCTAAAATAACATCAAAATCTCGGATTGGTAACTCTACCAAATCCACTGGCAATACATGCTCACAAATAATCACCTCACGGCCATGATAGATCAAAGAGGATTCGAGGTGCTCTCCCACAGGAGTAGAAACCTCAAGCACATAAGGTAACAACATAGGCAACTTTTGCAATGTAAATGCAAAATGAGATGCCACATATGAATGAGACGATCCAGGGTCGATAAGAATACGAGCCCTGACCCCTGAGACAGGGACAATACCTCTAATCACTGCCGTAGGATATACCTCACCTCGGCCTAAGGCAAACACTCTGCCTTGCACTTTCTCTTTTGGTTTTCCCTCTACATCTCTTTTTCACACCACCTCGGGCCGATCACCTTGCTGTTTACCACCCTGAGCTTGACCCTTTTTGAATTTAGGACAACCCTTCTTGAAATGCCCCATTTCACCACGCTCGTACACTTACCCTGTTTCCTCCAACAGCTGTCTTCTAATGCCCAATCCTCTTACAAAAGTTGCAAACAAGCTTCCAAATTGACAGATACGTGCCTTGTTGAAACCGTAATCGTACCTCCCTTAGCCACTCCAAGAATTGAAGCTTTAGTCCGACTCTTGCCTTGCCCCGAGCTCCGCCTTGAGACTTACCCTTGCTTCCACTTGCCTCCGATTTACTCTTATGTTCATCAATATCATTCTCAGTCTCGTAGGCCATATTAACCGCCGCCTGATAGGTAGGAAAATCATGAGTCAGCAACTGTTTCCTGAATTCCAACCTCAATCCTTTAACAAACCGGTAAACCCTCCTGCTTTCATCTGGTACCAGATGGGAACAATACCTTGCCAATTCTGTAAATTTAGCTGAGTACTGGGCTACTGTCAATGCCCCCTGCTCAAGTTTCAGGAATTCTACCTCTTTCTTGTCATTAGTGATCACGGGAATGAAGTGTTCCTTGAATTTTCCAACAAAGTTCTCCCAAGTCTGGGGCGTATGATCCCGCTCCCAGCTTTCTTTAAGGATCTGCCACCAATGTTCAGCTGGACCCTCTAGCTTAAACACTACACATCTGACCTTTTCTTCATATGTGCTCTCCATTGCAATAAAGATTTTGGTCATAGCCTCCAACCATCTCTCAGCTATCTGCGGATCTGGATCTCCGTTGAAGCTTGGTGGAGACAACTTAATAAACTTTTCCAATCCCTGGGTTGGCCTTGCCTCAGGTTGCTACTGTGCTCTACCCTGAGCTGCCATAGTTTGGAGGAAAGTCTGAAACATTGCCATCATCTCAAAGATTAGGGCCTCCCCTGACCCCCCGATCACCAATATTTTCCTGGTGGTCACCACCATTCCAGCCATTACAATGATCCTCGCAGAAACACTCGCGTCGGATATCACACACTCCCCTTAGACTAGACATCTACCCTTGACTCTAGCCAAAGCTCTGATACCAACTGTGGGCGCCTCCCAACTCCCGGACCTATAAACCGTGTCCCAGGATGGATGGTCCCAAAATATACCATTTTAAAAAAACTTTTCTTTACATTAACTTGAAAAGTATACAACTCATTTTAAAAACCATTTCGAAATAACCTCTTTACACGGAGGCAATATATGCACCTGTTTTAAAACAAACACAACCTGTTTTAACAACCTATACAACTGGAAAGCCTATACATAAGCCAACCATAAATAAACCAAGTTTAAGTTACTTACAACACGATACAACTGAAACATGTTGTAAAACTTTATATACAATACAATCCCCAAAAGAATAACAACCAAGTACAGCCCCAACTCCCAAAAGAACTCATACCCTGACAACCCAAAAGGAGTCCAAACTCTTCCCCCGGCCTCACTGGTCCGGTCCACCTGTCTCAGCGGGATCTAAAACAATAAAGGGAGAAGGGGTGAGATAAAATCTCAAATAAGTTATTATGTATGCAACAATATTCCATACAATATGCAACACATAAATAGGTTGCTCACATTGGAAAACAGTAAACACATTACGTTACCTTTTCCTTCTGACCAATAAGTCATATACAATGCAACACACAATCAGGTTGCTAATAACACATAGGGAAACAGTAAACACATTATGATACCTATCCCTTACCTTTCCATCTGAATCATGTGTAGTACAACGATGGGAGGGATACTCTGCTCTCGTGAAATGCTAGTGCTTATTCACGTCTTATATGACCCCGAACAGAGATCCACATAAGTTATCAGCTATCTGTGCCTGACTGCACATATACACAGAAGCTGCGCACCCCCAGACCGTGGCCACAGACGGGGGAGAGGTCACAGGTATAAGGCAATCTAAACACTGTATGAAATATCTTCTCATAAGTGTTAAGATCCCATATACCCCCACAATGATCAGCTGATACCATCATAGTCAAGCACATAACAGATACTTGAACATAAGTCCACCCTATGGGACATCAATATACATAACATGGAACTATAACTCATGTTAAATCAATCACAATAGTGCACATGTATTTTAACACTATTGAATAACAACAATGCAATGACATGGTATTCATTACTCATGCTCACCCAAGAAAATGTGCAACAAGTATTTGAACACTTTGTACACAATTAACTATGAACAAGTAAGCACTTATGGCACAATTTATATCATATAAGTCTTACAATTTCATTTCATACCATGGAACCCAAAAATAGGGTGTTATCCCTCTTGTTCAAACCAAGGAAGTAATGCCCTACTCATTTTGAGGCACTATAGAGAAAATAACCCTACATAGGTCATCACGTAGGGGTAAAATAACATATAAGTAGCCCTACGCCATCATAATACAACATTAAACAACTTCCCTTTAGGTTTCAAGTTCAAAAACCAAGTTTTATAACATTTGGTTCAAGTTTCATAATCGTCTCTCAAGCATTTTTGAGACATTATTTAAGGACCTTATCAATATCTTTTTGGCCCAATTCAAACTCCATTATGTAGTACTAAAGTTGTACTAGATATAGGATTAAAAAGTGTTCCAATCCAAGTTGTTTAGCCTAGGTTTCCAATGCCTCAAACATGGTCCAAGGCTGCAGATTGAAATAATACAAGTGCCAAAACTGCCTTCCAAGCAACTTTAGGTAAATATTTAAAGCTATTGCCAATCTCTTTTTGTCCAACTCCAAGTTCTACATTGTTGTAAGAAAGTTTTACTACAAGTATAATTAAAGAATGGTTCAAGCCTACCCATTTACCTAGGTTAGAAAGCTTGCAAAGGTGCTCACTCAACTCGGTACTGAGCACGAGTCGTGCATGGTAGTACGAGTCGTGCAACTCCCCTGCACGAATGCTCCATGACTCACGACTAGTGTACCACGACTGCAAACCCTTGGTCATGACTCGTGCTCTTAGGCACGAGTCATGCCCTTCACCAGGAGCCACGGTTTGCAGCAACAACAGCAGCAGAACACAACAACACCAACACCAGTTTCTGCCACCTTTGCTCTAAGCTAACTCAAGGCCATTTACAACAATTATCTACCTGGTTTGGGACTCTATATACTCCCTTCCTACCTCATAACACATATATAACATGGATACATTAATTATCAATCCATAATACCACCTTTTGCCAAGTTCATCACACCAACTAAGCTTGTTGCCATTTCAAACCCCAGCTGAAGTTTTCATCATTGCACAACTTGTTAATAACATCATATTAACCACTTTAATCATGTTATGAACAATTATAACAAAAGGACATAACAACTTACCAAGGATTATAAATGAAAAGAGAGAAATACTCGGATGAACTAGCTCAAAACACTTTCCTCAGCAATAGTTTGAAAACAGAATCGACAACCACTTCAAAGCTGAATTTCTAAGATTTTTAGAAGTAGAACAAGGGTTTAGGAACTTCCATGGCTGAGAGAAACAACAAGAAGGCTGAAGAACGTAATAGGCTTCTTAAGGAAGCTTTGAGAGGATATATATAAAGCATTTACAATCAAGCTCCTCAAAGGTTGAAAATCCCACAACCAACTACCTTGAACTTGCAATTACACTTAAGCACCTCAACCATTTTGAACCACTTTCAATCAAGTTTCAAGTGTTGACAAAGAACTACACAACTTCTCTCATTTCCAACATTTAGACATTATAACATTAAATCAAGCTATAACATCTAAAACTCACATAGTGCAACAAAATGGCTCAAAATGAACACGTAAGCAATCAAATGCTAACAAACCAAGGATGATATGCAAGGCATACCCAACCTCACGTGCTTCACGTGTGACCAATATTGTGCCTAGGCTTAGGGTCGTGACAACTACTATAGACTCGACCGAGCATATGAGAACAGAAAGTTGGTATTTTTTGAAGGGTATGCTCGACTGAGCAATATATGGCTCGGCCGAGCAACCCTCAACCCCTAAACCCTAAAAGGGTATGCTCGACCGAGCAACACCAAATACTCAGCCGAGCAACCCTCACTACAAGAAAACAGGGCAACTGAAACGGAATTTTGCAACCGAATTGAAATCAGTTTCAGAGCTGGGGAACTGAAACGGAATTTTGCAACCGAATTGAAATCAGTATCAGAGTAAAAAGTGCTCATTGAAAATTGACGTACACAATTCATTTTGCAACTCATTTTGCAATGGAAAACCATTTTGTCTCTTCATCTGCTTAGTTTGCAACAGTTTTTGAAACAGATGAACTTCTGTTTCAATTTTCCGTTTCAATTTCAGTTGCATTTTGCAACCGAATTGAAATCAGTTTCAGACAATTAATTTTGCAACTCATTTTGCAATGGAAAATCATTTTGTCGCTTCATCTGCTTAGTTTGCAACCGTTTTTGAAACAGATGAACTTCTGTTTCAATTTTCTGTTTCAATTTCAGTTGCATTTTGCAACCGAATTGAAATCAGTTTCAGAGTAAAAAATGCTAATTGAAATGTTTCGAGGGAAAAGTTGGAGGGAAGAATGCCGCTTAGTTTTGAAATGATTTTTGGAAATTTGGTTTCAGTGTGATACTACTAAACTGTGGATACCAGTACCCAACTACAGTCTTGAAGTAGGGGCAATGATCAAGAAGTTCTTGGTTGGATAGGAAGGGAAAGAGTCGAGTTGCTCGGTATAGGGATTTTGTAATCGATGAATAGTTGTAATAGATAAGTCTCTGAAAGTTTCGTGTAGCTAGGAAACTTAATCACACAACAGGCAACGGATGTGAGTTACAGATGTAAGGCACAACCTTACTCACAACCTAAAATCAATAATGTCGAATACAATGAAGAGTATGTAATTTTCTCTCTAAAATTCCGTAGCTTCTCTTGTGCTGAATGCCTTGTATTTATAGTGCACCATGGAGAAGATCTTCATGCAATCGACATCTTCCTTTGTGAGATCTCTTTTCCTATATGAAAACATAAAACACACTCACAAGGAAATCAAATATTAGTAGGTTAGTCCTAATATAAAACTATGTACATAAATAAAAGATATTTACTATATTTACAATTCCTAGTCAAAGTAGGATACTTATAAATCTCCATGAAAGTCCCAAAATCTTCTTACCATAATAGAAGTCTTTTTAAATAAGGAAACATAAATATGTTCCCAAAAACTCACGGTTTCAATCTCCCCCTATTTTGGACTTTCTGGTCAAAACCAAAGATTTATAACAATCACATTTTTATGACCACAGAATATAGAAAAACATAACTCCTCCTGAATGGATGTGTGTTCAGATGTGTGTACTCATCCACACATAAAAACTGCATAGAACAATGTTAGAACAGAATACCAGCAGTCTATTAAGCAAAAGCAAAAACCATTCAGCAAACTCCTAATTAAAGCTATTACAAACCATTGTTTAGAAACTAAAACTAAAACAGAAATTAAAAATTGTTTTAACAACCATTATAGCAAAAGCAGCAAAAAAATTTTCTCCCCCTAAATTAAAGGTCGAAATGTCTCCATTTAAAACTACCACATTGAGCAGAAGAAGAAGCAGAACAAAGAAAGATCCCATTTTCCATTTCCAGAGCTTGATTCTCCCCCTTTTTGACTAGAAAGTTTAGCATGCCATCGAAGGAGATTATCCCTAAGGGCCTTGAGATTATTGGCATGGGCAATGGAGGCTTGAGCTTGAGATTCAGCATCTATAATTGCAGCATCCAAATCCTTCATTTGAGCAACAAAGTTATCTTCAGATGTGGCTTCAGATGTGTCCACATCTGGCATACCAAGCTCAGGAACAGTACCCAAAGGGAGATCCACATGTCTTTGCTTAGGGTCGAGCAGGGTTTTGGATTCCTTAAACAGAGCAAAATTTTCAACCTTTTCTTCTCCTTTCTCAGGCTTAACTCCATTGGCTATCAGGATTTGAGAAATCAAGGAAGGATAGGGTAAAGACCACTTTTTAGATGGTGACTCTCCATAGTCACAGATCTTCCTAAAGATGAAATCACCAAAATTAATATGCCTCTTAATGCCCAATCTATATAGAAGGAGAGCTTGCACCCTAGTAACTGAGGTTTTGTTATTTGAGGGGCAAAGATTGGCAACAAGAATATAATGGAGAAAACAGTAGAGAGAAGATAAAGATCCACTTCCCAAATCCTTTGGCTTCACTGGCCAAGAGGTTACCTTTCCATGGGTAATAGCAGTCACAAGCTCATCATCATCAACAGTAACTAACTCATCCAAGTTATCATTCAAACCAAGCAAATCATTTATGACAGATGGGGAAAAAGGGACAAACACTCCCCTAACATAGACAGAAGGAGGAGAGGAGTAACTTTTATCTAATCCCTTAGGCAAATTGGCATAAAATTCATACACCATTTTAGGATAGAAAGGGAGAGGATGGTCCACAGTTAAAAACAGTCCTCTTTCCTCAAAAAATTTGTCCATACCAAGCTTAACAAAGGTTTCCCTATCCCTTTTCATTTCCACAATAAAAGCCTTAGAGGAAATTAGGCCAAACCTATCAGATGCCTTTTTGGTCAAGAATTTCTTGGAAAAGGGCTTAGGGGTAGAGGTAATGGAGAGAGTTGAAGACATACCCTTTTCAGATTTCTTCCTTGTAGATGTGCGTCTGGATGTGTGCACATCCTCAAATACATCCTTGGCAGGGAATGGAACTTTGATGGACTCAATCTCAGTGTCATCATCAGGAGAGGAATCTAAATCTTGGTCCTCTTTCTCTTGATCAAGCTCTTCTCTCCCTAGCTTGTAATTCTCATCAGATGCAGTATCATCACTGTCAGAGCTTGAATCAGATTCATCATCAATGGGCTCTAAATCAGTAGCAGCCACCTTTTTCTTTCCCCTCAAATCCATTAAAATATTTGCTAAGGGTTCTTCATCACTAAAAGAAATAAAATCCTCAACAGGACTTGAAATCACAGGGGCAGAAGGATCAACAATAGGGACAGACACATTATCCACAGGAGGTGAAATATCAATAGAAGGAGTGGTAATAGGGATAATGGGATCCGATGACACTATGGGAGAGGATGATGGAGCAATAGGATCAACATGGGAAACAGACTCAGCATGGGGAACAGTCTCAACAGGATTAATGGGTTCAACATGGGGAACATTATCAGAAGGGGTAATAATAGGGACAGGATCAACAACTAAGGGAGGAGGAATTGAAGATTGAGCCCTAGTCCTAACAAGAGGAGCAATTACCTCTTCTTCTTCATCATCTTCTTCAAGTGCAATGGCTGTAGAGGGCTTCCCGCCAGGTTTCTTCAAGTTCTTGGCCTTGTCAGATTCTGACAACTTCCGAACCCTATGCGAACGACGAAGATTGCGTTGGGGCACAGGCGTTGCAGCAGGCTTTAGGGGTTTTGCTTGGGAAAGCTTCCTCTTCTTGGTTGAGGAAGGTTCTACAGAGGTAGAGACAGGGGCAACAACCGATGGTGGAATCACCGGAGAGGTTGGAGCCTTAGGGTTTTCAGGGATTGGTTCCAATGTAGGGGATTTAGGAGACGGAGCTTCCATGATTGGGTCAGAAGAGGGTGAAGGAGAGGCGAATTCAGCAAGAAATTTTGAGATCACAGGGTTGACGACAATGGAAGCTTCACCTTTAGCTACAGAGATTGGGGCAACGTCAAGAACGTCTTCTTCCCTAATATTTGAATGATCGGCCATTTAATCAGAAGGATTTTGTTAGGTGGAATAGTAGAAGTAGAAATTAATGCAATGTGTGTGATTGTGTGCAGAGCTTAAGGAAGAACAAGAGGTTTTAGCAAGGGTTTATGGGGGAAGGGACGGATGTGAGAGCTCTTAAATACTCACAGCTCCCCCTTTCCAACTGAAATTTGGAAATCCTTTTCCAAAAAGGTCTCACACAACCTATATTCCTTAGGAGTCCTCCAACGGCTAGAAACCTTTGAGGTTGCCACACACAACCACCTTCTAAGAAATAGGGGATTAAAATAAAACAAGATTTTGATAGATTTTTATGGAAACAAAAATATCTCAGCCATATCTTTATTTAAAAAAAAACAGAATCCCAATTGAATTTTCCAACCTTTTTAAACAAGGATTGATACACACCTTTTTCTTTCATGAAAGATATTGGAGATCAAAAACCTATAAAATCAAAGAATGAATTAAGAAAGAAAATTAATTAACTAGTATATTTACAAAGCTCCTATATGTCCTAAAAAATGCAGTATGCCTAGCATGATGCAAAGACACAGGTGATGGAAATTTTCTCAGCTTATGGATGTGGCATAGGATGTGAGTCACATATAGGGACACATTTAGATCACAAAAAGTCAATGAGCAATAATCCAATCTGCACAGCCTCTAGGATGCATCCACCAATTTTTTGTTGTGGATTTTTGCATTGTGAGTAGCTTTCACTTTACTTGATCCCAAAGATAGCCCTTTTTCCCAATGATCTTATCAAGTTTGATTTCAAGTTTTCTTATGAAAAACACTTGATCACAATGGTATGGCTTCATACTAAGGGTGAAGCAGCTGTTTCTCACATATAATTTTTTCTTTTAAAGCACCCACTGTGAGATACCTAGGAAGGTTATATCAAGTCACCAAAAGGTGACATGAACAGGAAGTGCTCACAATTAAGTGATCAAAAATAATGTCAAAGATGAAGACTCACAAGTGATCACACTGAGAAATTTCGTGCTAATGCATGATATTTTTTTTTTAATTTTTTTTTATAATTTTTTTTTCAGTTAATCTAATCTACAGATGTGTTAGAGGATGTGAGATACATTTGGTCTCACAACCTTAGATATCACACAAGCCAAGAGACTTCCTCAAGGAGGAAAATCTCTCCAAATCTAATGCCTTTGTAAATATATCAGCCAATTGATTTTCAGTCCCAACAAATTCCAGACACACAGTTTTTTGTTCTACAAGATCTCTGATGAAATGATGTCTAATATCAATGTGCTTTGTTCTAGAATGTTGGACATGATTTTTAGATATGTCCAAGGCACTTTTGTTATCACAAAAAGCAGTCAAAACATTGCTATTCAATCCATAATCTTTCAACATTTGATTCATCCAAAGTAATTGTGTGCAGCAACTCCCAAGGGCAAGATATTCAGCTTCAGCAGTGGATAAGGACACACAATTTTGCTTTCTACTATACTAAGATACAAGGTTATTTCCTAGGTAGAAACATCCACCTGTGGTACTCTTTCTATCATCACTATTTCCAGCCCAATCAGAATCAGTGTACCCAACCAAATTGGTGTTTGTTTCTTTAGAGTAATGCAGACCTAGGTTCACAGTCCCACTCACATACCTAATGATTCTTTTCAAGGCTTTAAGATGGGATACTTTAAGGTTGGCTTGGTATCTAGCACAGAGACACACACTGTACATAATGTCAGGTCTACTTGCAGTGAGGTAAAGCAGACTTCCTATCATGCTTCTATAAAGGGTTTGATCAACACTCTCACCATCAGAATCATGACTTAGCTTTTGGGAAGATCCCATTGGGGTTCTTTGATGTGAAGAGTGTTCAAGCTCAAACTTTTTTCACAAGATTCTTGGCATACTTAGACTGTGAAATGAACATGCCATCTTTGAATTGCTTAATCTGTAAACCTAAGAAAAAGTTCAACTCACCTACCATACTCATCTCAAATGTGGAAGTCATGCTATCCACAAATTCAGCTAGCATAGGATCAGAATTTGATCCAAACACAATGTCATCTACATAGATTTGTGCCACAAGAATCTCCTTCTTATTTCTCCTCACAAACAATGTTTTGTCAACCTCACCTCTCTTGAATCCTAGTTGAAGCAAATGGTCAGTCAACCTACCATACCAAGCTCTAGGGGCTTGCTTTAGCCCATACAGAGCTTTCTTCAGCTTATACACATGGTTAGGATACTTGGAGTCCACAAAGCCTTTAGGTTGTTCAACATAGGCTTCCTCATTTAATATCCCATTTAGAAAAGCACTCTTAACATCCATTTGATGAAGAGTAATCTTGAGATAACAAGCAATGGCTAATAAAAGCCTAATGGACTCAATTCTTGCAACAGGGGCAAATGTCTCCTCAAAATCAATTCCCTCAATTTGAGTATAACCTTGAGCAACTAACCTAGCCTTATTTCTAGTTATCACACCTTGCTCATCTGTTTTGTTCTTGAAAATCCATTTGGTTTCTATGATATTACCATGTGAGGGCCTAGGAACAAGAGTCCACACCTCATTTTTCTCAAATTGAATCAATTCATCTTGCATAGCCATAATCCAGTCAGCATCTTTCAATGCTTCAGCAACATTCTTAGGTTCAATTTTTGAAACAAAACAACAGAAACTTACTTGGGAGTATGCTGAGGAGCAACTCCATAAACCAGCCATCTTTCTATAATCAACTTTGTCCTTTTGTCTAGTTCTCACTTGTGCATGCACATCTCCCACAACTTGTGAAGTTGGGTGGTTTTTCTGGATTTTTGAAGGGATATCCTTTGACCTATCCACACACCCATTCACATTACCTTCTGGAGCATCATCCTGATCAGAATCAGAGGAACTGTCCTCAGTTACAGGAGTTTGAGTGGATGTGGGAGCAGATGTGGGTTCAGATGTGGAGGCAGATGTGTCCATATCCTTGGTTACATCCTTATCAGGTTCAACATGTTTATCAGCACTGGAAGCTTCTTTTGATTTTTCAGACTGCTTTCTTCATCCTTCCACCCAAAGAAGCAACCCGAAACATCATCCTCGCCAGCCTTGAGGTTAAGATCAAGTGAGTCATCAAATTTAACATTAGCAGATTCCATAATGGTCTTAGTTTTGAGATTGAAAACTCTGTAAGCTCTACTATTAGTGGAATAGCCCATGAAAATTGCTTTGTCACTCTTTGAATCAAACTTGGACAGGTATTCTCTATCATTGAGAATATAACAAACACATCCAAACACATGAAAATATTTCATAGTTGGTTTCTTTCCAAGGAGGATTTGGTATGGCGTGACAGTGCTACCAATCCTTAGGAACACCCTATTGCCAATGTGGCAAGCAGTGTTTTAAGCTTCTGCCCAAAATTTCTTGGACAAGTTTTTAGAACTTAGCATGACCCTAGCCATTTCTTGCAAAGTTATATTCTTTCTTTCAGCAATTCCATTCTGCTGTGGGGTGATTGGTGCAGAAAACTCATGAGTGATTCCCTTAGAATTGCAAAAATTGGTGAACATTTGATTCTCATATTCAGTACCATGGTCAGACCTAATCCTCACAGTTTTAAGACCATAAAGATTTCTAACCCTTTTGTACCAATTCTTGAATTCTCCAATTGTTTCTGACTTTTCTCTTAAGAACATTACCCAAGTGTACCTAGAATAATCATCAACACACACAAAGGCATACTTTTTCCTACCAAAGCTTTCTACTTCAATAGGTCCCATTAAATCAGTGTGAATCATCTCCAAACATCTAGTTGTGGAGCATTGTTGGACCTTTTTATGTGATGCTTTTGTTTGTTTTCCCTTTTGACATGAACCAGCGGACATCGTGGTTCTTGAAGTTCAGTTTAGGGAGGTCGTTAAGAGCTTCAAACCTTTGAAGTTCTTCCGCAGTTCTGCAGCTAGCATGCCCTAATTTTTGGTGCCACAGATTGACATCATCAGCTTTTGAGCTTAGGCAAGAAAGATTGTCACCAAATTGGTAACAATTGTCAGCAGATCTATGGCCAGAAACACACGTGTATTATCCTTATCAAACACTTCACACAAGTACTTATCAAACTTCACATAAAGATCATCATCACACAGTTGACTGATGCTTATTAGGTTGGCTTTCAAGCCTTCCACATGGTACACATTGTGCAATTTTGGGAGACCCTTAACATCCAGGGTTCCTTTCCCAACAATCTTTCCTTGAGCACCTCCATCAAAATTTACTCTTCCTCCATTAATCACTTCATAGTCTAGAAGGACTGCTTGGTTTCCAGTCATGTGCCTAGAGCACCCACTATCAAAATACCAAGAGCCAGAGACAGTACTCTTGAGGGAGGAGTAAACAACATTGCAGGTGGTAATTGGTTTGGCCACCCACTGTTTAACAGTTTTCTTTTTGGGTTGCAGAGGTCTCAGATTACCAGGATGTGTGTTAGGATGTGCATACATCTTCTCACACATCTGAGGCTGATTGAAGTGACCAGATTTTTTATCAGCCTTGAGTTTGTAACAGAAGGGTCTAATGTGACCAGGAGCAAGGCAGTAATGGCAAATGTAATGCCTCTTCCTAGGTCTTTTCTCACTCAAAATGACTTTTTCTTTAAAAGCTTGTTTTTTCACAATTTTTGAGGTAGAAGCCTCACATCCCTCCTTTACAAAATTATTTTCAAACCCCAAACCAGTTTTGTCACATTGACCCACAGAAAAAGCTTCTTCCATTTTCATTTTACTTTTATTTAACTTAGTAAAAGTATTTTCAGCTTTTTCACATTCATTCTTGAACTTTTCAAGGTCAACTTCTCTTTTGGTCACAAGGACTTCAAGTCTTGCAATGGTATCTTTTTGAGTATCATTTTCCTTTGAAAGAACAGCTTTTTCATCTTCACAAGCAGCTAATTTATCAGACAGAGATTTATTTACCTTAACAAGTACCTCAATCTTGTCCAATCTTTTCATCCAATCTGTATGAAGTTCCTTGTATGTTGCAAAAAGTTCCTCATAGGGAATGTCCCTTTCTTCATCTTCATCATCTGAATCTCCTTTTACAGAGAAACAGTTCAGGAACAGTTCAGATGTGACACCATATGTGTTCACAACTGAGACCACATCCAAGGAATTTTCAGGAGCATTTTCTTCTATATCTGCAGAAAAGGCATTAAATACAGACTTGCAGTTTAAGACAGACATATTAGCCACTTCTTCTTCATCATCCTCACTGTCACTAAGGGTAGCAGTTAAGCTCATTCCCTTCTTTTTAAGTGTGTTAGCACACTCATTGGCATAATGACCATAGCCACGACATGCCCTACATTGGACAGATCCAGATGATTTATTTTCAAAGCTTGGTTTCTTGAATCCAGTGTCAGTGCTGGGTTTTGGTTTTTCAGGAGCACCGAGAGTAGGTTTGTTAGGAAATTTACTTATCCTTCTATTTTTCAGTATTGAACTGAACTTCTTTGAAATAAGAGCTTCATCCTCTTCTTCTAGATTAGACTTGTCAATTTCAGAGGATAATTCCACAAGCTCTTTTGGAAGTGCAGCAGCACTTTTGAGAGCAAGACTGTGTGTTTTGTTCTTTTTCTGAGCCTCAAGGTTAAGCTCAAACACAGTCAAGATTCCTATGATTGTGTCAAGACCTACAGTGTTTGTGTCTTTTGTTTCCTCAATCACAGCCACTTTTATGTTAAACCTCTCAGGTAAGGTCCTTAAAATCTTACTTACAAGTCTTGCATTGGAGATAGATTCTCCTAGACTTGTGCATTCATTTGAAATCTCATGAATCTTAGCAGCATAAGACACAATGTCCTCAGTTTCTTCCATTCGAAGTAACTCAAACCTATCCATTAAAATTCTAAGCCTGGTAGCCTTCACACTTGGTGCTCCCTCACATTGAGTTTGCAATATATCCCAAGCAGTTTTGGCTATACTCTCATTTGTTATAAGCTTGTACATATTCCCAGAAACATGGCTGGAAATAGCACCCATAGCTTTTGAATTATAATTTGCAGCTTGTATTTCATCAAGAGTCCATTGATCTTCAGTTTTTCTTTCGAAAATAGACTCACCAACACCAGAAGGTGGCTTTTTCTCCACAGTAGGAGGTTGCCATGCAACAAGAATACACATCCAAGCCCTTTCATCAATACTTTTGATGTAATTTCGCATCTTAGACTTCCAAAGAGAATAATTGGTGCCATCCAAGACAGGAGGCCTGTTTTGGTGATTTTGGCATTCCATAATGACTACACTTTCTGGATCAACACTCAGTAATATATCGAGAGTTGGCTCTGATACCAATTGAAAGTTTCGTGTAGCTAGGAAACTTAATCACACAATAGGCAACGGATGTGAGTTACAGATGTAAGGCACAACCTTACTCACAACCTAAAATCAATAATGTTGAATACAATGAAGAGTATGTAATTTTCTCTCTAAAATTCCGTAGCTTCTCTTGTGCTGAATGCCTTGTATTTATAGTGCACCATGGAGAAGATCTTCATGCAATCGACATCTTCCTTTGTGAGATCTCTTTTCCTATATGAAAACATAAAACATACTCACAAGGAAATCAAATATTAGTAGGTTAGTCCTAATATAAAACTATGTACATAAATAAAAGATATTTACTATATTTACAATTCCTAGTCAAAGTAGGATGCTTATAAATCTCCATGAAAGTCCCAAAATCTTCTTACCATAATAGAAGTCTTTTTAAATAAGGAAACATAAATATGTTCCAAAAAACTCACGGTTTCAGTCTCACTAATAAACTCTTTTCATAAATGAGTTGAACCCACTATATATAGTGAATTACGTGTCCCCTGAAGGGTTCCTTCACCCCTTGTCATAGGTAAGTCCCCTATGAAAGCAAAGGTATAAACATGTCATAGGTTAGTCCCATGAATCCTGATCTCGGCTGCCTATCTAATACTACTGCAGTTACCTCCATATTGGTGCAACTATAGAACATATAAACTGGAAGTCATGTCCATTGGATGTTTCCCTCCGATGCCTATCCGGGTTTTGTTTCCTACTAAATGAACTTCACCATAACCTCACATCAAGGTACTGTGGGATTGATCATTCTGGGTCCTATGTACTGGGGTGTGGTCCTTGATTAATTACCGTTGGGCCTTAACCGTCCTAGTCATCTGATGGTCTTCTCCAACTAAATGAAGGCCATATATGTGACAATCTTCCATTGGCCGCATCACACAGTTTGAGTTTTCATTAATATGATTTGATGTGATAAACTCATCTGAATGCGAGAATAGAGAGATCTGTAGTATTAATGTGTAATCATGTGAATTGCGCCCTGGCCATGCTTAATGCTACATTTGAGCATAAGTAAACGGACCATTAGTGATTATTACTTAGTGATTATTTCTTTATTAATCCACTTGATTAGTATGGTTTCAATTGAAAGTGTATCTTTGATTTCAAGGCTCTTTTTATTATTTATAAAATGCAAATAGAAAATTTACCTATAATATTTATTTATTTATTTATTTATTTACATTTTAGGAGGATTATACAATTCGAAAGAAAGGTGAGGGTTTTGATTCCACAGCTTGGGTGGATGTAGCTGGTGGTGTTGTAAAGAATCGTTTGTACGGCTTTGATAAGTTGGTTCCTGCATTAGAGATCTTGAGAAGCATCACGATTTCCTCATCTATGTGTTCAAATGGAGATTTCACACAAACACAAGAGTTTGAAGATAAGTTGAACAAAAGAGTTGAGAAAATGAGGGATGAAGTCACGACAAAATTAGAATCCACATATGAGGCTAAATTTGAGGAAATGAAAAATGATTTTCAGATGCAATTCCAAGAGATGCTCAAATCGAGGACTTAGAGATTTCAAGAATCCTCCACGAGCTCCTATGTAGTTTAAAGTATGTCAACTTCACAATTCTACGTAGTTTAACAGCACGATAGTTTAGTATGATAATTTGAGAATTTATTTTGAATGTAATGTTTGAAGCTTTGTTGACTTTATTTGTTTGATTTAAGATATTTAAGTTAAATTTTCAATCAGGTACAATTGAGAAATATTTATAATATTAGTAATATTTTATTTTTAGAAAATAATTTTCTGCAACATAATTTTTCGTTGCAAATTAGGTTGCATGCTTGAAACTGAAAAATTTAGTTGCTAATTTAGTTCTATGTAACATATTTTTAAAACAGAACAATCAGTTGCAATTAGAAACAGAAATAAATCGGTTGCAAATTTTAGAAACAAAAATAACATATTTGAAACAGAACAATTCGTTGCAATTAGAAACAGAAATAAATCAGTTGCAAATTTTAGAAACAAAAATAACATATTTGAAACAGAACAATCAGTTGCAATTAGAAACAGAAATAAATAAGTTGCAAATTTTAGAAACAGAAATAACACATTTGAAACAGAAAAATCAGTTGCAATTAGAAACAGAAATAAATCAGTTGCAAATTTTAGAAACAAAAATAAATCAGTTGTTGTTTGCAACGGATGTAAAAATTGTCCTAGGAAACACATTGCAACAGAATTTGCAACTACTTTTTCCGTTGCAAGGATTTTGCAACCCAAATAGATAAATAGCGACGAGGCTTCCTGCGACTGCCTTTGCAACGGAAATTTTCGGTTGCAAACATCAATTTGCAACCGATTTTCCTGAATTGCAATCGAAAAATCCGTTTCAGTTGCCCTGTTTTCTTGTAGTGCCTCAACCCCTAAAGGGCCTAAACCCTAAAAGGGTATGCTCGACCGAGCAACACCAAGGACTCAGCCGAGCAGATCCAAACCGGATAAACCGGGAAACCGTTAAAACCGTAAACCGTCAAAACCGTAACCGATTTATCCGGTTATCCGGTTCGGTTCCGATTGAGGGGATGCCAAGGTTGAAACCGTCGGTTTTCAACCGTGAACCGGCGGTTTTACCGAACCGGCAATGTCTATAACTCCACCATGTACCCAAACCCTACGGGCTCCCTATATAACCCATTTTTAAACATACCAACCTTTTTACACCGACCCAAAACCCTAAAAATGTCCTCCAACTCCTTCCCGACCACCAAGTCCTTCCTTACCGAAATAAAAAAATTTAGCCGGAGCTATCAAATCCATATCATAAACGAAGATAAAGGAAACAACAACTAAAGCAGCTGATAAGTTGAACCAAATTGTAGAAGAGGGTGATAAAGATGTACACAATATTCAACATTCCTCCCACAATGATTTTGACTTACCTTCTACAATTTGGTTGAGATCAGTTGCTTTGGTTGGTGGGACTGTTTGAGCGTTTGGGTTTACCTTAGATGTTATATATGAATGAATGAAGATTGTTGTTCTAACTTCCAACGGATTTTTTAATTTGATTTGCAGCCAGTTTTGTAATCATGATTGGATTGAATTTAATTGGTTGCAATTAGACCACGGTTCCCTCCCGTAAATTGCTGGTGATAAATACTAGATGAGTAGACCACGAAAAAATCACTCGAGGTCTACATTGTAACGGTCACGATGTGGGTTTGGCGAATAAGTCCCATTATTATGGATCCATACTCTAATATCATAATATATATAAAAAAATGATTAGACGAAGTCAATTCACACATGAGAGAAAGATAATTGATATGAATGATTCAAAATTTATTCACTAGTACAGATTGGATCTTAGGAAACGCACCTTAGATAGCGCTTTTATAAAGCGCTATCTAAGGTGTAAACTTATATAGCGCATCCACATCTTCAAATTTAATAACCAAAGGCAAAAAAAAAAAAAAAATTACTAACATAGCGCATATTAGGGAAACACTACCTTAGTGAAAGCTAACAAAGAGCTTAACAGAAGCGCTATGGTACTAAACGCTTCCTAAGTTATTTTTTTGGTTTTGAGTCCGGATCTTCCCCAAAGCATCAAACACAAATCCCTAGCCCCCTTCTCTCTTGCGATCATTAATACCGTCGAAAATTCTCACTATTTTGACTGAGTCCATGGACGTCCCTTCCTGTTCCGACGACATCGCAGTAGCAGCCTCTCACCTCCATTCGTACCAATCCCATCTCGAGGACTTCCCCAGGCAAAATTGACTACACCCAAAATCGACGAGTTCCCTTCCCAGCCATCTCTATCGTCACCGTACTTCACCCAAAATCGATCGACGAAAGTATTAGTGTTTATCGGTAGCCTAGATAGCGCTTTTATGCGCTATGTAAGGGCAAAAAAAGCGCTATCTAAGCCAATTTTTTGTACTAGTGATTATTAACATTGTATAAACATATATATACAACCTAAAAATTATTAATTAAGAAAATATATAGTTACAAAATGAGAAGGAATACTATTAAAATAAAGAATTATAATAATAAGAAAATTATTACAATACGGATGATAGATGAAGTCAATTTATATATATATATATATATATATATATATATATATATATATAATTGATATGAATGACTTAACCTTTATTATTAACATGGTATAAATATATACTTCCTCCGTCCCACGTGAATACAAACTTATTTCCTTTTTGATCCGTCCCACGTGAATACAAACTGTCCAAAATGGAAATAAATTTATTATTTTATATTCACTCTATCCCACCCACTCATTCTCTCTCTTCATTTTCTACCACACAATTTATTCAACCAACTCCACTCATTCTCTCTCTTCATTTCCTACCACACATTTTCATTATCTTAATAATATTTCTTAATTAATGTGCCCGGAAAAATGGTTTGTAATCACATGGGACGGAGGGAGTATACAATCTAAAAACCAATAAATAAGAAAATATATAAGTACAAAAGGAGAAGGAATACTATTAAAATAAAGAATTATAATAATAAAAAAACTATTAAAATAAAAAAATATAATATTATCAGTTAGAAGATGTTGAGGATTGGCTAGTTAGAAGATGTTAGAGGATTGGCTAATTAGAATTTGAGAGTTCTTTAGTTTGATATATTGATATATTAGTGTTTCAAGAGTTAGAAAACTTTAATTCATTTGTGGTTTAAGATTCATTGAATTTTGGTTTTTGTGTAATAAATGTTTTTCTTTGGATTTATGGAAATTAGTTGGGTTAGTGATTAGAAATGGTGACGTGTCCAGACTATGGAATTCCGAATCAAAATTTTAATTTCTTTATGAAAATTAAATAAAAAAATAAAAATATTTATTTTGCGAAATAATGAATAATAGTAATGTTTAGCAATCCAACAAATCCTTATCCTTCAAACAATCAGGCTCATCAATTCGCAATCATTAGGCATTGTAAGCCAATAGAAAAAAATGAAGAAATTAAGACCCCAAAGCCCTAATCTTATTTCTTATACACCCACACATCCACATCATATATATATGTAGTCCATGGTGCATGAGAATATCATACCCAATAAATATATTATCTCAAACAAAATATTTTTTTTCACAGTTTATTTATTATTAAAATGAAAAAAAAAATATATTATTGGAGTCACTAGTAACAACTTATTGATTTTTATCAATAAATAATGTTACTTTAAAAAATGTTTTTTAGTTATTAGCGTATATTGCGAATTTATGTTACGGAGTATAATGTTATAGACTCCCTATCTGTTGGGGAATTAGTGGTATACGATCATTACTTGTCTCATATTAAATGTAAAAGAAAGATATAACATGCATATGCATACATATGAAAAGTAATAAAAGACAGAACACTCACAATTTGTTCACTCAATTCATCCCTTTGGACTATGTCCGGAGGCACTATCAAGTTAGGATATTCGATATTATCATAATCTACAAATAAATCCATGATCTACTACAGAGTCATCACCTATATCTATGTAAACACACCACTCACCCTTACTTCCCATAGAAACAAATTAAATCATCCGTGAAATGTCCCTAAGGGCACCCTAAAAACTATCAATGTCTTTTACTCTCTTTGACTAATTTTTCTAGCACCTTGTATTTATTCATGAACAACAAATTTAAACTGGATTTCAATTCCTTCTTCTAAAAAGTATCATTCTTCTTGTACAAGAAAGGAATTCAGTTACCAAAATAGACCCACGCACAATAAGAAAAACAATCTATCGAAAAATCCTAGTCTGACCCAACTTCTGCCCTTCTCGTGTGTTATACCTTGCACTACCGTGCAATAAAAATTCCCGTTCTCAGATTTTGGCCCTAAACATAAAAAAAATGGAAAAGGAAAAAATATACTACCTCCGCCCATTGCAAAAGGCACAAAATGAATTTTGTATAAAAATTTAGAAGAGTGTATAGTGGAGTACGTATTGTGAGTATGAAAAATGATGTAGGAGAGAAAAAGTGAGATTGGAAATAGTAAGTGAATAAATGATGTGAGTATGACAAAAAGCAGAATTAATAAAAAAATTCCTTTTGGGGCTTGTGTCTTTCGTAATAAAACATAAAAATTGGGCTTTTATGTCTTTTATAATGAGACGGCGGGAATATTGTATACTAGGTTAGATAGGATTACCTTACTCTTCTTGGGATATCTATAGTATAAATGAAGGCCCCCTTTGCTACAGTTAAGTGAATAGTTCCATCAGCGGAAATGATCATTTTGCCCTCACTATTCACTTCCTTTCCCATTTCGCCCTTAAAAAAAAAAAAAATTAAATTAAAATTTTTTTTTTAAATTAATTTTTTTTTTTTAAAATATAGTTTTAAAAAAATGTGGCCTTGGACACGGGCATATTTAAAAAAAAAAATTAAATCTATAGTATAAATGAAGGCCCCCTTTGCTACAGTTAAGTGAATAGTTCCATCAGCGAAAATGACCATTTTGCCCTCACTATTCACTTCCTTTCCCATTTCGCCCTTAAAAAAAAAAAATTTAAATTAAAATTTTTTTTTTAAATTAATTTTTTTTTTTAAAATATAGTTTTAAAAAAATGTGGCCTTGGACACGGGCATATTTAAAAAAAAAAATTAAATTAAAAAAAAAATTAAAAAAAAAAAAAACAAAAAACAAAAAACGTGGCCTTGGACACGGGCTTAGGCTAGTTTCATATAATTAATAGTACACTTTGCTTTCGGTTACTAAGCTATACTCCCTCCGTCCCGGCCGACTTAGGACTTTTTGCCATTTTGGGCGTCTCACCCGACTTAGGACGGCTCAAAATGGAAATCTTAAATCACTATTCTCTCCACTCATTCTCTCTCCTACATTATTTTAATACTCACAACACCATTATAATTTACTATTCCCTCCACTCATTCTCTCTCCTATTTTTAAATTACACTCACAACATTTACCTTTTCCTTAATCCCCGTGCCATTTCAAAAAATCCTAAGTCAACGGGGACGGAGGGAGTAAATAATTGATTTTTTCTTACATATTTTTTTTTTTGCCCTCTTTTTCTCTTTTTTAAGAAGGGGATCAACACATTTCACCGCTCCCCCCTTGATGCACTTTACAGAGGTGCCTAGCTATGCTAGGGAGGGCAATGTCATTCCCTCTAACCACTGGTGGGGAAATCGAACACATAATTTCCAGGTTGGAAGCCATGAACTCTAACCATCAGGCTAAGACCCCGCGTGCTTTTTCTTACATATTTATTTATAACAATAAATGATAGGGAGTAGTTATTGCCACTACTTTGATTATCCACTAAATCATTAATATTTAAATAAAATTAATTGTTTGTTTGGACCAAATTGCCCATATAAACTCGCCAAACTCTCCAAGTATAAATCTAAAAGAAACTACCCAAATCATCCTTTAGACTATTTTCATCAGTCACCCAATCCAGCCCAACTTTAAATAAAATATTAATTTTTCTTACTTTTATATACACAATTCTCAATTTTATATAATTTATATTTTCATCAGTGACCCAACCTAACCCAGCCCAACCTTTTAATAAAATATTTATTTTTCTTTACTCCAACTTACCTAAAATACTTATCATTTTATTTTTTAAATAATGTATTAGTAATAATATTTCTAAAATTACCCGTACAATTATTAAAAATAATTACACATACAATTATAAAAAAAATTATGAATTTTGATATATTTTTTATTTTATATAATTATATAAAATATACTCCCTCTGTCCCAGACCACGGGTCCTGGGGTTGAATTTCACGTTTCTTAAGATTTTTTTTAAAAAATGAATAAAGAATTGTAAGTAGGTAGAAGATTAGAGGAGAGGGAATGTAAAAGTTAATTGTGGGGTAGAGAATAGTAGTTAATGATTGATTTTTTTATAAGTGGGTAGAAGATTAGAGGAAAGAAAATGTATAAGTTAAATGTGGGGTAGGAAATGGTAGTTAATGATTGGTTTTTTTTTTTTGTAAATATGTTAATATTATAAGGATATAATGAATGCTTTTTTTGTAAATATATTTAAATTATAAGGATATAAATGTCCGAAACACTGTTCAAAACTTGCTATTTATGAAAGGGACTCTTGAAGTGAGACAGATCAAAAGGAAAAGTAGGATCCTTGAATTGAGACGGAGGGAGTACTAATTTTAAAAATATATTTATATAAATACATGTCACCCAATAAAAGGGTGACATGTGTACAAAATATGGGAACAATTTGATGACCCAACTAGGGGTTTGGGGGTTGGCTGGTCGCCATAGGTTGCCCATTTTCATAACTTTTTGTTTTTTTTTTTTGTTTTTTGTGTGTGTTTTGACCCTAATAGTGACCCAACAATGGGAGTCACCGGTGGAAGTATTCTTATATTTATCATATCTCTCATTAATGAAGAAATATGTGAATGGTATTAGGCTCTAATAGTTAATAGTCAAATGAAACCCTAAGAATTTCTTGCTCAATGACGTATACTCCTTCCTGCTGCCTCATTTTCAATCTTAGTCAATTCAAACAAATGAGTTGGAATCAACAAACAGAAAAAAAAGGTATAGATACAATAAACATAGCATAATACTACACGTTAAGTACTAGTATTATTCACCCGTGCACAAGGCACGGGCCACTGTTAGTTTCTAATTATTGATAGAACTTATTTTTAATTGCTTACTATTATAAAAAACAAAATTAATGTTTAAATTAAAATTAAAATAAAAAGGGATTAATGATCGTAAAATAAGAAGACATTTTCTTAATCGCATCCCAACCATTACTCTCTTCTCTAAAACTCAATTAAACCCACCATAATAATAGTAGCAATTAATTTTTTTTTTCGTTTCAAGCAGTAGTAATATTTTCCATTATAAATATTCAAATTCATTTCAAAATAATATTCAAATTTATTTGTATCAAAACAAATTTAGATATCCATCTTGAAGCGGAGTGATTACCGTATATAAAGCATTTTTTATTTTTATTTATTTTTAGAGAAAAAGACAATGTCTTCTAAATTTTATAGATATAACATAAATAATCTTCATTTGCATGAAACCATATTATGCAACCCACACCCACACCCACACCCACACCATCAACTGCCAAGCCACTACCCTCTCACATCCACCCGTCCACCCTTTCCATCTCATCTCATCTCATCTCATCTCATCTCATCTCATCTCATCTCACCTCACCCATTACTCTGTTCCTTTAACCAAAACCCTCATTCATTCTCAACTTACTTTTTTGTATTTACTTTTCAGCTCTATAAAATTCTGACTTTTTTTCTCTTTTCTTTTTTCTGTTATCTTTCTCAGTTTAAGAACCTAAAAAATCTTAATCATACAAAAGATGGTCAAAAATTAGAATACAACCCTATTAACTTTGAAATAAATAGTTACTTTGAAGATTTAAATTTGCTATTGATTAATGAAACAACCCTATTAATATTCTTTAGAAAGCAACACACACACAAAAAAAAAAAAAAAGAGATAGAGAGAGAGAGAGAAAAACATGCAAGCAAAAAAGTTACTCAATTCAACATTTTGTTTTTAGTAACTTTTTCTGGTCTCATGAATATGAACCCATAAATCATCAGAATTTCAAAGAGTAAACACAATTGTTACTATATTACATCCACAGAGCATGCTCCTTTTAAAACTCAGTAAACAAAATACAGTATTCATAAGAAAATTTGGAAAAAATAGTAAAACTGACAGAAAATAATAACATCATTCAGCAAACTTTGAACGATATACAAACACACAAAAAGAAACAAAGGAGATTTTTTCCTTTTTACAGAAGGGTGGGAGACGGGTCAGTATCCCCACCCCTTCAAATTTGGTAGTATGGATTAATGGAACAACCCCATTAATTTCCACCAAGAAATTTAATAACAATAAAATAATAAATATTAAAAATATTGAGAAAGCAACACCCAAAATCAAAAAATCAAAAGATCAAAAGCCAAGAGCACCTTGGCATGTGTACCGGGGAAAAGAAATGCAAGCAAAAAAGGTCTCCAAAATTACCAAAAAAAAAAAATTGCAATGGCATCAATTTGTACATACTTTTTTAGGATGTAAAAATTTGCAAGCTCTGATAAATAGCAACATGCTTCAGGTTGTGGTCCTTTCTTCTCAATGAACCCAAATTAACTCTTATGCCCACCCCACATTAAAACACACACATGGACATTTAGTTGGAGCCGGAGTAGATAAGAGGGAATGGGAAGTCGGAAGTTTTGTTTTTTCAGAAGGATGGGAAGTTTAAACAGGATTTGAGGAGGGAAGTGGGATGTTAAAGACGGTTGAGGGAGGGGGAAGAATTTAGGCCGTCAGATTGAATTTATAAGAATCAATCTGGACCACTCTTTATCTCGGCGGTTACTTCCTTTTCCTATTGTAATATAGATTTTGATTCCTCAATTCTCACCTTAATTAATTAGTTCACAAAGATTATTAATTTTGATTTGCTCTGTCAAACCTTTTTGTGAAAATTCTCTGTATTGTTATGACTTCCCTACTTGCAGATTTTTCTTGTATCTAATGAAAAATATAGAGGGAATATAGATGTAAGAATGATTATGTGCTTATTGGTTGTGAATATATATCGAAATCGTTGTAACGTTGTCGGTGATAATTGACAACATTGCGTATCACTCTCAACTGCTGAATCTGAATATGTAGCAGTCAGGAGTTGTTGTTCACAACTTATTTGATTAAAACATATGTTAGATGATTATGGTCTTGAGAGTAATATGTTAATCATGTATTGTGATAACTTAAGTGCTATAAATATTTCCAAAAACCAAGTTCAACACTCTCGCACCAAACATATAGACATCCGTCACCATTTTCTTAGGAACTTAGTTGAAAAAGGATTAATAAACTTAGAGCATATTGATACAAAGCATCAACTTGCTGACATATTCACTAAGGCCCTTGATCATGAGAGATTTTCAGATTTGAAAAGCTCTCTTGATATTTGTATTTTTTTTGAAAAAATATCTGTTTCATGGTGCTACCTCAAGTGTTGTCAACACTTTTGGTAACATGTGATAGTGTATATATAATATATATATATATATATAGATATATATATATATATATATATATATATATATATATATATATATATATATATATATATATATATATATATATATATATATATATATATATATATATATATATATATATATATATATATATATATATATATATATATACCATTTTAGTTTGTTAAAATCCCGATGGGGGCACATGCTGCTGACCTTTTTGTTATAGTAGGTTAAGACTTAAGTTAACTTGTTTTGTCAAAATACCCTTCAATCTCAAAAGTGAAAGTCACTAATCTTTTTGATAAAAGGCAAAAAACACTTTTATTATTCCTTTAGTAAATCGGGACACGACGTTCACTGCGACGATGTTCTCTTGTCAAATGGGAATAGTTTCTATTGAATTTGAACTAAGTATTAGAAACATGGAGTTCGCTGCTACAGTGTATCCTACTTGAAAGGTTCAAATCACTAAAATTTTTACACTAAAAAAGAACTTGGAGCACGGAGCTCGCTACTACGATGCTTCCTTGTTTATGAAGTAATAAAAACTTAAGGCTTGGTATGCCTAAAGTGCTTAAAAATGAGGTTCGTTATGCCTCAAGTGCTTGAAAATGAGGATTGTTATGCCTCAAGTGCTTGAAAATAAAGACTTGTTATGCCTCAAGTGTTCGAAAATGAAGAAAATTAAGAATATTTTCAAAAGGGTTATTTTGATACATGTGTTAACTTCAGTGTTACCATCATATATAATATAAACAACAAAACTATTTAGAGCCTCCAGAAAAGGCCACGTCAAAGGCCACGTCATCAGCTCCATTTCCAACTCATTTTTATTCTAGATTTTAATTAAAAAAATTCACCATTGGTTATATACTTGCAATTAAAACTAAAATTTTAAAAATTTCTTCCGGATGATTCATTGTTTTTCACGGGAATAGCAGGCAACAAATATAAGATAACTTTTAGAATTTTGAGATAAACACGATTATTCAAATTTTTTGACGAGATAAACAAAGAGTCTAAAATCATATCCCACAGATAAATCGCTCTTCCGATCTCCTCTCTCTCTCTCTCTCTCTCAAGTCGATCTCCTCTTCAGGTTTCGATTCAAAATTCCGATCTCCTCTCTCAAGTCGATCAGCATCTTCAGGTTCCGCCTCAAAATTCATTTTTTTTTTCTGTTTTTCTCTATTCGTTGTTTCATTCTTGATGGAACCAGTTGAGAATTCCTTATCGACAGTGAGTTTTGTTGTAATTCGTTTTTTTATTTGATTTTTTCGTTGTTAATTCAGTTTTAGTCATGTTCGTTAGTTCGGCTTTGATTGTTAGGGCGTCTGTTTAGTGTTTATTGTCCTATGAGAGTTTTCCCTTTCGATTGTTTATTTTGAAACTAATTGAAAGTTTTGGGGGATAATTATTGTGGATATGATTTGGAACTATCTCTTGATTTATATTTGTGATTGGGACTCATCAAGTAATGCAATTCTGTGAATTTTATTTGCATTCCTGTGATGAAAAGTGATAGGTGTGTCTTTTTTTACTTATCTGAGATTTCGGAGATTTCAAATTTTTAAATGCTGTTATATTTGCTGAAGTGAAATTCATGAACTCTAGGGCAAAATTCTTGAATTCTAGGGCTAATTAACTTCTTATTATTAGTCCTTCTTTCCTGTTTCACTTTTAAAAGTACGTGATGGATAATCTTCTTTTATATGTTATCATCTCATTTGTGATAACATATAAAAGGAAATACAAGTAATAAGAAGAGACATCATGTTTTGGATTCCTAAGGACTTAATTATTTATTTTGCAGTGGGCCACATTCTTGGATTCTGAAGGCCGTGTAATGGATTCAGAGGCTTTAAGGAAGAGAATTTTTTATGGAGGAGTTGAGCACAATTTGCGGAAAGAGGTTAAGATATTGTGGCATTATAAGTTATCTTTTTGTTTTTTCTTTTGAATTGCTCAATTTATGAGTTTCATTTATAATTTCGTGTCCTGGTCATTCTTATTGTAGTATTATCCATATGATTCGTCTTGTGCGGAGAGGGAGTATCATGTGGCAGTAAAGAAGTCCGAGTACGAGATTATAAAAAGCCAGTGGCAGGTCTGTGGTTCTTCTTGGACGCATTATATATCCATATACGTGTGTGTGTTTGTATGGGTTGTGTATGTGATTCTTTAAAACAAAACTACCTTCTAACAGATGAATTCAAAGGGTGCATGATGTATAGAATGAAAATATATTATTGATCCCTATAGAATTAAGATCGTGCAAATTTTATGGTAAGGAATCGTAACTCGATTAGTTGGTTAAATCAGAATCTCACTCCTTAAAAATAAAATATATCCTTTTACCGTCAAAAGGAGGCCCAACAAGGTCACAAATGACCAATCTCCTTCGCCTGTACCGCATCCACATTTTTCTTTTTCGATTATAACTACGTATAGGTCGGGTACTGATATTTGGCCAAACCTTAGGGGTGGGCGCTGAATTTAACCCCATCTAGATGTGTGCCTGTGTGTCTATATCTGTGTACTTCGGAAATGCATTCGTCCCATATGGGCAAAGGGTGCTATTGTCAGTTTAGTTTCCATTGAGATGATTATTAATATTGAGTATCATCCAATATGTATGTGGACTATGGAGTTTGATTCACAAACTTTTGGCATAATTTTGGGTAACCCTTACCCTTTGAGTTCTAGACGATATCAAACTCAGATTATTTGACCATTCTGTGAAAGTTTCTTGCTGATGCAGGTAATATTGGCTACAAATATTGCAGAATCATCAGTCACAATTCCAAAGGTGGCATATGTCATAGATTCATGCCGATCATTGCAAGTTTATTGCAGAATCAAATCTTCATTTATTTCTCTTCTTGCATAAATTTTCTAAAGTGTTATGTTTTGTGTACGTTTTCAGGCTGCTTTTCCAGCGGAGAGCGCAACAGCGACGAAATCAAGAAAAAGAAAGGTAATCTTGAATTCCACCTAGATCAAATTATGATTAATTTTCCGGGACGGAGGGAATATATGATTTTCATTTATATGCCATTCATGAAGTAAATTGGGGATTGGTTTCGTGAAGTTTATATTGGGCTTTGTTGTTGCAGTCATTTGCTGAACTTAAAGAAGTAGAAGGCTTTCTTTTGGAAAAAAGGACTCATTTAAAGAAGGTACTCTCCCTCTCCTTATAGATTATATTTTCTCTTAGATCACAAGTTAGTTTTTATGCAATATGTATTTAATCGATTTCAGATCGTAAATATTTACATCATCATTTGAACTTCATAGAAGCATTAATTGTGTTTTGTTTAATTTCATGGATTTGATTAGCCGATTAAAAGGACCTTCCGCCTGATGTAGTAGATGGTAATGCATCTGGAAATCCAAAATAATGTTTGAGAAGTTTAGGCTATCATCTCATTTGTGATCAACTGTTTGATGAATTGTCTCAGTTAAAACGGGCTCTAAATATACTTCGAAAAGCAGGAAGGATGTCATCTAATGAATCAGATTCATACGCACCAAAAACTATTCTCATAACTGGAGCAGCTGGCTTCATTGCATCCCATGTAACCAACCGGGTTGTCAAGAAGTACCCACAGTACAGGATCGTGGTCCTTGATAAACTCGACTACTGCTCAAGCCTCAAGAATCTACAACCAAGCTTCTCCAATTTCGAATTTCAAGTTTGTCAAGGATGACATTGCAAGTTCCGATCTCATAAACAGGTGTGACTATTGATAATTGGTTTTGAATTTCTTTGGAAATCAGGGACTGTGTGGAGAAGTGGCTGAAGGTTCATGGGACATGTCCTGTTTGTAGGTACAGGATGCCTGTTGATGATGATGATGATTTGGGGAAGAAGATTGAAAGTGATCAAACAATGGAGTCAAATGAGGGGAGGGGGAGAGGGATTTGGGTTAGTGTTTCCATCAGGAATGAAGAAGATTCAAGAAGTCAAAGTGGTTCTCCTTCGGATGATTTTTCATAGGGCATCATTTAATTGAATTAATGGGTTAGAAAGATTTTTCTTTTAATTTTATTTGTACAAAGTGGGTTATGTATTTTGATTTTTGGAAATAGATTGAAGGGTTGGTTTTGCATTAGAATATTGCTTAATTTTTAATGTTGGTGATTTGGGCCCAAAATATCATACTCCCGTCCCACTTGAATTTGAATAATTCTTTCTTTTTGATTTGCTTCGGATTAAAAGTTTCTTTTTATTTTTATAAATGATAAATTTTAAATATTGTTTCGGATATTTATACTCTTATTAAAAAAATCGGATATAATACATACATGAGTTGGTCTTATAAAAAACTAGTTTTTTGTTAAGCTTAAGGAAAAACGTGTTTTCAAAATGCACGGTGGCAATTTTGTAATTACTGGCAACCATGTTCAAAATAAACGGTGGCATTTTTGTAATTACTGGTTTCCCCGTTTATGCCAATGTTAATGATCACAATGGATAAAGTGCCACCCATGTATCACAAAATGCCAGTGAAAAGTGCGCACCAATTTAACAAAGTGCCAGTAATCTGGCACCGGCACTTTGTTAAACCGGCACCGGCACTTTTATACGGGCACTTTTATACACATGAACGGGCACTCTTCACACCGGCACTGCTCAACTAACACCGGCACTTTGTTACACTAATATTTTTGCTGGCTCTCAAAAACACAAGCACTGGCATTCAAAAAAACATGAACTGGCATTCAAAATCACGTACACTGGCACTCAAATACACAGACACTGGCACTCAAAAAACACTGATAATCATTTTTGCTGGCATTCAAAAAATATGGACTGGCACTCTATTTTACACAGACTGGGACTTGATTATACACTAACGGGCACTCTGTTATATATCAACTGGCACTCAAAAAACACTGATAATTATTTTTGCTGACATTCAAAAAATATGAACTGGCATTTCAAAAACATGTACTGGCATTCGTAAAAATGTGGACTGGCATTCTAAATAAGTGGGACGGTGGTTACAGACTGGCATTCAAAATCTCTATCTCTCTCTCTCTAAACGCAATTCTCTCTCTAATCGTCAACCAGATTTCAATGCCATCGCCAAACAGATTTCAATCTCCGATCAATGCCATCGCCAAACAGATTTCAACATGTCGCCATTAATGGCTCCCCAACAATCAGATTTCAACATGTCGCCAAACAGGGAGCTAGGAGTTGGGGGCGGCGTCGATTGGGATAGAGAGAGAGATGGAAGCGAGGTGATGAGAAGGTGATTGGGTCACCGGTGAGGGAGATTCAGGGACTTGGGTCGCCGGAGATAATCTGGTGGTGAGGACGATTGGTGAGGACGATGGGGTCTCTGTTGGCGATTGAAGACGCAGAGCTTCCCCAGGGCAAACAGAGTGATCGGAGCTCCAAATTGGCCGGACGAAGGTGAGATTCGAAGGTGAGGAGGAGGTTGAGATCGGTTCGCCGATTGATTTGGGGGCTCCTCCTCTGCGTATTTGCGTATTGCGTAAAACACGTTTTTTGTTAAGCTTAACAAAAAACGCGTTTTTTGTGAGTTTTTCGCTACATATAATAGGATAATTAAAAATTCCGAAAAAAAAAAAAATAGGATAAGTGGTGAAAATAGGATTTCTACATATTAAAATTTGGATAAATCTTTTTCAATTATGATTATTTCGGATATTTCGGATATTTCTAGATTTTAATTCAAAAAATATAGGATAAGTGTTTTTTTTTTCATATACTAACAGAGGTTTTTTATAACTTGGTGTCTTTTTCAATTATGATTATTTCGGATATTTCCGAAATTAGGATAAGTTTTTTTTAATTAATAAATCTGATGATTGAAGTACTCATTTTTTTCCTAACCTTGTGTCCTCATTATTAATAATTATTAATAAGAATGCAATACACTTTAGTTACTACCTACCTGGATATGAAAATGCAACAAACACATTATTTGAAGTACACATTTATTTTTCAAAAATTACTCAATTTTTTTTCCGTGTTTTCCCTTTTCAAAATCAGTACTCATTTTTTTTTTAAGTTTTGATAAATCTTTTAATTCTACTGTTATCTCAAATATTTGAGATTTATCCGAATATATTACTCAATTTTTTTCGGATTTATGAAAAAACAAAACGCTTAGATAATTTTTTTAGCCTATAAATATGAAGTCATTCATCTATATTTCGTACTCCCTCCGTCCCATTACAAACCACAAACTTTCCTTTTTGGTCGTCCCATTACAAACCACAAACTTCCTAAAATGGAAAGGAATCTTTACTATTCCCTCCACTCATTCTCTCTCCTACATTATTTTAATACTCACAACACCATTATAATTCACTATTCTCTCCACTATAATTCACTTTTCCTTAATTCCCGTGTCTACAGTAAATTTCCTCTTACTAATGGGACGGAGGGAGTATATAACTGTTTTTTTTTCTTCACATTCAACTCTTCAAATTTCTTTTGTGTATTCAATTACAATGGTTTCCATTGACCAACTTCCTATGGAACTTATAATTGAAATTTTTCTTCGCGTTCTTGCAAATTCGTTTTTCGATTTCGTTAATCTTAAATCAACTTCTAGGATCTTTTGGGAGGCAGGGAATGATGATTATATATATCAGCAAGGTTCTGCATTTGAATGTTGAATCATATAGCAGGTGCCATGGAATTCAAGGATTTGAGAACTGTAAATCACGTTGTTCATCCCGATTTCAAATCTGCATGTTACGCTCTGGGATTATTAGATGATGACAAGGAATATGTTGATGGAATTATAGAAGCGAGTCATTGGAGGTTGCCCGATAGTCTGAGAAGATTATTTTCTATGTTGCTACTATCTAATAGTATGTCGAATCCGGGAGAGGTATGGGAGAAGACTTGGCACTTATTAACTGATGATATAGAGTACAATTATCGTAGGATGCACGATAATCCAGGTATTCCGTTCCATGTTTACATATTTGTTTTACAATAAATATCAATTATGATTTTATTTCTACTTTACAGTTATACAATATGATTCTATATATTTATCTATATTAATATATTTATTTTGTTTATTATAATTTCAGGTTTGAAATTAATTAATGAACAGGTCCAGAATCTTGCTTTGGCGGAAATTGAGAAGTTACTGATCGAGAATTGCAGCAGTCTCCATAAATTAAAGACATGCCTAAACCGGTGGGCAATGTGATTGGTGATGCAATAAATAAGCTCATTCTGGATGAGACATCTTATGACATTGATGAGATGAAAGCTGAGCACTTCAGATTACATCCTCGCCAATGCCCGAGCAAAAGAGTGTTTATGATAAGATTATGTCGGCTGTTGATCGAGGAAACGGTGGTGTGTTTTTCCTCTATGGTTATGGTGGTACGGGAAAGACCTTCTTATGGAAAACACTCGTGTTCTCGCATTAAGGAGCAGGAGAGATATTGTTCTTCCCGTTGCTTCCAGCCGCATAGCTTCATTGCTCCTTCCGAAAGGTAGGACCGCACATTCTAGGTTCGGTATCCCGATACAGTAAACGAGAGCTCAACTTGGCAAAAGAAACTAAAGTCGGGTACGGATGAGGCAAAGACTTCTACGTAAAACCAAACTAATTATATGGGACGAAGCTCCAATGGCTCATAAACATTGTTTTGAGGCTCTCGATCGTAGCCTCCGAGATATTATTCGTACACCCGAGGGGAGATATTCCAATAAACCATTTGGAGGTTTAGTTATTATATTCGGTGGTGACTTGTAGTATTTTACCTGTTGTTCCTAAAGGGAGTAGGCATGATATTGTGCATGCCGCACTCTGCTCATCCAAAATATGGAATGACCGTGGAGGTTCTCGCATTGACGCATAATATGAGACTGCAGGTAATTCTTAAATAGCCTTTATTCATTTGCTTAAATATTTTTATTTCAATTTAAGTAATTTGTATATATTTAACTTAATGTAGGGTGATTCTACTTCTCATAATTCCGAAGAGATAAGAGATTTCGCTCAGTGGCTCTTGAGTGTCGGAGATGGGATTGCCGGTGGAGATAATGATGGAAAAATTGACATTAACCTTCCCGATGATATATCGATTCGAGAGGCTTCGCATCCTATTGCAAAAATAGTCGAATCTATATATCCCGACTTATTGCAAAATAAGGATGTTGAAGGATTTTTCCGCACTAGAGCTGTGCTTGCTCCAACAAATGAGATTGTCGATAACATAAATGATTATGTCATGTCACTCTTTCCGAGAGACGAAGTTGAATATATGAGTTCTGATGCCATTTGTAAGGATGAGGAAAATGGTGCTGAAGATATATTCTCACCTGAATTTCTAAACACTATCAAGTGTTCTGGATTGACAAATCACATTATTAAGCTGAAGGTTGGGTGTATAGTAATGCTTTTGAGAAATCTTGATCAAGCTGCTGAATTGTGTAACGGCATCATAATGATTGTCACTCAATTAGGTAAATACAGTAATTTTTTATTTTTTATATACGTATAAGTTAATAATTAATTTTGTTACATATATGTAGGTAAGCACGTAGTCGAAGCCAAGATGCTTTCGGGAAAGAATGCTGGCATGAAGGTGCTTATTCCTAGAATGATAATGTCTCCGTCAGATGTGACAAAATTTCCGGTTAGATTCCAAAGAAGGCAATTTCCACTTGCCGTTTCTTTTGCTATGACAATCAACAAGAGTCGTGGACAATCTCTTTCCCATGTAGGACTATATCTTTCACACTGTTTTCGATCACGACAACTTTATGTAGCATTTTCCGTAGTAACCGCAAGAGAGGACTTAAAGTTATTATTTGTGATTCAGATGCTCAAACATATGACAAGACGCTGAATGTAGTCTACAAGGAAGTTTTCGACAGACTCTGAGAATTTATGTCGCACAATTTGTGGTTAAACAAAAGTATTGAAATTTCTTATTATTTTCTTTGTTTTTTTTTGTTTTTCTTTAAATATATAGGAGATGGAAGAGATTATGTTGACACTTAGACTCACACTATTAAACTCACGCTATTGTAACCATATATCTTCATCTTCCAAAGTTGTAACACTAAAATCTTAATAATTTTTTTTGGTTAGGCAGGGACCTAACCTCCCGTGGTTTTGTGCCGGCGAGATAGTTGTCTCAAGGGCTTTCCACGTTACATCATGTGTCAACATCTTTTTTCTGTATTAATTATATTCCTAATATCCGCTACATTGATTATCAAATTAGATTTATATTGTTATTTAAATATCAATTAAAACACATAAATAATTATTTACTTAATAAAAAAAAATTATTCACCGTCGGGTACCGACGGGTTACTGACTAGTATAATATAAACAACAGAACTATTTAGAGCCTCCAGAAAAGGCCACGTCAAAGGCCACGTCATCAGCAACAATTTCCAACTCATTTTTATTCCAATTGATCAGCCATATTTTTATTTATTACCGAAAATAAAAAAAAATTGAAATTTAGATAAAATTTAAAATTTTGATAAGATATATCTAACTTTAAATTTCTAGATTATATTTATCTGTAACAATTTTTTCAAATGTGGATAATATATTCCGATAAATCTAAATTTTTTGAAATTTAGAAAAGATATTATCTGAGCATAACAAATCATGATTTTTATTTTTTTCATGCGTATTAATTTTTACTTCCCTCAAATATACCCCAAGTTTTTGGATATTCTCTTTTTATCCATTTATCTTTCATACCCACTATTTAAGTCCCTTGAATAACCCCTACATGGTACGTACAAGGTTTGCTCGATCTACTATAAATTCTGTACCATCAAGGATATAGCAAATTACCGATTCTGCCCCCAACTTTCTCGCTCTATTTTCTCTCTCCTCCCTCTTGCGGAAGAACAAAAAAGATGGCTTTGCTCAAGGGTTTTCATATTTCTGATGTCCCCTGTCTCGATCAAATACCTCAAAATACAGCATTCTCTCCCCGTCCGATCGGAGGCGGCGGTGAAGGCAATACGATGCCGCCGAGAAAGTTTCTGGTGATGGGACACAGGCGAACCGGGATGAACTTGCTCCAATCGCCTGATCGGAGAATGAAGGCGATCAAAGAGAATTCGCTTCTGGCTTTCAATGCTGCCGCCAAATTCGACCTTGATTTTGTTGAATTCGACGTTCAGTTGAGGATATTTCTTATGTTGCAATTATACCTTGTGTAATCCTTTTCCTATAATCCTTTTCCTAATGTTTAGCAACAAAATGATCGTAAAAAATTATATTCGTTACTTAAACACGGAAATTGCAGATTATATAACCAATTAATAATAGAAATTATGATCTGAGACTATATGATATTACAAATCAATAATTCCGTTGTTCATTTGTGTTTATAATTATGTGCGCTTTGCATTGTTTTGTGTTGTACTTGCGTCATTACCGTGTGTGGTGGTTGTGGTGGTGGGACTAGGCGAAACTGCCGTTGAGAATTTGTGAAAAAGAGCAAAAGGCCACGTCATCAGCAACAATTTCCAACTCATCTTTATTCCAATTGATCAACCATATTTTTATTTATTACCGAAAATTAAAAAAAATTGAAATTTAGATAAAATTTAAAATTTTGATAAGATATATGTAACTTTAAATTTCTAGATTATATTTATCTGTAACAATTTTTCAAATGTGGATAATATATTTCGATAAATCTAAATTTTTTGAAATTTAGAAAAGATATTATCTGAACATAACAAATCATTTTTAGTTAGTTATATATATATATATAAATATATATATATATATATATATATATATATATATATACAAATATATATATATATATATATATATATATATATATATATATATATATATACAAATATATATATATATATATATATATATATATATATATATATATATATACAAATATATATATATATATATATATATATATATATATATTTAGATTCAATATAGAGCTTGCACATAGCTATGCACATAGCTAGGGATAGCCTTAAGGCTGCAAATTTCATGGACATGTTTATCGTGCATATGGAGACATATGGCCTCAATCATGTGGCATGTAATTCCAAATTACTCACAAAATTTAAACCTTCTTCCTTGCTATATCTTTATTAGATGAAAAGGCAGTGAATGTGAACGAGAGATTTTTTATTGTCCTATTTTTTTTTTATTATTTTTGTGGTTAGTGTACTAGCAGGCTATTTCAACCTCTAATATGTTTATGTGTTGTATAGGTTCTCAATGTGAAGAAGATAAATTTATCGAGCATCCACCATGCATGAGTTGTAGAGTAGTCATCCTTGGTGTGGCAATGGAACTAATCATAATGTGAAGAAGATAAATTCCTGAAGTGTTTTTTTATTTATTTCTTTATTTTATTTTTTTGTGGTTAGTGTTCTAGAATGTCTAAAATGTAAAAATAACTGATGCGTCATTTTATTAAAATAAAGAAGCAAGAAGTACAAAAATACGTATATTATAACATAATATATATGAAGGGCTGATATTTTACTTTCAAATTTGTTGTATTCAACAGTCCTCCTGATCGCCCAGACTGGTCTAGAGTGGATTCCATCGTTTCTATAGTTACTTCATGATTTTTATTTTTTTTCATGCATAGTTTACTTTTAAAATAACCAAATAAAATAGTTTTCATCAAATCTACAGTAATATTCTGGCTTCATGATCTTGGATGCACATATAATAATAATCTTGCGTATTAGATTGAATCTTGTTCGTTTCAAATCAATAATCTTTTGAAACTTTACTTTCAAAAAATATTTTGTCCCTAAATGATTTCTTTTTCTTAGTTCATTATAATTTTGCAAAACAAAAAATTAATTTGAAATTGAATAACAAGAATATATATGATTTTTTCTATTAAAAATTAATTTTTTATCCTTAATATTAAAATGATCATTTATTTTAGATCGGAGTAACTAATATCTTTTAACTACTCTAGATATTTTCTTCTCTCAAGCAAATAGTTATTGGAATGATTTTTCATAAAAAATGATAAAAATGATCCAAACAAACATGTTACGTGACTTACTTTCTAGAAACATTTGAATTATGGCACTGCAAATTTATGGATATACAAAGAATGAACTCAAAATAACAAGAAGATATATGCATGCTTAAATGATAAATACAAATAATAGAACCTTAGCTCAACGATCCTTACAACTTTGTACAATAAAATACTCACACAAGTACATGTATATTAAGATAATCATGGAAGTGGTAAGTTGTCTAAATTAAACAGACCCGAAAGATTTCTATAAGACTCGAAAGATTTCTATAACTCTTTAGATTTTATGATATATAAACAAAACATAAAAAATACAATTGTCGAAAGATTGTCTGAGTGGCAAACTGAAGAAGGGATGATTGGTTGCATGCCAAGTCAAAAGGAGGAAAATTTATTATATGTTTTTCCATTCTAGAATAAAAGTTTCACTTTATTTTTAGTACTCAATTTGATTAAATATTGATCAATAATTTATCTCAATTGTGTAATATGATTGTAATTCCAAAAATAAGTTGTTGATATTATTATTAACGATGTATTAATAACAACTTTTAATATTTCAGTAAAATTGTTATGCGTTCCTAAGTATTTGGTCTATTATTTAATTTGTATGATTGTGATCATATCGGTATATAAAAAAATGTCGACTAATTTAATAATTAGTTTTTGTTTTATTAATTATTATTTAAAAGTAGGCACTCTCTGTTTACAATTTCATACTTCTATTTTTATTGTCAATTATTAATTAAAAGTAGAAAATCACTTTATAAAAAAAATATACTCCCTCCGTCCCAATAAAAGCTTCACCAATTTTCTAAAAGGGCGTTCCGTTAGAAGCTTCAACTTTCCTAAAATGGGAAAGAATTTTTACTATTCCACCCATTCATTCTCTCTCCTATTTCACTTTTATACTCACAACACTTTTCAAATTTACTATTCCCTCCACTCATTCTCTCTCCTATTTTACTATTACACTCACAACATTTTCTCCACCCTTAATTTGCGTGCCGATCTAAAATGGTGAAGCTATTATCGGGACGGAGGGAGTATTATATTTCGATTTTTCATTGTCATTTTTCGAATTTTTTCTCAAATAATACTTTTTTAAAATTTTATTTACCAAAATGACTTACTGTTCAAACTTTTTCCCAAAATGTCCCATTTTTTGAAAACTCGCTACACCGTGTAGCGAGTTTATAATTTTTCAATTAAAATTGCTACACGGTATAGCGATTTTAAATTTACTAAATTTTATTTAATATTTATGCTTAAAAAAAAAAAAAAAAAAAAAAACCAAATTTGAAATCGCTACAGGGTGTAGCGATTTCAAATTGCCACATCACTAAGCCAAACAAACAACCACGCACACTACTGATAATAATACTAATACTAATAATAATAATAATAATAAGTACTTCCTCCTACTCTAAATTACAAAATAATAATATAAAAATTATATATTAATAATAAAGAAAATTAAATATAAATATTATTTTTTCCATCTCAATAAATATTTTAAAAAATGTACTTCTATAAAAAAATATTTTTTATTTCAAAAATAAATATTTCTTTCGACTCAAAATGAATAACCAAAAAATAATACTACATTTTTTGTCCAAATAAATGAGCATTACTTCCTTCGTCTCAATGAATATTTTATAAAATAATACTCTCATTTGCCTCAAAAACTAATATCATATTTTGAGACGAAGCACTAACATTACAAACATTAATTTTAGAGGCGAATGAAGTAGTATTAATTTTTAAAATATTCATTGAGATGAAGGAAGTAATGCTCATTTTTTTGAGATAAAAAATGTAGTATTATTTTTTGGTTATTCATTTTGAGTCGAAAGAAATATTTATTTTTGAAATGAAAAATATTTTTTTTATAGAAGTACATTTTTTAAAATATTTATTGAGATGGAAAAAATAATATTTCTATTTAATTTTCTTTATTATTAATATATAATTTTTATATTATTATTTTGTAATTTAGAGTCGGAGGAAGTACTTATTATTATTATTATTATTATTATTATTATTATTATTATTATTATTTTTATTATTATTATTATTATTATTAGTATTATTATCAGTAGTAGTGTGCGTGGTTGTTTGTTTGGCTTAGTGATGCGGCAATTTGAAATCGCTACACCCTGTAGCGATTTCAAATTTGGTTTTTTTTTTTTTTAAAGCATAAATATTAATTAAAGTTTAGTAAATTTAAAATCGCTACACCGTGTAGCGATTTTAATTGAAAAATTATAAACTCGCTACACGGTGTAGCGAGTTTTCAAAAAATGGGACATTATGGGAAAAAGTTTGAACAGTAAGTCACTTTGGTAAATAAAATTTTAAAAATGTATTATTTGAGAAAAAATTCGTCATTTTTCATACTTTTATTGTCATGAATACGTAAAATATTATCCATAATAATATTTAAATTTTATGAAGATAGTTATGATTCTCTAAATTTTAATTAAACTTTAATCAAATTTACTATAAAAATAAAAATATGGCAGTTTCTTTAATACAAATGGATGGTGTATTTCAATGGTAAAGTATTAAAATAATAAAATGAGGATTAATATAAACAATAATATTCAAATTTTGTGAAAATATTTATATTTTCACAAGAGAGAGAGAGAGAGGGTAAGGAGAGAGAGAAACCTTTAAGTGGCTTTTGTCGTGGTAAATTGTTAATCCTGAAGAAAATGACTTATAATATTTTTTCGTAAAATCTAGGGAGAAACGCGTTTCTCCATAAGTTATGGAGAAACGGGTTACGGCTATCCAGAACCTTTTGAAAGGATATCCAGAAACTTTTTGTATTGGCCATGACCTTGTCCCATGGTTACTTCTGGATATCAGTCTCAAAGGTTCTGGATATCCAGAACCCTTTGAAAGGATATCCAGAAGCTTATGAAAGTGATATCCAGAAACCTTCAAAATGATATCCAGAAACTTTCAAAATGTTTCTGGATATTCATTTGATGGTTTCTGGATATACATTTGAAGGTTTCTGGATATCCGGAAACCTTCAATAAACAATTTCTGGTCTTTGCCTTGGATTTAGCTTCAAATCTATTTTTTCTGGATATCCGCCCAAAGGCTTCTGGATATCCGTTCCAAAGCTTCTGGATATCCAGAACCCTTTGAGACTGATATCCAGAAATTTTCTTCTGGTTATCAAACGTATAGCTTCTGGCTATTAAAAATGTGTTTCTCCATAGTTATGGAGAAACGCGTTTCTCAGCAGACCTACTCATATTTTTTTTGGTGTTCCCCCCGGAAGAAGATACACAAATATCAGTTAAAAAGATGCAAAATAATAAACTGAATTTTTCATGAGCAAAGTCAATCAAAATCATAAACAAGCTTAATCAAATCAAGTCAAACAGAAGAAAAAGAAAAGAGATATTGCACACTGTCTGACCCTAACCCTACCCTAATGACACATCCATAAATCATCACATTCCATTCTATTATGTTTGAATTCTCTAATGTCAACAATACAGATTAATTGTCTTTGGTTGCTTTGAAACAATCTAAGGAAAGATAATTAAATCAGTAAGATCAAAGAATATTATGAATTAAGGAAACCATTTTGACTTCAAATTGCTATTCAAAGCTGTTCATGAAAGTCTGTAAGGTAATTGCATGTGACACGAGAAAGTCAATGCTCTTCTGACTTTGTTCTTCAAAAGTGACACACTGTAGTTTTTTATTGGTCTATGCCCCCTTCATCTGTAGTACTCCTTAAATGAGTCCTTACCACTTTAGCCCGATCTACTAATTCATATACGCATCTGAGCACAAAGTAGCACAGTTAAGGGCTTATAGCGGCCCTTATCTCCTTCTATCGATCTGTCTGTCTTTCTCCTTCCGCCTATTTCTCCTACCTACTTTTGTGACTGCTATAGTGAGAAGCTTCCTACTGGCCTCAATTCGGCAACTAAAGCATAGACTTATCTTAATTGGTCTATGCCCCCTTCATATATAGTTTTTAAAAACTACTTACAGAATTAAAAAAAAAAGTTTAAATTGATTACATTTGATTGAACAGTTTTTTTCTTTATATTAGGTATGAATTGAATTTCAAAATGTTTAAATTGATTACCATAAAAGATCAGCTTCGTTTAGTTTTGCTTTAATATTCAGATGCTTATGTATTTCATTGACTTAAAATACAGGTAATGGCTACAAGCCGTATGATTGCTGTCAAATCAATTGACAAGAAAACTAAACAATCCAGCGTTAATGTCCGCATATTACGTCAATTGGAGCTGATTGGACAATACGGAAAAAAATCAACTGAAATGATATTGGTTGATCAGGAGGTAATAGATCTCATATATTTATTTCGACATGTTATTAATATTTCATTAATTAATTAATTAATTAATGATATTTAATATTTTATACAGGGATCAAAAATCCAAGCAACGATCCCTAGCAAATTGCCTTCCCAATTTACAAATAAGTTTCAAGAAGGGAAAATGCTAAAGATTTCAAAATTTGATGTCGAAGAAAACTGCATTCAACCATTGCAAAAGGCGATACTAAATCACAAATGGAAATTGTGTATGAGTTTGGTGACTGACGTGTCTGAAGTAGACAAGTCTGTCCAAATTCCAGATAACAGTTTCGAGTTCACGCCTTTTCAAACAATTGGGAGTTTGAATTTGGATTTTGTAGTCGGTGAGAACTATAAATTGCATATATTTTTATTTTTCCGATCTTATATAGATTATCTTTATACAGGTAAAACAAAAGTTACTACTATGATATTTACTTACATTTGCTGAATATTTGCTAGATGTGATTGGAGAGGTGATTTTACCTCTTAGAGATTTTGAGTTTGTGCAGAGGTTTAATGCTAGAAAGTTAGATGTTCAGCTGATTGATAATGAGTATGTGTTTCAAAAATTTTATTCTTTAAATGTTAATTAATATATTTTGTGACTAATTAAGATATATTCTATAATTACTTTCTACTATTTTGCCAGCGGAAATAAGTTGACTTCCGTCCTATGGGCCTCATTTGGAGATAAGTTAAAACAGTATGTTGCCAATATGGGTCAAAACGAGGAAGGCCCAGTGATTTTGGTTTTGGAGTTTGTAATGCTATCTACATACCAAGGTATCTTTTACGTATATTTACTTAAACTGCAATTACGTTTCTGATTCAAGGCATATTATCATGTGAGTGAATTTTATAATATTTATACAGGAAAAACCAAAGTTAGTACTATGAAGCATGCTTCAATAATGCATATTAATGCATCGTTCCCTGAAGTAGCGAATTATCTTAGCAAGTAAATGAACACTAAACCTTTATAAGAATTCATGAATTTGTTATACAAATTTGTATGGTTATGTTAATTTACATATATCACTTTTACAGTGATTTGTGGTTGAAAAAAAAAAGAACTCAAGACGATTGGTGATTTGCTCACATGTACAGAGGTATATTATAAATATACTTAATTTTTTATAAAGGTTATACTCATTTAAATATTCTTGAATCAACATTAATCTTTTTTACTATAATCATTTTTATTAGGTTGGCGTATACTCCGTATTGACAACCATATCGGATGTGAATTCACATGCCACCTGGTACTATGATGGGTGTAGCAATATAAAGTGTGCTAAAGGCTTTGAAAAGAGCAGTAAAATCTGTCCTGAATGCAAGACAACTTATGGCAATGCTATCCCTAGGTAATTGACGAATTTGATTTTATATATATATATATATATATATATATATATATATATATATATATATATATATATATATATATACAAATAAAAAAGATTTATAATCATTATCTTCATTCGAACTAATTGTGTACCTATTTTTTTTAGGTTCAAAATCAGGATTTTGGTCACTGATATGAATGATATAGATCTAGCTGAGACACACTTTGTTTTATTCGATGCGACATCATCTTCTTTGCTCGGAATGTCTCGTCTCCCGTAGTTCTTGCCGATGTCTCAGGTAGCTAATTTGTTGTTATTTTGTTATTAGATAGATTACTACTTTATAATAGATGTAAAATAATGTTCATATAACATGATGTTCAACAGGGCCAATACCTGAATCTTTTCGAAAAATGTTTGAAAGACGATGCTTATTCAGGATTGATGTTGACCAAAGAACTGTAGATACTGATCAAGATAAACGAACTTTCACAGTAAAGCAATTATCAGAGGATACATATATCATTGCCCAGTTTTTATCACTCATAAATGATAATGTAAGTAGAAAATACATCACATTAGCTTTAGACAAAAGCTCAAATTCATAACCATTAATTGTTTTAAACTTCAGGAGGTTGCTTCCAAATTGAATCATAGAATTGAAATTGTGACCAGCTTGAACTGCAATAATGAGGTAAATTTCTTTGTATCCATAGTTTACTTTTTATTTTTCTACTTCACTTTCATTTTGAGAGTTTGCTTTTTATGATCATGTTATTTTACGTTTTTATTATGTAGGATAAGCCTTTGGAATCTGTGTGTGACAGTTCTTCAACATCAATCACTCCACAAAAACGTTTGTTAGATACTACCTCCAATGATGAAGAGATACAATTGTCTGTTACGAAGGGAATCAAGCAAATTAAACAAGAGGAATTGGATAAATAGGCAACAAGGATTGTTTAGCATCGTATTCAGTCTGTCAACTTTTTTCACTCAGTACAATATTTGTTTTTTTTTTCAGTTTTAAACTATTGTGGCTAGAAATAAGAGGATTTTTTGCGAAAATTTTATTTGGAACTATGGTATTTCATTTGGTATTTTAATGATCACATATTTGTGGGTCAGCCAGACATGATAATTCTTAGTTGGTTACTCGATCTTCTTTTGTTTCGCAAACTGGACAAGTTAGAAGAAATAACATAGTTCACCAAAAATATCCATTAATTTATGAATAAATCCAAATTGAAAATAAAACAGATGTACGAACTTCCAAATAATTAGTTAAATGAATGTAATGAGGAATTACTTGATGGGAATAATAAATTGGGGATAGACTATTTCAATTGGCATCCAAAATATAGAAAACTTCGATCAGGCATCAGGATAAATCATATATTCTTAGTTTTTAATGGCAATCAAAATCAAACAGATAACAAATCATCGATTAATTACAGAAAAATGTAGCGAATTTGAAGAAGATCCGAAATCAAACCCTAGAGAGAGATGCAGGAGAAGGAGCGAGGAAGACGATCGCAAAATCAAACCCTAGAGATAACTACGGAATTACCTGCAAGAGAAGGAGCAATTGTCGCGAAGGATTTCTTGTGTGCCGTGACCGACGCCGTCGATGTGAGCCCGTGACCTTCATGCGGCGTCTTCGATGGGAGCGGCGAATTGTGCCCGAATCAGACCAGGAGGGTGAGGTTTGTAAATTTGTGATTTTTGCAAATTAATAACTTTATATAGGTGGTTTTTTTTATATAGTTTGAGGGGGGTTTGTGTATTTTTCAGGGGCATAATCCACCGCCCAGCCCAGCCTCCAGGGGAGCGGACGCACCAGAAAATTGGGAGCGGACGCTCCAAGAAAACAAAAACTCCATGCTTAAAAATCCTTCAGTTGCACGGGCGAGCAAGCAAAATGACATGGCCAGCAAACCAGCATCCAAAAATCTGCAGAACCTAAATCCATGCAATACCAAAATCTGTCCCAAATTAATCACGAACCGCATAGCATCCCTAATTATCAAATGCCAAAGCCTCTATAACACCCACAGATAATCCCAACTTTTCAAAACTCTAACAATCCAAGAATTCCTTCCACCCTCAATCCTTCCCTTGCCTTCGTTCCATAATTCAATTACACTACTTAATCAAATTATCGGCATAAATTTTGAGATTGCTACGACTCCAGTCCAGGTTCGCCTATTTTATTTCTTCAAAACTATACATACTCACATCACATCATAAAGGTTTTGAATTTGAACCCTAATGATACTAATAAATTTTGAGATTAAAACTACTTTAAATATATAGGAGATGAAAGAGATTATGTTGACACTTAGGCACACACTATTAAACTCACGTTATTGTAACCATATTTCTTCATCTTCCAAAGTTGTAACACTAAAATCTTAATAATGTTTTTTGGTTAGGCAGGGACCTAACCTCCCGTGGTTTTGTGCCGGCGAGATAGTTGTCTCAAGGGCTTTCCACGTTACATCATGTGTCAACATCTTTTTTCTGTATTAATTATACTCCTAATATCCGCTAGATTGATTATCAATTTCGATTTATATTGTTACTTAAAAATCAATTAAAACACATAAATAATTATTTACTTAATCAAAAAAAAATTATTCACCGTCGGGTACCGACGGGTTACTGACTAGTTATTTCTAGTAACACATTTGTATGTGCCATATTTTTTTTCTTATTTTCGAATTATGTTAGTTAATTTTTTAAAATCTGAATTTTTTATTAAGTTTTTGAATTTCAAAAAGTTTCTAACAAATTCTTTTTGAATTGATAAATCAAATTAGGTAAATGATATCCCTAAAAATTTGGAGTAATATCTCCAATTCGAAATTTAAGGGAGATATTTACTTAACCTAATTTATCTCTTATTTAAAAAAAAAAAAACTTTGTAACAACCGAATAAGGAGTTAAAAAGGGTAGGAGTGTATTTAATGTGGAAGTCCTTAGCTAGAAAATAGGGAGTTAGGTACCAATTAAAGTTCATCTTTTGTTCAATATCAAACCCCTAATTTGTGTAAATCTCCCTATTTATACTCTCATTCTCTCTCTCTATCTCTTCCCTAAATCTTTCGAAATTCCTCCCTCTCCACCGTTTCATCATCTCCGAAATCCAACAGTGTCAACTCCTTCTAAAAATCCTTTAGAATCATCTCCAATGGAGATTTCGCCTGGTGTTACCTCACGTGTTACCTCGCCCATGAAAGTTTCTCCAAAGGTAACACCTGTGACATCACCAAGTTTGGCCATTGTTGTTGCCGGACCACCATCTGTTCCGATGACCCAAAAGGCTCCCACCATGGCTCATTCTCAACCATATGTACCAGTCACCAAAGAGAAGAAAAAGAAGAGAAAAGCTCCAATGGCTACTCAAGGACCATTAAAAAGAACCTAAAGCAGATTGAGGGCAGCTTTCAACAAGGGGAAATCCAACACTCCCTCTGATCCCGTGGATGTCTCTGAAGAATCTCTCAACTTGTCGTCTGCCCATGTATCAGACGAGGACTATCAAGCAGAGAAGAACCAATCAGAGGATAGCCTAGAAAAGTGGTTGAAGATGAGGGTGAAATCCTAGCTGCTGCCCGTGTGAAGCTGTTGAAGACGAAAGGGAAACAAAGTGCTGGTGAAAGTGTTACCCACCAACAGGCAACACCCAGGGTAACACCTTCTTCTGTCCAGGTCCCTATTTCATCATAAGAGGTAGCTATTCACTCTCCTATCCACTTTGACTCTCCTAGTGATGATTTTGTTATGCACATTGATAATGACAATAATGAGGCCTTTCCCAAGCCTTATTTAACCCTAGAATTCCATAGGGAACCGAACATGTCATATTGGTTGAAACACAATAAAAAAAAACCCCTTTTGGAAGAGAAAAACATAGATGTGGAGGATTTAAAACTGAATGGAGTGTATGAGTTCCTTGCTGATAGGAAAATTTTGGTCCCAAATACCCATGCATGTTCTTTTGTTGAAAGTGTTGTTAGAAATTTTTATGCCAACCTAAGCACTAATCTGGACAATGAGGGCTCTCCTTAATTTGGAAAGGTATTTGTTAGAGGAAGGGTGTACAAGTTACTCCTGCCATGCATGATTAACAAAGCCTTAGAATTTCCAAACATAGATGATGAGTGTCTTTGTGCTAATAGGGATGTTATGGCTAAATTTCTTACAAACAACAAGGTTGATAAGTAGCCAGTTGACCGCAAGGTAAAGTTTCCTGCCTTTAGGCTTACCTCTTTTTTTTCCGTGTTGCACAAGTTGTGGATATTCAATTGGCTCCCTACCAAAGAATGAGCAATATCTTACCATGGTGCAAGCGAGAGTATTATATAAGCTAGGCGAAAGGCAAAGGATAAATTTTGGGAGATTAGTGTTTAAACATTTAGCTTCATGGACAAAGAATAAAGACCCTTCCTACTTTCCTTATCCTTCCCTCATTTTTAATGTCCTCAAATTCCAATCTCTTCCAGTTGAGGCTTCAGATGTGTTTACTTCTGGGTTAGAATTTTATGCGATTGATTATCAACTGAAAAAGGGAAATAGACATTGTGATCTTCCTTGGGTACATCCTCAAATCGCTAGTGGATCAGGTTCAGTTCCTATCCAAACCACCACACCCAATCCAGGTACAACAGCTGCAAGTGTTCCTGAAAGTGTTGTTAACACTTCTGGTAGCACTTCCACCATGGTTCCAAAGACTATGGTTTTCCAATTTCTTCACAAGTTGATGCATGTAGTTGAAAGCAACATTAATGGCTAGCTACAAGTGCAGACAGATATATTGGAGTTCTTTTCTCAGTTTTCTTCACAAACAAGGGGAGCTGGAACAAGTGCTGCTGAGGTGCTGGGGCTGGTGATACTCAAGTAGACCAAGCTGAGGAAGAAGAGGAAGAAACAGAGGAAGAGGAAGAGGAAGAAGAAGAAGAATGATGTGATATGGCAGTTGGAACCATTTTTTGGAACAATTGTCTTTATGTTGGTTTTAAAACAATTTGATGTTTAAGTTTTTATGGGTTGTTTAAACTTGACATGTTTGATTGTTTTTGTGTTGGTTTATCTTGGGATATTTTTTGGTAGTTTGGATTAAACATTTAAAACTAGTTGTTAGAATTTGATTTTGATCAAATTTCTGGATTGAATAATTAGTTTGATTTTGATCAATTTTAATTAGCTCCTAAATTAAGGGGGAGTTAATTATTGATGTTTGTTGGAATTGTGATTTGACCAACACATTTTTGTAGGTATAATCACTTTAGTGTTTGTGAAGAAATGTACAACCAACGGGGAGTTTGTAAGTGCAGTATAGTCACAAGTACTGCTAACACCCTCTATGTGTAATCAGACGAATGTGTTATCACAAGTGCTGACAACAATTTTACAGTGTTATCAGACACTGTCTAATATGATAGTTGGATATTACTTCCATATATTATATAGTACTAATTTATAATTATACTTGCAAAATATATGATTGTTGTTGGTCTAAAATATAGGCTATAACAATATGGAGATAGCTACAAAGCATGAAAGAATGAGTCAAGAAAAGTTACGCATAAATAAAGATTTATGCATAACTTGTGCAAATGAAAGTGTGATAACCCGAAAATTTAAATTACTTTTTTATTTTATCTATTAATTAAATATATTATTTAATTAATTGAGTTATTAAATATTGTATTACCTTTTTCCTAGACGGACTAGGTTAAGTGGGTTTAGTAAATTGTAATTGGGTTACCTTTATAGAGTTGGACTTTAATTCCTTGTGGGCTTAGATTAGGAAACCCAAAGTATTTATACTCCCTTCCTAAACCTAATAACTCATTATTTTTCCAAAAACCCTAGAGAGCCTAGAGAGAAAAACCGAGTAGAGGGAGAAAGAGAGAGGGAGGCGGCAGCTTTTGGGTTTGAGCGAGAGAGAGAGAGAGAGAGCCGGACCTTGGAGGAAGGAAGAAGAAGACTCCTCTGATTGTTTTGAAGATCCAAACCAAGGTAAGATCGAAACCTTATTGCTTTGACTTTAAATTATTGAAACCCTAGAGAAAAACCCTAAAACCTATTGGATTGATAATTAGGGTTTGAGTATGTATACTATGGTTGTTAATGCATGCTAGGGCTAAGAAAAAGATGGAAGTTTAATGGGGATATCATGGGTGGGGGTTGTGCCGTGTGTGAGTATTGTGTCGTGTGTGTGTGCTGTGAATAGTAACCTGGTGTGTAGTGTGTGCGCTATGAATAGTAATCTATGTGTGTAGTGTGTGTGTTGTGAATAGTAATCTGTGTGTTTGTGTGTGCTGTGAACAGTAACTATGTGTGCTGTGAATAGTGTAATTAGTGTGAGAAAAGTCACAAAAAGGAATTGAATAAGGTTTGTAAGCCTAGAAACCCTAAGGGTAATTTGGGAAAACCAAAAAGGGGACACTAGTTAACCTTAAAAGGAGTTAAAAGAAGAATAACTCATAGGTTAACAAGATGATTTAGAATGGGTAATTAAAGTAAATAGGAATTACTTTTACCCTAAGAAGTATTTATTTGCATGATTGTAGATTTGTGCAAGGATCCGTTGCAAGGAAACGCAAGCGATAAAGGTAAGGGATTACGTTCTTTAAATATTTGAATGTACCTTTCCTTCGTGATAGAATTCCTTATTTGATGATTTGTATACTACCAAGTGGCCGGTAGTTGTTCATTTGTATTCCTTTGATATGAGCGTTCTTTGGAATATCCTACCATTGATATTGTGATTGTTCAATGTGTATCCGTGATGATTGGATTTTGATTAATGTGTTCTCGTACCTTGAACACCATATATGATATTGCTTGTCCTATTGATGAGGACTTTGTATGATTTGGTCTAGACAGATTGAAATGACCTTATGTTGAATGAATTGGTCTAAACAGATTGAAATGACCTTAACTCTATATATGATATATCAGAATAAGGGAGCGCCCCAGATAAAAGGCATAGATTCTCTTATTTAGAATAAGGGGGCGCCCTAGATTAAAGGCGTAGATCTTCTTATTCAACGATCACCCGAATAGGTGTATCAGAGTCACCCTAGATTAAAGGTGCACAATTACTTGGAATTGATGGACTATGTGTATACTGTCTACATCTTGATTATTCTTGTGAAAGTGCCACTATTTGTTAATTGAAAAGTATCTTTCATTGTTGTTCGCAGTATCAGAACCATTTATTGTGCAAGTTATGCTTTCGTTGATATATTCATTGAACTCCGTTTGTTCCGGTCATCTCTTCCTAGAAACCGAAGAGATCCCGTATGAACTTACTGAGCATTGTTCGCTCACCCCTTCTTATTCTTTCCCCTCCCAGGTAATAAATGATTGGAGTGGATTGGCCGCACGTTTGGTTGCTTAGCAGTTATTGGAGTTTGAGTTATTATTTTTAGGACATTAAGTATTTATGTTGAGCTAGTGGATTGTACTAGCCGTTGAATTTGAATAACATTTAATGATGTATTACTTTAATGGATTAGGGATATCGTTGGAGGTACTCGTTTTATGGATATTGTTTATAATTGGGGATTGATTATTATTATTTATATTATGGAGATTTGGGGTTGTTACAGTTGGTATCTGAGCTTTGGCTTTAGGTCACATGGGAGATCTTAGATTGTTAAGGGCTATTGGAGAAAGTAGTGCTTAGCTATGATTGGTTCTACCTAGGAATCTATTTTGGGACAAGATTTCTCTAGAAGAATGACTAAGAATTCGCTTGGGAATTTAGAGAACTTATCTTTGGGATATGCAATCATTGTTTATGATTTACTGTTGTTGTATTTTGAGGTGTTACCAGACACTAATGATAGTGGTTCTTTTATTGTAGAAAATGGACGAACCTAACAATGCTATGAAGAAGAACTTGAGGCTTAAAATGCTTAGTGAGAATGTGATCAAGAAGTACGCGTCGAGGATTCAGAAGCTAAGTAAGGCAGTGAAAGCTGAAAAGAAAAAAAGTGGACAAGATGATAGTAATGTGGAAACAAGCCAGAGGAAGGTGGTTCAAGGCTCTTAAGGATTTAGCAGAAACGAAGAAAACTTTGGTCAAAATGGAAGATTATTGTGATAAGGTTAGAGAGCAAGCATATGGTTTTTACTATGAGTTGCAGGATCTTAAGGCTGCTAGTGCTAGGGAAGAGAACCCAGAGGAACTAGTGGTTCCTACCATTCAGGATATTAAAGAAGTAGCCGTTCAGAATCTTGTTGAAGATTTAGAAGGGACCGAAGCGTCCCTAATCATGATTGAAGATGACGAGGAACAGAAAGTGCCTAGAGAAAAACCTAAAGGAAGTTTTAGGAAGAAAAAGTGAGATTGGAAACGGAAGGTGGAGTGATTTGGCTTTAATTCTAGAAAGGATAATGGTTGGTAGTTAGCGTTATTTTATTCCAGTAGCAAAAAATTTTGGATTTGAATGGTCCTTCATTCTAGTTTATGAAACAAAAGTTTTAGTTTCATTTTGATTATACTTGCATGCAATTGTTTCCTTAAATGTTAATTGAGTGTGTTAATGGGAACCAAAAAGATCGGTCGAATGAAACGACCAAAGTACATGATAATCGGATGATTGAAACGGCCAAGTGTGATAATTCTGGGTCTAGTAGAATGACCTATGAATGTGTTAACCGATCTATTGAACGATTGGTGGTCTAGTAAAATGACCTATAAATTGAATGCTTTAGTCTGTTGAGACGCCCTAATTTATGTGAATGCTATAGGAGTAGCAAGTATGAGTATTAATATTGTTGGTCTGTTGAGACGACTAATGAGTCTGTTGAAGCGACTTATGAGAGTAAAGCCGGTCTATTGAAAAGACCAAGGGTTTAGTGAATTGACCTATGACTTAATTAAATGTTTAGTCTGTTGAGACTGCCTATGTTTATAGTATAAAATTATTAAGCATTGAGTATTGCTAGTGTAGGCGTGAGTAATAGTGCCTGGTATTCGTAGTACTGATAAGTATAGTGAGAAAAATGGTGCTGTAAGTGAGTATCCAAGTAAGAACTTTAACAATCGAAGAATTGGGAACAAAGGCGAGGTCCGTAGTCAAGGATCTGATGAAAAGTGTGAAGTGTGTGAAAGGAGTCATAAGACTGATGAATGTTGGTATAAGGACAGGAAGTGCTTCAGCTGTAATAAAGTAGGGCATCCGAAATGGGAATGTCCGGAAACCAAGAAGGACGCTAATGCTCAAGGAGCTAAGGACGACAACAAATGGAATGGAGGAGGTCGTGGTCGTGTAATTACCATGACAGCCAGGGATGCAAGAGCCACTAATGATGTTGTGGAAGGTACACTTCACCTTTTTACTCGTAGTATGTATGCATTGATTGATACCGGCGCTACCATTCTGTTATTAGTACCCGTTTAGCGAAGCGCATGAAATTGAAACCTGAGGCATTAAAAATACGTTTGGTGATAGATACTCTGACTAATGAGTCGATCCCTATATTGTCTAGGTGTAAGAAGTGCCCTTTGAAAATAGGTGATAGAGAACTCGAGGTTGACCTGATAGAGTTGGAAATGAATGAATTTGACATTATTTTGGGGATGGATTGGTTAGCTACTTACCATGCAAAAGTGGACTGTTTTAAGAAGGAAGTACATTTTAGGTTACCATCTGGAGAGGAGTTCTATTTTCAAGGATCAAAACCGAGAAGTCGATCGGGTCTTATATCAGCAATGAAGGCTCGGAAGATGTTGAGAAAAGGATGTGAAGGATTCTTGGCCTATATTGAAGAGACGGATAAGAAAGAAGTAAAGTATAGAGTCTCTTTCAGGGATCAGAGATTTTAAGGATATGTTTCCAGAAGATTTGCCGGGAATACCATCGGAAAGGGAGGTGGAATTTTTTATAGACTTAGTACCAGGGACTGCATCGATATCTAAGGCACCGTACAGAATGGCGCCGAATGAACTTAAGGAATTGAAGGAACAACTACAGGAATTGTTGAATAATGGGTCAATGAGAATGTGTATCGACTATCGGGAGTTGAATCGACTGACAGTTAGGAATCAGTATCCGTTGCCGAGGATTGATGACTTGTTTGACCAATTTCGGGGAGCGTGTTATTTTTTGAAGATAGATTTGAGATCGGGATATCATCAACTGAGGGTGAAGAAAGAGGATGTGTCAAAGATGGCCTTTAGAACAAGATACGGCCATTGCGAGTTTTTGGTTATGCCGTTTAGGTTAACGAACGCGCCGGCAGCATTCATGGAATTGATGAATAGAATATTTCAGGAATTCTTGGATAAGTGTGTGATTGTGTTTATTGATGACATCCTGGTGTATTCTAAGACTAAGGAGGAACATGAAGAACATTTGAGGTTAGTTCTACAGATTTTGAGGGAACATAAGTTGTACGCTAAATTTAAGAAGTGTGAATTTTGGCTTGAGAAAGTGGCATTTCTAGGGCATGTGGTATTTAGGGATGGAATTGAAGTAGATCCGGCAAAAATAGAGGCTATAGTGGATTGGGAGAGACCAACTACAGTTAGCAAGATAAGAAGTTTCTTGGGGTTAGCAAGATACTATAGGAGATTTGTGGAAAGATTTTCGAAGTTATCCGAACCGCTAACGAAGTTAATACATAAATGGGCAAGGTTTGTTTGGTCGGAAGAATGTGAAAAGAATTTTCAAGAGCTGAAGAGTCGATTAGTGTCTGCACCAGTTCTTACTGTACCATCAGGATCAGACGGATTTGTGATTTATAGTGATGCTTCATTGAAGGGCTTAGGTTGTGTGTTGATGCAGAATGATAAGGTGATAGCTTATGCGTCGAGGCAACTAAAGAACCACAAGAGGAATTATCCAACCCATGATTTGGAGTTAGCATCTGTAGGATTTACTTCAAAGATTTGGAGACATTACTTGTATGGGGTAACTTGGCAGATTTATACGGATCATAAGAATCTTAAGTATATTTTCAATTAGAAGGAGCTTAACATGAAGCAAAGGAGATGGCTGGAATTGCTTAAGGATTATGATTGTACAATTTTATATCATCTAGGAAAGGTCAATAAGGTGGCTGATGCTTGAGTAGGAAGAATCAAGGAACCTTAGCGACATTGATCTCTAAGGGGGTAAGTGCATGGAATCGCATTGAGGTTTCAAGTATAGGAGTGAGAGTTAAAGGGTATTTGGCTCAGTTAAGTGTTCAGCCAACACTTTTGAACCGAATCGAGGAAACACAAGGAATAGATGAAGAACCGTGAGAATTCATTAGAGTATGACAAAACGGAAAGGTAATTGATTTTTGTATAGAAGGCAATGGAATTTTAAGGTATCAATCGAGAATTTAGGTACCTAGCAACAAGGATATAAGAAGAGAGATTGTGATGGAAGTGCACTGTCAAAAGTTTTCTGTACATTCTGGGAGTACGAAGATGTATATGAATCTAAGGGAATCATTTTGGTGGAATAATATGAAAAGGGATGTTGCAGAGTTTGTGGCAAGATGTTTGGTATGTCAACAGGTGAAGAGTGAACACCAGAAACCGGCAGGATTATTACAGTCGTTACCGATTCCGGAATGGAAGTAGGAGAACATAGAAATGGAGTTAGTAGTTGTACTACCGAAAACATTGAATGGGTCACAACGCGGTTTTTGTTATAGTGGACAGGCTTACGAAGTCTGCTCATTTCTTGGCAATTAAGGTGACAGATTCATTGGAGAAGTTAGCTAAGTTATATACGGATGAGATTGCGAGATTGCATGGGATACCAGTGTCGATAGTATCCGATCGAGATGCGAGGTTACGTCAAAGTTTTGGAAGAGTCTACAACAAGCTTTGGGTACCGAGTTAACGATGAGTACAACTTTTCACCCACAGACATACGGACAGTCAGAAAGGACGATTCAGACACTTGAGGATATGTTGAGGGCCACATCACTGGATTGGCAAGGGATTTGGGATGAGCACTTGTCGTTGGTATAATTCGCTTACAACAACAGTTATCACGTTAGCATCGATATGGCAACGTATGAAGCTTTGTATGGACGAAAATGTAGATCGCCTGCTTGTTGGGATGAAGTTGGTGAGAGGAAGCTGACGGGACCAGAGATCATTCTAGTAACCGCGGATAAGGTACAGCAGATAAGAAAATGGTTATTGACCACTCAGAGTAGACAAAAGTCGTATGCAGATCGCCGACGACGAGATTTAGAGTTTCAGTTGGGAGATCGTGTATTCTTGAAGATTTCGCCGACAAAGGAAGTTATGAGATTTGGTATTCGCGGGAAGTTAAGCCCGAGATACTTGGGACCGTTCGAGATTTTGGAGCGAGTAGGGTTGGTGGCTTATAAGTTGGCCTTACCACCAGTACTTGCTGGAGTGCATAATGTATTTCATGTCTCGATGTTGAGAAAGTATATCTCTGACCCGAGTCATGTGATTGAGCATAGGCAGATGAGATTTCGTGCCGATTTGAGTACGACGAGCAACCGGTAAAGATTGTGGACCGGAAAGACCAAGTATTGAGGAAGCGTCTTATTCCTTATGTGAAAGTTCAATGGAGAAACCACACAAAGAGAAGCAACGTGGGAGCTCGAAAGTGAAATTCATGAAATGTATCCCGCACTGTTCTCAAGTTAAGGTGCGTTTGGAGGACCAAACCCTTTTAAGGGTGTAAGAATGTGATAACCTGAAAATTTAAATTCCTTTTTTATTTTATCTATTAATTAAATGTGTTATTTAATTAATTGAGTTATTAAATATTGTATTACCTTTTTCCTAGATGGACTAGGTTAAGTGGGTTTAGTATATTCTAATTGGGTTACCTTTATAGAGTTGGACTTTAATTCCTTGTGGGCTTAGATTAGGAAACCCAAAGTATTTATACTCCCTTCCTAAACCTAATAACTCATTATTTTTCCAAAAACCCTACAGAGCCTAGAGAGAAAAACCGAGTAGAGGGATAAAGCGAGAGGGAGGCGGCAGCTTTTGGGTTTGAGCGAGAGAGAGAGAGAGAGAGAGCCGGACCTTGGAGGAAGGAAGAAGAAGACTCCTCTGATTGTTTTGAAGATCCAAACCAAGGTAAGATCGAAACCTTATTGCTTTGACTTTAAATTATTGAAACCCTAGAGAAAAACCCTAAAACCTATTGGATTGATAATTAGGGTTTGAGTATGTATACTATGGTTGTTAATGCATGCTAGGGCTAAGAAAAAGATGGAAGTTTAATGGGGATATCATGGGTGGGGGTTGTGCCGTGTGTGAGTATTGTGTCGTGTGTGTGCTGTGAATAGTAACCTGGTGTGTAGTGTGTGCGCTATGAATAGTAATCTATGTGTGTAGTGTGTGTGTTGTGAATAGTAATATGTGTGTTTGTGTGTGCTGTGAACAGTAACTATGTGTGCTGTGAATAGTGTAATTAGTGTGAGAAAAGTCACAAAAAGGAATTGAATAAGGTTTGTAATCCTAGAAACCCTAAGGGTAATTTGGGAAAACCAAAAAGGGGACACTAGTTAACCTTAAAAGGAGTTAAAAGAAGAATAACTCATAGGTTAACAAGATGATTTAGAATGGGTAATTAAAGTAAATAGGAATTACTTTTACCCTAAGGAGTATTTATTTGCATGATTGTAGATTTGTGCAAGGATCCGTTGGAAGGAAACGCAAGCGATAAAGGTAAGAGATTGCGTTCTTTAAGTATTTGAATGTACCTTTCCTTCGTGATAGGATTCCCTATTTGATGATTTGTATACTACCAAGTGGCCGGTAGTTATTCATTTGTATTCCTTTGATATGAGCGTTCTTTGGAATATCCTACCATTGATATTGTGATTGTTCAATGTGTATCCGTGATGATTGGATTTTGATTAATGTGTTCTCGTACCTTGAACACCATATATGATATTGCTTGTCCGATTGATGAGGACTTTGTATGATATGGTCTAGACAGATTGAAATGACCTTAATGTTGAATGAATTGGTCTAAACAGATTGAAATGACCTTAACTCTATATATGATATATCAGAATAAGGGAGCGCCCCAGATAAAAGGCGTAGATTCTCTTATTCAGAATAAGGGGGCGCCCTAGATTAAAGGCGTAGATCTTCTTATTCAACGATCACCCGAATAGGTGTATCGGAGTCACCCTAGATTAAAGGTGCACAATTACTTGGAATTGACGGACTATGTGTATACTGTTTCCATCTTGATTATTCTTGTGGAAGTGCCACTATTTGTTAATTGAAAAGTATCATTCATTGTTGTCGTAGTATCTGAACCATTTATTGTGCAAGTTATGCTTTCGTTGATATATTCGTTGAACTCCGTTTGTTCCGGTCATCTCTTCCTAGAAACCGAAGAGATCCCATATGAACTTACTGAGCATTATTTGCTCACCCCTTCTTATTCTTTCCCCTCCCAGGTAATAAATGATTGGAGTGGATTGGCCGCGCGTTTGGTGGCTTAGCAGTTATTGGAGTTCGAGTTATTATTTTTAGGACATTAAGTATTTATCTTGAGCTAGTGGATTGTACTAGCCGTTGAATTTGAATAACATTTAGTGATGTATTACTTTAATGGATTAGGGTTACCGTTGGAGGTACTCGTTTTATGGATATTATTTATAATTGAGGATTGATTATTATTATTTATATTATGGAGATTTGGGGTCGTTACAGAAAGAAACATGTGGGAAGTTGTTCAAAGCTGAAGTTGCTAAACATAGAAGAGGACAAGCACATAAGCGCACGTGGGTACAAGAGATTAACCTTTATTTAGCCACATGCTCAACAACTCATCCCACTTATTCAAATCAGTTTCAAGCTGTTACAAGGAGTAGCCTAAATGTATTTGGAGACTATAAATAGGCAATTGTGTAAACAAAAGCAAGATGTCGAGAAATCACACACGACTTGCACAGAAGATCAATTACTACTCGAATCTATTAGATTCTTCCTTCCACAAATTCTTTTTTACCTTCAAAGTCATTAGACTTGATTGTGTCATGGCTAGGATATAATTTCGTATTTAATCTTATTAGTTCCTAATACTTCATTGTTATAAAGTTAGGAAACATTCGGTTTTGTAATCATATTATATTGTGAATAGAAGATCTCGCCTAAGCAGCACACTCAAGTTATATTTATTTATGTAACTTGAGCAAAAACTATTTCTTATGTTTATTTCGCTGCAAAACTTGTTTTTTTACAAACTATTTTCAAACTCTGGTTGTGTGTTATCGTAAGTGTTATCAGTTGTGTTATCAACCTTTTTGATAACACTTGCAAACAGGCCATTGACAATTTCATATTCAAATAATATGAATTGCTTAAATATGGTGATGAATTAGCATTTGCTTGCAAAAAATCTATTTTCAACAACTATGGGTCTTCCTTGTGTTCATAAAATGAGAATTTTGTCTAATGGAGTAATCTCTCTTGATGAAATACATGCTCAATGGAGACTTGACCTTAAATCATTTGCAGACACTGACAAAGCATATAGTATTGATGAGACTAATTTTAAGGAATTGCTTGGAACACTAGAGGGAAAATATCAAGAATAGCTTATTGATAAAAGGGAAGTTGCAAAAAATCAAGTTGCTCTGCTAGTAAATGAGCCAAACCCATTGATATATGAACCAAATGTTCATTCGTATAGAGGTCGTCCTTCATTAGCTAAGAAGAAAAATGGATCTAACTCAACAAGGCACAATCCTTTTGCTCATTAAATTGTTGAAAGGTATAAAATGTGGTACATGCAAAGGTTTTGGTCACAACGTAGAACTTGTCCAAATAAGCAAATTGGAGTTTCTGAGCAAGGATGTTCACATACCACAACTCTTGATTGATTCTTGGATACAGTAGAATTGGATGCAATGGACTCATCAATCACTGACTTATTACGTAACTGAATGATGTAAGTTTTGGATTTTTTTATGATTTTTTTTACTGTGTTCATTTTCATATTATGCACACATTTTTCATTAATGAGAGATATGATAAATATAAAGGGTTATTTGGGTAATTCCTTCTAGTTTTGTACTTGGCAAGTTATATATAGGCAATTTGGTCCAAATTACAAACAATTAAATTTACTTAAATAATAATGATATAGTGGATAATCAAAAAGTGTAGTGGCAATAGCTATTCCCTAATTGATATTTTACATGATATTATAGAAATGTATAGAGAGAATTATTAATATAAATCAATATTCATAATGTTTTATATAATTTTCATTTTTAGGAATTGGATTGTTTTAGGGTATTAATAAAATACCCTCTTTAAATACTTTAATACGTTTGAGGTTCCACAATATTTTTTTGTTAATTAAACCCTCTGCCATAGTATTTTTAAAGAATTTCTCAATGGAATATATTTATTATGTTTATTTTACTGTGTCAATGTTTTGGTTAAATTCAAGCAATTCAACTTCAAAGATGAAAAATTGGGCACAATGGAATATGATAATGGGAATTCAAGATGTAAAGACAAAGGAATTAACGAGGAAATCCCTTGAACAACTCGTTCGCCGACATAAAACCTCGGAACAATGAAATATTATTAGTATGGTGATGATGATGTGTTTGTCGTGAGTATAGAGAGTGTAGATGATTATCAGCGTGAGTGTGTGTATACATGTGTTTTCTTAAGCTAATTTAAATACAAGGGAGGATAACGGATGTAACAAAGTAATTGTGATTCCTCATATTGTGCCTAGGATCTCGCAGGAAGGTTGATGATGATAAAAATATCCATTGTCAAATAAATGTTGTAGATGACTCCTTTTGACTTGGTCCATAACGATTTGTGGAGCTTCGGAAACAGTTCCTATAATATCGCCATACAATAACTTCGGCAATGCATATAGTCTATCAAGTTGTTTTACCAAGTTGTTATCCCAAAATGAGACGCCAAGTTGTAACATGTTGCTGTAGATCTTCTACCCCGAACAATTGCCCCTGAATTTTTGAAGTTTCCATGATAGAGGTTTAAATTTAAAAAATTCCATCCTCAATCGCCTTGTTGTTAAATTTGGAAGGTGAGACGTTTTGCAGTTTTTCAGGCACGGATGTAGGGCTAAAATCAAGGCGTGGATTAGAACAAAATCCGGGGATAAGGGTGTTTTGAAAGGATAGGTTTTTCTATAAATAAGGATAATTTGATGTGGATGCTTTAAAAAGATTCTGCCGAAAAAGTTTTTTTGGAACAAGATGTCATTCGGTAAGCTTCTTTTGTTTTTGCGCCTAGACTTCTTTTTTGTGCCAAAATGTTGACCTTTGTATTTGCAGCGACCCGTTCAAAGCCTAGGTTTGCAGCAAAGGCCCTGGTTGCCAAGTATAAGGAAAAGGCGAAGGCTAGTGAAGATATGCTTCCGGTATCCAAGTTGGAATTTGGGAATAAATCGGGGGTGAAGAGGAGAAGACAAGGAAAAACGGATGCAAATGAGACCACTCCTAATGAAGATGATCTTGAAAATAAGTAGAGTGCTCTTTTTTCAAGTATTTACTGAATTTGCATCTTGCTTTGATCAATACGGTGTGAATCTTCATAACAGGCGATAGCTGCGGTCAAGATGATGGTTAACGAGATCAAGTGGTGAAAGGATAAAGCTGATACTCTCCTTATGGATAGAACGGAGTTTGAAGCAGATCTCAAAGTAGCTTTTGACATACTTAAGGCAAAGGATGAAGAGATGGAGTAGGTTGGTAGGAAACATGTTAAGGAAATGGAAACTCTCCGTGATGACTTGGTAGCTGAGGCTGCTAAATCTGTCTTTGAGGCGAGGATCGAGATGATAAAAGAGTATCAAGCTGGTCAGCACTCAACTTGGAACATGGAGGAGGAGTATGCAGCCCTAAAAATGATTGTTCGGGAGGAAACTTGTGAAGTAAACTCTAGGATAAGGAATATGGATAAGATAGACCAGGTTTGCGAGACCTAGGAGGGAGGAAGAGTGGATAAAGGCAAGAGTTTCGCTTTTGACTGAGGGGGTGCCTTCGTTGAATAATGGATATTCTTTTAGGATGTGAAATTTTATGTATGTCTGTTTGGACATGCTTATGATGTTTCTCCATGTTGGATAAATCTGTGAGATGAAATGAAAAAGACGTTGGGTCTTTCAGTTTTGTGTTTGTTTGGTAACATGTCGATGTTACAACCAATGATTTCAACTTAAGTTCATAATTTTAACTAAGTGTAAGGGGGTAATCAATTATGTACGTGACATATTGGCCCACCTACTCCTTAATTAAAACATGAAAATGTGCGCCCAGGCGAAGGTCTAAATAACCTTAACAAGTTGAGAAAGATGTAAAATCTTTGAACCTTCTGAGAGGTGTGTACTTTTTCCTCTTGGGTGTAGAGTTTGAAGGTTTATAAAGTTGTCTTAGCATGCTAACCTGAAAATTGGTCATGCGAAGATTTGAAGTTCCCTATTTCCTTGGATCATCTTGTAGCCTGCTTGGGACAAGTTGATGATATTGCTTCGAACGCGGATTCGAGATCATCTTGCAAAATAGAAATAGGTTAAAGTGGGTGTTAGCTTGGCTAACACCCCTCCGATGCTTAAGTCAGTAAGAGTTTGAAATATACAAATTAAATTGAAATAACATAATTGAAATAAAGCGTATTAAATCATACCTGATTTTTGGAACGAAAATGGATAAGTTCGCAAGTTACATGAAGTACAACTTGAGGTGGACGACATTCTAATTTCTCGGGATTCTTATGCCGTCTAAGTTTGATAGACTGTATGCTCCCTTTTCAGCTTCTGCATCAATTAGATAAGGACCTTCCCACTTGGCTGCAAACTTACCTGCATTTGGTTCCCTTGTGTTCTGAAAAACCTTTCTTAGGACCATGTCTCCAACTTGAAACCTTCTGATGCAGACATTCTTGTTGTACGACTTGGCTATCCTCTGTTTGTAGGCAGCCATCCTGACTTTGGCCATATCCCTGAGCTCATCAATAGTGTCTAAGTCTTCTGCGAGGATGCTCTGGTTGTCTCCTGGGGTTGTTAAACCATATCTGGTTGTAGGGATCGTGAATTCAACAGGGATAACAGCTTCGGTGCCAAATACTAAAGAATACGACGTTTGTCCAGTAGCATTTTTTGGGGTGGTTCTATCAGCCCAAAGTACCAAGGGTAGTTCTTCAGCCCATCTTCCCTTCTTTTGGTCAAGGCATTTCTTCGAGTTATTCATTATCAACTTGTTGCTAGACTCAGCTTGACCGTTATCTTAAGGATGTACCAGTGTGGACATTATCAGTTTGATCCCCCATCTTATACAGAAATCTTGCATCTTCTTGCTAATAAACTGGGAGCCGTTGTCACATATGATCTCAGAGGGGACTCCAAATCTACTGATGATGTTTCTTTTCATGAATGATATTACTTCTTTATCCCTAATCTGTACAAAGGCTTCAACTTCGATCCACTTTGAGAAGTAGTCTGTCATAGCCATCATGAACACTTTGCCTCCAGGTTCCCTTGGTAGCTTGCCCACTATGTCCATCCCCCATTGCATAAAGGGCCAAGGTGACAAGATGGGATGCAGTGATTCAGCAGGTTGATGTAGGATGTTGATGTGTCTCTGACATGCATCACATTTCTGGACATACTTGATCGCATCTTGCCGCATGGTTGGCCAATAGTAACCTGTTCTTAATGCCTTTGAGGATAATGATTTGCCCCCAGCATGGTTGCCACATTCGCCGTCATGTAATTCCCTTAACACCTCTTCAGCTTGTTCCGGTTCCAGGCATCTCATGTATATTCCTATAAAGGATTTTCTAAACAAGGCATTATCTATCAAAATAAATCGTGATACCTTTATTCTGAAGGACCTTAGATTCTTCACATCAATTGGGATTGTGCCATCCTGCAAGTATTGAATTATGGGCAGCGTCCAGGATGTGGAATTGCTGATAGGCATGGTCACGGCATCAGGATGTTCATTAAATTGGCATGTTTCGTGTGGATCTATGGCTGGATGCATGACATGAATGATGGGGATGATATTGTTTAACATGCTTTTGCAACTTGAACCCAGGTTGGCTAATGCATCTGCTTCAGCATTTTCTTCTCGTGGAATCTGTTCGAAAGTGAAGTCTGTAAACTGCCCAGCTAACATCTTAACATGTCGAAGATAATTTGTCATCTTAGCTTGCTTAGCTGTATAAGACCCATTAAAGTGGTTAACAAATAACAAGGAATCACTAAATACATTAATATGCTTAACGTTTAAATTTAAAGCGGTAGTTAATCCCATAATGAGGGCCTCATACTCAGCCTCATTATTCGTTGCTTTGAACTCACAAGCCACAACTTGAGGGATGAGGTTTCCTTGAGGCGACTTCAGGACGATTCCCAAACCTGTGCCCCTGGCGTTAGAAGCACCATCCGTGTACAATATCCAATACATGGGAGAGCCAATGCCTTCAAGTTGTTGGACCTCGAGTTCGACCTCGGGCTGCAAGTTAGGACTGAAGTCTGCCATAAAGTCTGCCAAGGCTTGGGACTTGATGGCAGTCCTTGCTTCATATTGTATGTCATAAGTACTAAGTTGTACCGACCATTTAGCCATCCTACCTGACATCTCAGGTTTTCTCATCACGCTTCTGATAGGATAGTTAGTCTTGACAATAATAACGTGGGTTTCAAAATAATAGCATAATTTTATAGAGGCAGTAATTAAAGCAAGTATTAATTTTTCAAGGTGAGAGTACCTGGTTTCTGAATCAAGTAAAGAGTTACTTATGTAGTAGATAGGATGTTGCGTACCACCTTGTTCTCTGGCCAAGACTGCACTGACTGAAGTTTCAGATACCGCAAGATATAGGAGCAATGGTTCTCCCCGCTCTGGTTTGGACAATAATGGCGGGGTTGTGAGATACTCCTTAAGTTGGACGAAGGCCGCCTCATGTTCACTGGTCCACTGGAACAACTTGTTTTTTCTGAGTACTTCGTAGAACAACTTGCATTTGTCAGAAGACTTGGAGATAAACCGATTGAGAGCTGCCACTTTGCCTGTAAGTCTCTTCACGTCCTTAATGGTGCTGGGTGATTCCAAGTTGGTGATAGCCTTGATCTGCTCAGGACTTGCTTCTATGCCCCTCTTGGTCACCAAGTATCCAAGAAATTTTCCAGCCCTAACTCTGAAATTGCATTTGGAGGGGTTAATCTTTATGATGAAGGTTTCCTGGATGTCAAATGCTTCTTTAAGATGTTCAACATGATCTTCAATGTTTTTTGACTTTACCACCATGTCGTCAATGTAGACTTCCATGGTTTTTCCAAGCTGATCCTTGAACATCTTGTTCACCAACCTCTGATAAGTTGCACCTGCATTTTTTAGTTCGAATGGCATAGCAATATAACAATATATACCTTCAGGGGTAATGAAAGTGGTGTCTTCCTGGTCTGAAGGTTCCATTTGGATTTGTTGATATCCTGAAGAAGCGTCCATGAAGGTTAGGATGTCGTGTCCAACTGTGGCATCCACCAGAGAATCAATATGAGGTAAAGGAAATGGGTCTTTTGGGCACGCTCTATTTAAATTCGTGAAATCCACACATACGCACCATTTGCCATTCTTCTTTTCTACGACTACTACGTTGGCCAACCACCTCGAGTAATCAACTTCCCTGATCATCTTGGAATACAGCAATCGTTTGACTTCTTCCTTTATGATTTGGTTGCGCTCATGTGCGAATTTCCTTCTCTTCTGATGGACAGGTTTTATATTAGGATCAACATTCAACTTATGGGTAATGATGTCCTTGCTGATCCCTGTCATGTCTTCGTGTTTCCAGGCGAAACAGTTGGCCCTACTCCTCAGGAAGTCTACTATATCTTCCTCAATTTCATGAGGGATATCAGCTCCAACTAGTACTTTGACGTCAGGTCTGAAGGGATCTAGTTGAATTTCTTTAATGTCATTTTCTGCGAACGTTATTTCTTGACTACTATCTTTTACTGATGACCTTGTTGGTAGGTTCAACCTATCTTCTTTGGAGTCTGAAGCATGGTGCTTGGCAGCTGAGTAAGATGTACCTGTGATGATGTCGCCATTCGCGGGAAAAATTCGATTTTTTTGCGTTTCTTTGAAAAAACCAAATAAAACCCGAAAAAAGAACGGAGTCGCCACGCCATTTTTATTTTAAGGGCCAAAACTTTGAAAAATGCCCGAGATCAGAAATTTGGGTTCGGAGGTCATGTTACACGCCGGGAAGGACGTTAGTGTGCACCCGGAATGCCTCGTAAAACGAGTCTTCCAAGCTGAAAATCATTTGTGTGTGTGTGTGTGTGTGTTTTGGCCAAAATAATTTGAAACTCAGAAAAGTAAAAATTGGGATATCTTTTTAAGACTTTAAACTGATCCCATGATTTTTTGGAAGATTTTTGGATTGAGATTTGGTACTCAAAAGACCTTTTGAAGTTGAGAGTCACTTCTGCCAGAATGAAAAAGGCAGTGGACACTTGATTTTGAAATGGACTTTAGGGCTTGAAAACTCCAAAATCTGGGAAAAGTCCGATAATGAAAAATGTTCAAAACACCTTAAATAAGGTTTCTGTAAAAGAACTTTTCATTTTGGATATGATTTGAGGACCCAAAACCTTCTGGAAATCTTAGATGTGAAATCTGGACTTCCAGAGACTGATGAACTGACCTTTAAAGGAAAATTTGAAAAAGGGAGTTTTACTCACTGAAAAAATAAAGTAAAAATATTTCTGGAAAGCTCTGGATGTTGGATACAAAAAGTATTTTGTAGTCAATACCAAATTCTAACTTTATCTGTGTCCAAAAAATTAGACCATGGACTGGGGTCTTAGAAAATTGCTACTGGACAGCAACTTCTCAAGAAGGAAAAACATGATTTAAAAGGGGATTTGGCATCCATGCTTGTCCCCATTTCCCTAGGTTTTGATTAGTGATAACTTGACATTTTAGTGGTGAATCAACTATATCAAACCATCCTTGGGGTACATTAGGACTAAGCACTTCATTTGCTTGGGAAGGGGAATTTTATCCTTTGAAAATGAGATTTGATGTATGAAAATGATTTTTAGGGTTTTGAAAATGTGATTTCTTTGTAAGAAAGTAAGAATACTTTGAAAATAATGTAGATCCTTGTAGAAGATCATCCATGGAGATGAACTTCCATGGTGATCTTCTTGGATCTAAGGCAAGAAGATGAATGAACTACATTTTGTAGCTTGAAAATGCATGCATGGATGAATTTTAGGGTAAGGAGAGGGAGGTTATACCTATCTTCCTTGTGTTTTGTGTTTGAAGGCTTGAATGTAAGAGTGTTTGAGTGAGTGTTTAGGGTTGATGATTTGAGTTGGTTAAAGAGAAAACAAGTAGATAACAATGAAGTCCTCTATGTTTTCTCTCTAATCCTCCTCCCAAGGGGTGATTTTAGCTAGGATTGGTGTATGTATGAGAGTATGTATGAGAGTGATTTGAAAGTATTTTGAGTGAGTGGGATTTGGGAAAGATTGGAGAGAAAATGGTGGCAATTCAAGTGAATTCCCACTGTTTTCTCTCTATTTTTCGCCGTAGTGCGATTCTTTGTGAGTGATTTGTGTTGTGTAAACTGAGAGAGGAGGGTTCAATTTATAGCCCTCTGAAATTGACAAACATGTCCGCGCGGATAGGATTGTAAACGTGCACTGTTCATTAAATGCAGCTCCAGGCTTTGGACAGGAAGAATAATCTTTTGAAAATTCAAACTGGTTATGTTTTTCAACTTACCAGATTGGGTTTTTTCAATTTCTTTTGCTTTTTTAGATTCTTTTGTAGGTTTAACCTTAAATGACAATGCCCACTTTGCCCTTGCTTGGTTAGAAAAGTTAGGAATGTTAGGAATTGTTAGAAATGTTAAAACTTTCGTTGATTTTCTAACAAAAATACTAACAAGCTCAAATTGGAGCACTTACAGTAGCCCCTCGGCGACGGCGCTTTCGAAGGAAGCGGGGTCGTCGATAAGAGTAAGGCTCCATATTTGGCAGGATGATCAAGTGATCGAGTGGCTGAACCTATTTAATAGGCTACCTATGTATCCTTAAGAGGAATCAAGCCGGCCGTAGTTCGGGTCTTTGACCCTGGAGGTGATGGCGTTTTAGGTGCCTCGAACCTTTGACGAGCGAATTCTGCAGTCGATTGCTGAGAGAAACTCTGCTGGGGATAGGAGACGACCATTTTCGGTCGGATGGCTGAACCTAATGATAGGCTACCTACGTATCCTTAAGAGGAATCAAGCCAGTCGTAGTTCGGGTCTTTGACCCTAGAGTGACTATTTTAGGATGTCAGCCTAGGATTTGACTATTTTTGGGAAGTCGCCCTAAGATATGACTATTTTTGGGAAGTCACCCTATGATCTGACTATTTTTTGGGAAGTCACCCTATGATCTGACTATTTTTGGGAAGTCACCCTAAGATCTGACTATTTTTGGGAAGTCACCCATAAGATCTGACTATTTTTGGGAAGTCACCCTATGGTTTGACTATTTTGGAGAAGTCGCCCTATGGTTTGACTATTTTGGGGAAGTCGCCCTATGGTTTGACTATTTTTGGGAAGTCGCCCTATGGTTTGACTATTTTTGGGAAGTCGCCCTGAGATTGATTTCGGTTTGTCGAATTAGGGGGTGATTGCGATTTATCGCTTTCCTAGTGTTGTGTGTGATAGCGTTTTAGGTGCCTCAAACCTTAATGATGGCGTCGTAGGTGCCTCGAACCTTGGTGATGGCGTCTTAGGTGCCTCAAACCTTGATGATGGCGTTTTAGGTGCCTTGAACCTTGATGATGGCGTCTTAGGTGCCTCGAACCTTGGTGATGGCGTCTTAGGTGCCTCAAACCTTGATGATGGCGTTTTAGGTGCCTTGAACCTTGATGATGGCGTCTTAGGTGCCTCGAACCTTGGTGATGGCGTCTTAGGTGCCTCAAACCTTGGTGATGGTGTCTCAGGTGCCTCAAACCTTGATGATGGCGTTTTAGGTGCCTTGAACCTTGATGATGGCGTCTTAGGTGCCTCGAACCTTGGTGATGGCGTCTTAGGTGCCTCAAACCTTGATGATGGCATCTTAGGTGCCTCAAACCTTGATGATGGCGTCTTGGGTGCCTCGAACCTTGGTGATGGCGTCTTAGGTGCCTCGAACCTTGATGATGGCATCTTAGGTGCCTCGAACCTTGGTGATGGCATGATGGCGTCTTAGGTGCCTCAAACCTTGGTGATGGCGTCTCAGGTGCCTCAAACCTTGATGATGGCGTTTTAGGTGCCTTGAACCTTGGTGATGGGTGATCAGGAGGTATCAACTTGTTTTGAAACAATTTCCTTCGATGTTCGTATCCTTTCGTTGGGGACAGACCTCGAGGGGATAGACAGTCTTTTGGTGGACTTCATTTGAAGGGATCGGCTTTATGTTTGCTGCTGGAGGTGAAAGAGACGGAATTCCGTTGGCTTTCGTCAGAGATGAACCTAAGTTGAGGTTTAGTTCTATTGTATGAACCTAAATGAGGGCTCAGTTCAGGGGAAAAGGGTGACTGTGTTGGTCAAGCGACTGGACCTATGGTAGGCTACCTACGTATCCCGAGTGGGAATCAAGCCAATCGTAGTTCGAAAACTGCTGGGGATGGTTTGACGGTATTTGGGAGTCACCCGAGGTTTGACTGTTTTTTGGGAAGTCGCCCTAAGATTTGACTATTTTTGGGAAGTCGCCCTAAGACTTGACTATTTTTGGGAAGTCGCCCTAAGACTTGACTATTTTTGGGAAGTCACCCTAAAATTTGATGATAATGTTCTTTTAGAAAAGTAGTTGACTAAGATATGCTTTCATACTGTCTTTGTGCTTACATGTAGGCTGCCGGAAGGGCGAGGCTTCGGGCGATGTTGATGAAGAGTTGTTGGGTTGCGGTTTTACGGCGACGATTTCTTTGTCTTTGGAGGCATTTTGACTGAAGGGAGAGTTTGGTTGAGTCTGCATCTTGCTGGTGATCGTCAACCTTGTAGAAGTTGTTGAGCTTGTCTTCACATTGGGACTTCTTGCTTTTGAGAACTTGGTGTCTCTGACCGATTTTCATTTGAGAACTTGGCATCTCTGATTGATTTTCATTTGAGAACTTGGCATCTCTGACCGATTTGCATTTGGGAACTTGGCGTTCCTGACCAATTTGCATTTTGAGAACTTGGCGTCCCTGACCGATTTGCATTTTGAGAACTTGGCGTCCCTGACTGACTTGCATTTTGAGAACTTGGCGTCCCTGACCGAATCGTAGACACTGGAGGTGGTCTTCGTATGTTTGTGGATGTTGGGGGTTGTCTTCATTCATTTGTGGATATTGGAGGTCGTCTTTAGCAAGTTGCAGACGCCGGAGCTTGTCTTTAGGGACTATCATTGCCAAACTGTAGATGCTGGAGGTTGTCTTCATCCATTTGTGGACATTGGAGGTCGCCTTTGCCCAACTGGAGATGTCGGAAGATGTCTTCACGGACTTGATGCACTGTAGACCTAGAGCCAAAGTGGTGTTGTCCTAATGTGCAGGATTGAGGTGTCTGAATCAGGCTGATGTCGACTTGAGGTATCAGTCATTTGGGTAGTTCCGTTGAAGTCATTGGAATTACGCTTCGGTGGAGACCATCCTTGCTGCGGAGAGGCTTTCGGGTAGTGATGGAAAATTGGTCTTTCGTGCTTGAATTGCTACATTTGTTAGCAGAGGGATAAATGCACATATGACATTCATGATGATGGATGCATGCATGGAAGTAAAAATGATTCGCAATAGCTTAGGTTTTTTTTTTTTTTTTTTTTTATTGATTCATGTTTTGCATGCTACATGAGCCACAGGGAGATTTTTGTGGGGATGCATGTGGTGAGAGGGTTTGTATGTGTTGTTGACAAGCTTTGAGCTGGTGGGGTGATATCCTTTGGTCGCGGACTGAATTGGATGTCATTGATGAGGTCAATTTTGATCTTGGGATGAAGTTGGATTTGAACCCCGGGTCTCGATTGAAATTTCTTTTCAGTCTCGGACATTTGAAGGCGACGGCGACAAGCTCTAGAATCAAAGCATGTTGACATGAATGAACCCTCTCTTGCTTGGGTTAGTTGTGATTTGACATAAATTTGGAGAATGATTTGGCGAAATGCTGATATGAGGAGATTCCCAATTCTCAACTTTTGATGATGCAGGGAGTTGCCATATACCAAGTTCTAAAGAGAAACTCCAAGAAAGTTGTTGGGATGACTTAGCCTTTCTTACGAAGATAGGTGTGACTTGATAAAGCCCCATTCCGTGGAAGAGACATGGCGAAAGCCACGAAATCTTTCTACGAATGATTAGATGAAGCCCCGGAGTTCGACAAAGCGTCACTATAGAGGTCCGAGTTAAAGGTTTGGTAGCAAAGCCGACATGCGATGAAATGCAAGGCCAATCGATCAACATGAGAGTCCTCAAGGTGAAGTCGCAGCATTACGCCATGAAGTGAGAAACCCATCCTTGATAGCAATTATGCAACTAGAATCCTCCCTTTGAAGGGTGTCTTCCATATGGGAACTGTTAGCCATACTTGGCTGGTTCATGGCTTCAATCATATTCACCCTACGGTTTTCTAGGGAATGGATTGTTGGCGTATTGGGCCCTTAGGGTACCCTTTTCGATCGGTTCTCACACCGCCCTTTTCGGGGGCATACATCGGGATCCATGGGTGATGGTTGTACAGTCAAACCTTCCTTCACAAATTCCTGAAAGGCGTCGCTCAGAGGCATTCCGAAATCTTCAAGCTTGAGGCTTCGCGGCTTGGGCACATCACCTTTCCTTGGCACGAAAGGAGTGGCATTATTGTAATCCTCCCAAATAGGGCTGGGCAGGAGTCGTGTTGGAGGTGGAAGAAACCCGGTATCCGTAAGCAGGTGTGACAACTTGCTGCTGATTGTAAGCCCTCTCAAATTTAGCCCCGGAATTGACCATTGCCCGTAGATCCGGATAGGGGAAATTGCTAAGTGAGGCCCTCGGATGTGGTTTCGAGCATGGCGAAAGATGTCTAGTTGTTCCTCTTGAAGGAGGAGTTGCCATCTTGCTTGTAAAAGTCCACGATGTTCTCGTCGGGGAATTTGCATTGTTGTTGTCTGCAGGTCAACTCTATTTGCTTCCTACTCCAAGTTAGCTAGTAATCTGGTCCCATGTAGCCCTGGCCTCGGGTTTTAAGCGGAAGAACCATTTTAGAGCACTTGGACTTCAAAGAGAGGCGAAATAGTCGACCAAGCTGCGATTGGTGCCCCTTTTGACCTTCATTGCCAAGGTATACGTGTCCGAGATGGGTTTTCGGGCATGCGGTGCCATCAAAGAGATCACAATTAGGCATCACGAATTTGTGGGGAACAAAGGAGTCCGGGTTCGTTGGCCGGAAGCGAGACTTCTTAGCGGTCAATTCGGCAATACTGTGCTTTCATTTCCTTGTGTCGTTCCATGAACCAAGCCAAATGAGGGTCTTGTGGTGGAACCATGGCATTCAAACCGGCGGCGAGCTAGAGAGAGGAGCTACTGCGCGGCGAGACGAGGTGGAGGGAATGGCCGATCTGGGGACGTAGGTGAAATCTGTCCTTGGCCCGAATCACCCGGGGAGCTCGAGTAGGACCACAGGCAAGGGATAGAACCTTGCGGCGTGCTTTGTTGATTTTCAGCTGCAAAGAGGGCGAAGCGATCTTGATGTAGGCGGTAACTCGGATTTCCGGAGTGAGGCCCATAAGTAGGCTTAAGTGCGGGGCTGCTGTCCACGATTGTTGAATTGCATAGGCGAAGGTGCATAACCGGGGGTGCTGCGGTCACTGGTGATTACGATGAAAGCTGGGATGGAGGCTTGGTAACCCGTCGGCTTGAGTGAGAATGGATTCGTAGCGTGTGAGGAAGCGGGTGAGCTAGCATCATTACGAGGAGGGCTCATTGTTGCCCTGGACCAGGCGTGGAAGCATTCCAAGCTGTTCTTTGCGAAGGCCACGATAGATTGGTTCCAAAGCGAGGTGGGATTCCAATTTGCTTTGTGGCATTAGAGGTAACCCCAACCATGAGAAGACATTCCGTGCTTGATTTTGCCCCGCCGAGGCTGTGGCGATCGGTCACGTCGGAGCTGCATGGGTCCGGTGAGTACGTATTTGGGGTTTCTTTGTCCCGTTGAGACGGTCGTGAAGGGATCTCGTGAGGCTTGTGCGGTGCGGGGATTGGATATCTTGAACTAGGTTGCCGTCAAGGCATTTCCAAGCGATGTAGCGAGAAGCTCCTGGCCCGATGCATGCCCGAGCTGGCGAGGCGTACCAAGCTGGCTTGTGACATACCGGCGGACCCGGCTTGCTTTGAGGCATACCATCTTGGCCCAAATCGGATTGAAGTCAACTTGTTTCCCCCAAGCAGTCCCCAGTGACGTGAATGTATACCGGAGAGAATTTGAAAGGATGGGCGATTCGCAAGTTGAGAAGAGTGTGAGGAAGGTGGTGGTAGTGCGTCGGCCAAGATAGGGATGGGGACTCTTCCTCTTCTACGTGAAAGTCCCATCGGGGTTGAGGGAAATCGTCAAACCAAAATTTCGACATCTTCCAAGGATGAACATCGAAACCTCATTCGATTGGCACAAGGAGTTTTTATGGACTCGGATTCCAATATTAGCTATGGAAATATGATGAACCTCTGGTACTGGTTAAAATTTCGTCCTCATCTTTGGACATCAAAGAACTGCACTTGACAAACCCATGACCAACATGGCGATCAAATCTCACTTTGCTTGGCGGAGCCTTGGTGCGAAGAGATGTATTTGCGAAGTCTTGATTTTGAAGAAGTGACTTGGCAAAGCCTCGGTCTCATGTGTGAATCGACACAATTAGAGAGGCTTCAACCTGGTAGGCATTGCGGGCGATGCGAACGAGAGACCCAACCCATCTTGTAGCAAAGTGAAGAACCAACGTGGACCGGCGTGACCGAGAGAAGCCCCACTCTAAAGAAATGGCTTGACGAAAGTCCTCCCTTAAAAGAGTACGGTGCGGCTCTAATGCAAATTGAATTGTCATGTAGCAAAAGAGGCAACCCATCCTTCTATATTTACTTTATTATTTTCTTTATTCAATTAGTCAACCGTAAAGGAAAGACAATGCGGAAATGTATACTGCGGGGGCATATATTTTTTTCAAAAAGCTGGGGATGAATCCCGATTTGTATTATTTGATGGCCTCATTTGATGAAGGCACAAAAGAACTCGCTTTGGGTTTGACTCTTTTGAGAGAGTATAAGCACAACAAGGTGTGGAAAAAGTGTATGGAAGCCCTGGCGACGGAAAATTAGTGTTTAGCTCTATTTTTCCTATAATGTAGAAAAGGAAGACTTGTCGAGACATCTGAAAACATGTTTTATTCAAACTGATCACATGATTGCTTAAAACCCTTTATTAATGTTCGGGTTATTCAACCCCTAATCTCGATATGAACAAACATTTAGATTAATTAGGAGGAGAAAGTCAACTGATACCAAGAGTCGAAGTTGGCGAATGGTGAAGAGGGATTGTGTATAGGAGGGGCCATTGATGAGACCGAATTTTCTGGGATTTGAATATGTTTATGGCCAGGACCATTTCTGGTTGCCTACGTTCCCCTTAATATAAGGAGCTCAGGTCGCCGTAGTTCGGGCTTGAACTGTGTTTGGTTTTAGAAAAGGGGTATGAACATTTGTGGTACTTTTGGTGAAAAGGTTCGGATAGGAAGTTTGAGGTCTTGACAAGTCATTTTGAGCGATTCCGTTGCTTCTTGATCGTCGTTCTTTATCGGGGGAGAAAGATTTTGAATGCAGCTTAAGGGCTTATGATATGTTTTTGCCGTTGCTTTAACTGCTCCCTTGTTGTCGACAACTTCCGTTCTTCGGGCTTTAATTTTGCCCATATGTCAAACCTTCTGATTGGCGGTGCTGGGTCCCCGGCCTCATTTTTTTTTTGAAGCTTTTGTTTTTTTTGAAGCTTTTGTTTTTTTTTTTTTGAAGCTTTTGTTTTTTTTGTTTTTTGAGCACTTGAGGACGAAGGCAAGCTTACGCTTGAACTTTCTTGATGCATGGGGCGGAGGCAAGTCCTGTTTTTTTTTCGACATGGGGTCGATCTCCCGATCTTGAAGTGACCTTTTGTTGTTCTTCGATCTTTGCCGCCGTCGTTGACTTGGTCAAGGTGATGATGGGGACATGTTTTGGAAAGTGTATGGCTTGATGGAGGCCTTTGTGAGGTGAGGAAAGTGTATAGGGAGGGCATTAGTTGACTTTCTCGCACCAATTAATTAAAATCTTAATCATTTCCAGAGATTATTTGTTGAGCAATGCGAGTGATCATTTAAAATAAAACCATTTCATTAAATGTAATGTAGGTGTGCAAATAATGTCTCAAGTCTAGCGAGAAAAGAAAAAGACTCTTTTATAGAAAATTTAAGATTAACTACAATGTCCCAGGAGGACTTGATTGAACGAAGAAAGTACTAGAACCTACGAAGGTTGACTAAAAGACTGTTTTAACATTAAAGGATGGGTAGCCCCTAGTCTATTTACTCTTTGTTGTTGGACCACGTCTCTATCCTTCAGCAGACTATGCTCGCCTTTGGTAACTTCAAGGAATTCCTCGCTCACCAGCCCTGACGGTTGCCTTATCTGCCATCCGATCATTATCATCCCATTTACCCTTGGCGTCAGTCGTGAACTTATCGGAGGGCGAGAGTTCAAAGCATTTCACCAAATCCAGCTTTGCCATGGTCACATGCTTGTGGCAGTCAAACCAGCCATTCTCAACATTTGTTGCGACTAAATCATCTGGCTTGCCAAAGTCCATTGAATTCACAGGGCTTGAATCATAAAACTCGATCATGTTTACATTCGTGTTGTTTGGGAAATGATCATTGGCAGGGTTGAGATCACTGAGGCGCTCGAGTTTGCCCTTCTTAATTAACCCCTGAATTGTCTTTCTCAAAGGCATGCGGTTATCGGTTACATGACCGTGATACTGGTGGTAAGCACAATGCTTGGTGGTATCCAAAGGGATTTTGGGATCCTTGGGGTGATAGTTTCTCATGGGTTCGAGGAGACCACCTTTAGCAAGCTACTTAAAACTTTGCTTAGGGAACACCCAAATCCTTGGGATGTGATTTCTCCTTTGGGGAGAATGAACTCTTAATGCTCTTTGATTCGAGAATTGGTCACCATTTTGAACGGGGTTGGCCGGTTTTGGTCCCTTGGGGCGCTCGAAGCTTGCCGCTTCGATTAACCTTTGAACCGCTCTCTTCAAGGCGTGCAGTTGTCGGTCGTGTGGCCAAAATGATCATGGAAGGTTCAGTGCTTACTCATGTCGAGGGGTGCATTTGAGCTCCTTGGATGGTAGTCTCTGAGGGGCTCCAAAAGGCCTTCCTTTACTAAACCCTTGAAAATTAAGCCCATGGGCATCCCAAAATCATCAAAATGTTCTCGTTGCCTTAGAGGACCACCATTTCTTGGTTGCTTTTGGATGCCGTCAATTGTACACAATGCCCTCTTTCCTTTAATGGATGTTGCAGCCGTGTTGGAAGGGTAAGGTTTATAGCGGTGAGACATGTTCCGACCCGTAGTGCTTCCCCGTGCACGAACCCTTTTGATGTAATCATCGATGTAATCGTCGAGACTCGACCTTTTGTAAACCTCATTCGTGTCAGATACACAAGATTGATATGGTGAGATGGCCCGAGTCGAGCGGTCGTCGATACTCTCGTTGCTAGGCTTTTCTTGTACCTCCTTAATTGGTTCCACCAATAATCCATTGGACGAGTCAATAGGAACACTAGGACTGCACGACACTGCCACAAGATTGGCATCAGTAAATGAAACCACAGTGGGAAGTACTCTGGTGGGAGGGATGACAGTCTGAGCATTAAAAGCGCGACCGTAACCCTCCTCATAAGGCTGGCGGTTCCGAGGATGAGGATATATGGCTCGTAATGGTTGGATACCGGGGAGCGGTGAGTGCGGATCCAAAAGGCTGCGAAGACATGAGGTTTGAGGCATCGTAACGGTAGGGCGAACGTGTCTTGACCACACCGAGGAACGTGACTACAAGGGTAATGTCCATACTTGTAATTGATGAACGGGAGCGGCTTGCGTAACAGCCGGGTGGAGAATTTGATGAGGAGCATTTGACCTTGTCGGACTTTCCAACCGGACGGGCGAGGTAGAGCTTGGAGGATGTTGTGAATACGGTAATCCTGATGAAGTGGTGATAAGAGCACAGTGGCCCATGTGATCTTGCGGTATCATAGGGCAAGTGTGTCTCGAGAATTGGAGGAAGCAAGTGGCCCCCTCGAACCATGGAGCACGAGAAGTGAAGCTGTCCCCAAAATGGCTTGTGGAGCCATGTCAAGCTTTGGGCTTGAGAAGTCGTGGGTGACCCATTCCGAGATGATGACCCGAACCGGGCTGATGTTGTGAAGTAGTAAAGCGGCCCCTTCCAAGATGTGGGGCGAAAGCCAAGCTGATTCAATCCTGGTGGTGAGATCGAGAGGCACCGGGGCGGGTTGACCTAGATCGGTTTGTTGAGGAGTATCGAGTTGTAGGGGTGAGATGTCTTGAGGCCGGACCAATTCCCAGAATGATGGCCGGGCCGGGCGAGGTTTTGGAGTAGCGAACCGACCCATTCCAAGTTGCGGGCGAAACAGGGCGATTGAAACCCAAAGGTGAAAACCGAGAGGTGCCGTGGGGAAGTTGACCAAGATCGGACTGTTGAGGAGTATCGATACGATGAGGCCGAGAGGCGGTGAGTGATAGGGCTGGGGGATGCTTGGCCCATTAGTAGTTCCACACGAAAGGGAACGGGGCATTTGACGGTAGTTGGCATACCCGGGAGGGTGATTAGTTCCAATCTTCGCATCAACCGTAAAGGTTCCATTAGGGTTGCGAACAATTGCTAGCCCACAGGTTTACGATACCTTCCCATAACCGGCGATTTGAGCCTCTTGATGTTGTCTTATCTGTTCCAACATCTGATTCCACCTGCTCGGTATTTTGCGAATTTTCGGGGTGCGGATGCATGTACGTCCCCCACTGTTCTCCTACGAGTTGGCCATTACGAAACTTTGAGCTGAAGCGAGGGAGGAAACCGATGAAGTATCGACTCAGAATGGCTGAGTGAACAAACGATGACCGGGGCTTGATCCAAACTTTGCTTCTTTGTGGAAGGCACGAAAGGGTGTGGTTCGGACTCGGGAAGCGGAACAGGTTGGTGTTTGGGCTTAGGGCTCATGCAACATGTGATTATTTGTTTAAATTTACTTAAAACATGTTTTATTAAACCTAATCGGTTGGAAAAGATTGCTCTTCTTTTTCACAAACTACTCTGGATCTGGATCGGTGGGCCCCGTCACTACGTCTATAAGCCCCTCGTATTCCACCTGTATTTCGACCTCCCGGGGTGGACGGCCCGGGCGAGGGTCCTATAGGGCAGCGGGTCCCACCGGCCGAAAGAAAAACGATCCTAAAAGTCTGGCGGGTAATCGAGTCTTAACGAGCATTCGATGTAAATTACGGACAAAGCTGAGGTCAAAGTCAAGATCATGTCCGAGGGCTCGACAAAAAGTCGGCATCATTTGGACTGATAAATGTCCACAATTGATCTTGACTTGTCGTCAATTAGGCCGTAATTAGGCATGGAATAATCATTAATCCTTGATGACTCAGTGTCAACTTTGGGAGTCGGTGTATAATTTGTGCCGGTCGGGCCGAAGTCAAGGCGTCGGTCAATATCTTGTTCAAAGTCTGCGGCGTAAAACCGGCGAACTTCGGCGATTAGGGTCCCGAAAGATATTGAGTCGGTATGCCGACAAAGGCTTGAAAGGAAAGGTCTATACACGAGACGGGGCATGACACGGACCGGACTAAAAACCAACGGGTCTCGGACAAAGTGTGTCACGGACAAGTGCATGGTCGACACGAGGCTCCATGGGATGTTGGGGTAGTCCTGTGCTCGTCCGAGAGGCGTAATAAGACCAAACGGACCGCGACAAGGATTTCCCCGGGTTAGGGACGTAGTGTGCAGTGTACGGTCACGTGCGCGTAGTGTGCAAGCAGTCTATATTCTTTTTCTGAGTAAAATAGAAAATTTTTTTATGTGTCTTAAAAATATGATGCATGATTTTTTTTTTGAAAATTTTCTTTTTTGAAAATCCCTTTTTTTTGAAATTTTTTTTTGAAATTTAATGAACACATAAGCACGTAAGCACGAAAATTCCGACAGTTAGGGACATGATTCCGACAGTCAAAATTTTGACTTTTTTCGAGGCGGCCAAAACAACACGAAAAATGTGCAAAAATCAACACACACACACAAATGATTTTCAAAGCCGGGACCGAAGCTTGACCCTCAAAAGCTTTTTCTCTGTTTTTTTTTGAAAACGGTGATACCGGTACGTGGGATTGTTAAACCACAATTTATCCCCGACTCGTGTTAGGAGGCGGTAACGGGAAGTTTAATGGTTTCCACCAATATACCAAATATCATTTTTTTTTAGAAAAAGCTTAAATCCCCAGCAGAGTCGCCACTGTGATGATGTCGCCATTCGCGGGAAAAATTCGATTTTTTTGCGTTTCTTTGAAAAAACCAAATAAAACCCGGAAAAAGAACGGAGTCGCCACGCCATTTTTATTTTAAGGGCCAAAACTTTGAAAAATGCCCGAGATCAGAAATTTGGGTTCGGAGGTCATGTTACACGCCGGGAAGGACGTTAGTGTGCACCCGGAATGCCTCGTAAAACGAGTTTTCCAAGCTGAAAATCATTTGTGTGTGTGTGTGTGTGTGTTTTGGCCAAAATAATAACATTGACTTCTACGTTCGACTATATCAACGATGGTTTACTTAACAAATGAACAACATAAAGGTAATTGTTCTGGAGTTAAATGTAAATATTTATTTTTTTTCATGTAATATAGCGGGTGCAAGTACGAGTCGATCCCACAGAGACAGGGTTTACTTTGGGATGATATTTGTCTTTATAAAAATATAGATAAAATAATTGGGGGGGGGAGATAGGAATTTATAAGAGAAAATACTAGGAAGATACAGAAAACTACTCTAACATATAATGATAGCATTCTCGAGATTGAAAACAAATAAATATGTTTTTGATAAAGGCTTTTATCAAAATAACAAGGATGGTATATTAGGCTTACACTACTTCTGGTTAGGACAGTAGCGTTGTATTCTTTACTAATTATGTCCTAACTGTTTGAGATTTCCGTTTATGGTGATCCCGCCCTGTCACAAACGGGCATTCCGGCTTATCTCTAGCTGACCATAATTAGAAAGAATCCATTAAGATCGAAAGTCAACGTACTTTCCATTCAAAGAACACCCCTAGGCCGTTGAACTACTCTCTTGATCAATGAAACTTAGTTCCTTCATATGGTTTCGTCAATCGAAATTCTCCGCTAGGTACTTCTCTCAATTGACTAGGGTTCCACAAATATAAACGTATTCATATTTGCAAGCAATTCAAGAATAATATGAAGAAATTGTTTTAAGATGAAAGTGCCAAGTCAAGGATGATACGCTAAGTTGTGCTAACTAGCACATGTATTTTAAGACTCACCGGCCTTTCTCTCGAGGGTTCGGCTTAGTGTAATCCCGTTCGTCACGCGGGAAATCCGACTCACCTCTCGAGGGTACCAAATAAATCAAAAATACCAATTAAGTCTATAATCTCACGTATTTTCCACTAAAGGATCATCCCTAGGTCTTTAAATCACTTTGTGTAATTTATCGACCTAGTTCAATTCTTAGAGTTCCGCAAATCAATGTTTTTCATTTGATCAACTGAGGTTATACAATTAAAGACGTCTCCCTAATTGCAAGCATTAAGATTTACAAGAAGAAAATTGAAATGACATGTAGAAGAAGCAATGAATACAAGTAAATGAGTTTCCAACTCCGAGAAATGGAGGATTACTCAAACCATTGAAATAATAAAAGGAAGTAAGTAAAGAAATAAAGATAAAGAAAGAAATACTTATTCATAATAAGAGAGACAATGGCTGGAAATAATCTTCATTCACAATCTTCAAGAGTACACAAGATTTGTCACGAATCCTTGATAAACTTTGAACATCGTGTATAAATTGCTAAAGTAATTTTGCTATATAATCTAAGTATGATATGATCCTTTCTAAATGTGTATTATGAACATTTTCGGATTTTCTGGATGCCCAATACTGATTACAAAGGCTTCTTTATATAGACATTTATGCTAAAGGTTGGGACTCTTCAAAGTGGTGCCTCCAAAAGGTGCCTTTTTGGAACAGGTACAGCGACTGCACGGCCGAGTCAAGGGAACTGCACGGCCGTGCGAGCTTGGCGCCAAAAATTATTTTGAACTGGGCATTGTTGCACGGCCGCTCCTCCTTTGGCTACACGGCCGCTCCGACTGAATTTTGGCTTTTATGCTTATTTCGATGTTGTCCCTCCATGGCTTTGATACTTGATTATTTCCAAGGCTCCAATTTGATCATAATTTGACTCTAAAACCTGTCTAAGAGTATAAAATATACCAAAAGCATAAAATCGAAGATATATGATAAAAGAAGCTAAAATAACCCAAATGCAAACTAAATGATACTAAAAACTAAGGAAATGATTGATAAATAATGGGATAAATGACTATATAATAGTCACTTATCAAACTCCCCCACACTTAAACCTTGCTTGTCCTCAAGCAAGTCTAGGATAAAAAGAAGATGGAGAGGAAAAAAATTGCAAATGATAAAAACATACAGTTGGATCCCTTAGAAAATAAATAAATGTCGCAAGCCTTATTGCCATGAAGATTTTGTCTTTGTTTTATCTTCTCAAACTTTTTATAACCTTAGATTATTTAGAAAGAGATTTAGGAAAAAAATTTAAGAGAGCAATCTTGGAAAATAATAAATCATTATAACATAAATGAGATTCGATGAAGCAAAGCATAATATAGAAAAAATGAACTTTTGGATCACAAGCTTGGCATATAAAGATACTTTTACTTTTCAAGAGTGTTTTTGTGAAAAATATTATTGCTTGAAAGTGTACAAAATAATGATCATTTTATTCACAAGTTAGAAGTATTCAAGGATTTGACATATACTTTTGAATCACAAGGATGGAGATGGATGATGATAGTGGAAAAATCTCATCAAAGTTTCAACAATTTTATCTTATTTTTGCACGTGTTATATTTTTTCAAAAGACCTTAGTTATTTTTGATCCTTTCAAGTAGGAGACATTGTGGCTGCGAACCCCATGTTCCTAATACTTAGATCAAGAATACTTTTGGATATGATTTCCGTTTGACAAGGAAGCATCGTCGCAGCGAACGCCGTGCCCCGAGTTACTTAGGAAGTAATAGGTTTCTTTTTGCTTTTAAGATTTGGTGACTAAGTCACTCTTTTAGCAATAAGATAAAAATGCCTAAACTTGATTTGATTAGTGGAAATGGAAAGATGAAATTTTCATGAGGGGTTGTGATTCAAAAAGATGCAAAACACCTATGAATATTTCTAAAAAGGAAAAAATCAAAAATTTAGAATGTACACTTTTGAAGAAATAATTCATAAGTCTTCACAAACTTTTAAAACAACCAAAAGCTCAAGATGATCGGAAAATTTCAAAAATTCTAAGTATGCTTTCCTGTACAAAATTCTATATAATGCTATATTGATTTATGATGCCTTAATTACTTCCTAGAAAGTATTCCCAAGTTCTTTCCTAATGATTCAAAGATTATATAAAAATAAGAGAAGGGAAGAAAATATATTATCTAAGGCAATAAGCAAGCATAAAAATGAGCAATCATAGGGATTTTTTTTTTTTTCAAAATTTTTTTTTCAAAGAAAAATAGTATGTAAATGAAAATAAAATAAAAAACGGATACGAGGAATCCTCCCCCACACTTGAAATTAACATTGTCCTCAATGTTTCAATGACAATATGAAAAACAAGTCAAAGATGAGGGTGGAGGAAATGAAAGATGAACTTACAAAAGATGGTGCTTTTAAGAGAGGGTTGATACGAAATATGGTCGACTTCATATTCGTATGCATTGTAAAGTGCATGGCTTGCATCTCTTGTTCATCATTTTTTTTCAAATATCTACAAAATAGAGTTAGTACATAATAAAAAAAATAAAAATATATATAAAATAAAACAAAATAAAAAATATAAATAATAAAGACAAATATCAAAAAGTGAACCGTTGTCCCCGGCAACGGCGCCAAAAACTTGTTCGGTCGAAACCTAACGGTTTATTTATATCCGCAAGCGCACGGGCTATTGTAATATAGCGGGTGCAAGTACGAGTCGATCCCATAGAGACAGGGTTTACTTTGGGATGATATTTGTCTTTATAAAAATATAGATAAAATGATTGGGGGGAGATAGGAATTTATAAGAGAAAATACTAGGAAGATACAGAAAACTACTCTAACATATAATGATAGCATTCTCGGGATTGAAAACAAATAAATATGCTTTTGATAAAGGCTTTTATCAAAATAACAAGGATGGTACATTAGGCTTACACTACTTCTGGTTAGGACAGTAGCGTTGTATTCTTTACTAATTATGTCCTAACTGTTTGAGATTTCCGTTTATGGTGCTCCCGCCCTGTCACAAACGGGCATTCCGGCTTATCTCTAGCTGACCATAATTAGAAAGAATCCATTAAGATCGAAAGTCAACGTACTTTCCATTCAAAGAACACCCCTAGGCCGTTGAACTACTCTCGTGATCAATGAAACCTAGTTCCTTCATATGGTTTCGTCAATCGAAATTCTCCGCTAGGTACTTCTCTCAATTGACTAGGGTTCCACAAATATAAACGTATTCATATTTGCAAGCAATTCAAGAATAATATGAAAAAATTGTTTTAAGATGAAAGTGCCAAGTCAAGGATGATACGCTAAGTTGTGCTAACTAGCACATGTATTTTAAGACTCACCGGCCTTTCTCTCGAGGGTTCGGCTTAGTGTAATCCCGTTCGTCACGCGGGAAATCCGACTCACCTCTCGAGGGTACCAAATAAATCAAAAATACCAATTAAGTCTATAATCTCACGTATTTTCCACTAAAGGATCATCCCTAGGTCTTTAAATCACTTTGTGTAATTTATCGACCTAGTTCAATTCTTAGAGTTCCGCTAATCAATGTTTTTCATTTGATCAACTGAGGTTATACAATTAAAGACGTCTCCCTAATTGCAAGCATTAAGATTTACAAGAAGAAAATTGAAATGACATGTAGAAGAAGCAATGAATACAAGTAAATGAGTTTCCAACTCCGAGAAATGGAGGATTACTCAAACCATTGAAATAATAAAAGGAAGTAAGTAAATAAATAAAGATAAGTGTTTTGGTAGAAAAAACAATAAAGTAGAATCTTAACTATGTTTAGTGTGTGGATTGAACAATAAGGAGGGAACTATGGAATTCGATTATATGGAACAAAAGAATGAAAAAGAGATAATGACAACACGATTTGTTAACGAGGAAAACCTTGGAGGTGATAACCTCTTTGGAAAAAATCCCGGGAGTTAGGTCTCCAACCTTAAAGGTTTCACTATAATGATCACAAATACAACTTTGGAAGATAATGGAGAGGATTACAAGAGCTTTTTGTGTAGAGTGTGTGCGTATGAGCATGAATGTGTTTTTCCGTCTCCATTTCCCCTTAAATACAAGTAGATATGAAAGAGTCAATATGGTTCCTATAATCTCGGCATTTTGGTTTATCACTTCAACCTCCGTGAGACCAAGTCGTTGAACGTGCTTGGAGATTGTTCCGCATTCCTCTCTTAATTACTGAAAAATAAGAATAAGAATATTAGGAAATATTGAACAAGTAAATATTAAAACAATACTTACAGTGTAATGACATCTCGATATGCAGGATCAATTGAAGATGTCGCCATGTTGAAAAATGCCCACAACAATTTTTCCCCAAAAACATTTGACTATGTTGGCAAGCGAAGAGGCAAAATGTTTTTCTCTTGATTAACCGTTCATCTTCTAGCGGCTTCAATGCGACGGTTAGGGATACGAGGCGACTAAAAAGGAAGAGTTTTGATAACCGCAATTTGGATAACTATTTGTGATTATCCAATCTTCTCCAAATTCTTTATCCAAATCATACGTCTCCTACTATATTACGGGAGAGTAATCTTCTAAAGCATACGGTTTTTATCTTTCCTCTATAATTACGACGCTCTCAAATAAGTAAGTCGGAATCAACGTATCACTTGGCTATTTTATTGAATCCTGCTAACATATATTCTTATATGCGGTGACTTTCTCCGGCTTGACGACAAGTGATATTGTGGCCAAATATAAAGGTAAGATGAAAGCGGAAGAGAACATACCAGAGATAGATAAGATTACTCCGAAGAGAAAAAGGGTGGAACAAATCTCCGGTGTAGAGAAACAAATTTGGAATGAAGAAGTGTTGGAAAATCAGGTAAGAGTTGCTTTTGAATCGTGGACACCTTGATCCTCTTTTATTTTTAGTAAAATACCTCTTCTTGTCGATGATAGATTGTCTCGATGGCTAAATTAATGTCCAAAGAAATTAGGACATTGAGGGAAAAATGCGATACCTACGACATGAGTAAGGTTAAATATGAGAAGGACTTGAAGGAAGCTGCAAGCATAATAAGGGAAAGGGGATTGGAGATCAGGGACAAGAATGAAGAGATATTAAAATGGCGGTCCAGGCTCGCAAGCGTTGACATCAGTCATGAAAGGGAGATGGAAGCATTTCGGGATGACTTGGTGCATGAGACTGCAAAAGCAGTCTTTGAAACTAGAATCCAAATGATTGAGGAATATCAGGCAGGAGAGCATGTGAGTTGGAACCTGAATGAAGAGAAAATGGCTTTGCAGCGAATTCACGAGGAAAAAGCAATCGATGATTTCAAGGATCTAGAGCGGGGGTGAGGACACCGACCTGGGGTGATTTTTAGAAACCCGGAGAAGTTAGTCCAGAGCAATACCTCCGACAGATGCCACCTGAAAGGGTAAAATAAACTGGCTCTTGATGTTCTTGGGGTGGAATCCCTTAAGACAATTTTTATTTTCGTTTGGTTTGTAATGGGTCCTTAAGGGCCAAAGACAATCTTTTTTAAGTGTTGGGTTGGTTCAACACTTGTGCACTTTTACTTTGGTAGTTTGGATACATTATGGTTGCTTTAGTTTAGTTATGGTTTAATGGTTTTCAAGCACGTCAAGGCTTGTTTCTTTTTGGATAATTTTTTGTATGTTTCTCACATGTGGTGACATGATAGTATGTCAGGGTGATAGATACTTAGGATGACATGTATATGTCATAAACCGTAGATACTTATATGACACGTATATGCCATAAACCGTAGATACTTAGATGACAGGAATGTGCCATAACCATTAGAATAATACTTAAGATCAATCATCTAACTGAGTGGGAATGGGTAAGCTATATGAGTTTACCCATATAGGCCCACCCCACACCTCAATTAGTGAGATAACTTGCGCTCCAGGCGAAGGTGTGGTAACCTAACTTCTTAAGAAAGAGGTAATTAACTCTTTAAACCTTAGAAGGGATTGTGTACCTTTACTTGAGAAGAGATGGCCAGTCTCTAACGGAGGAGAAATCGTTGTTCTTTGCATGCATTCGATATGTCCCATTATGTAAATGTGTCAATACCTCATAAGATAGAAACACGTTATAAACGGACGCCAACTAAGGTTGACGTCTCTCACAAAGCATGTTAGAGACATCTTATCATGTAAATAATTAAAAAGATGCATAGGAGAAAAGAAAGGTTGCAACGAATTAAAAGACGATCCATACCTGGAAAGATGAGTTCATGGGAAGTCATATTTAAATGTAATACCTTTTGAGATGAATGGCGTTCCAACTTCGGGGTATCATTTGGCCATCCAAGGTTGCAAGGCGATATGCTCCTTTTCCGGCTTGTGCATCTATCAAGTAGGGTCCCTCCCATTTTGGGGCGAGCTTGCACTGCGTTGGACTCCTTGGTATTTTGGAATGCCTTTCGTAGGACTAAGTCTCCTACTTGAAACCTTCGACCACGACGTTTTATTGTATGATCGGGCTACCCTTTCTTTGATATCTTTGCCATGCGAACTTTGGCCATATCCCTTAGCTCGTCCACAGTATCCAGGGAATGTATCAAGATGTCTTTATTATTTTCGAGATGTCGGCAAGCTGTATCTTGCCGTAGGTACAAGGACTTCTGTGGAATAACGGATTCGATTCCAAATACAAGTGAATAGGGGTTTGACCGGTAGCATTCTTAGATGTCGTCAAATCTGATCGGCCCTAGAGGACCATTGGTAATTCTTACGCAACGACGTCCTTTTTTGGTTTAGTCTCTTTTTTAAGTTCTTTGATTATTATTTTGTTGCTAGACTCTGCTGTCCATTGGCTTGAGGGTGAACAGGCGAAGACGTTACCATCTTAACACTCCAAGATGTCAAGAAATCTTGGGTCCTCTTCTTCTGATGAATCGAGAGCCGTTGTCACAAATTATTTACGATGGAATTCCAAATCGGCTAAATATGTTCCTTTTGATAAAAGATATTACTTCTTTATCACGAACTTGCACATATGCCTCGGCCTCTACCCATTTAGAAAAGTAGTCTGTCATGGCCAAAAGAAATACTCGTCCCCCTGGTGCTATGGGAAGTTTTCCTACAATGTCCATTCCCAAACCATAAACGGCCAAGGTGACGGGATAGGATGTAGCAATTCGGGTGGGTGGTGCGGGATGTCCCCATGTCGGCGACGGGAATCGCATTTCTTTGCGTAGTCAATGGCGTCTTTTCTCATTGTGGGCCGAAATAGCCCAACCTTAGAGCTTTAGTATGTAAACTTACGCCCCCGGTATGATTTCCACAATCTCCTTCATGCGGCTCCTTGAGAACTGATGGGCTCTATACGCTTCTAGACACCTTAAGTAGTGACTGCGGCGGATTTTCTAAACAAGAGATTATCGATAAGTACATATTTAGATACTCTTACCTGAAGGCTCTCGCATTCTTCTCCTCAAGCTGGGATCGTATCATCTAAGAGATACTTGATAATAGGGGCATCCCGAGGTTGATGCGGGGAGAGGAAGGTATGTCAACATCTAGGACGAACATCTCGAGATTGTCGATTCTTTGGGATGTCAACATGCACGATTGGGATATTGGTTTGTGAGAAGCTTTTGAAGGCCGAACCCAAATTTGCCAAAGCATCGGCTTGAGAATTTTCTTCTCGCGGGATTTGTTCCAAGGAAAATGTTTTGAATTTGGCCGAAATAATTTTTACAATTTCCAAATATGTCGTCATTTTAGCATTTTTCGCGACGTAGGACCCATTGTATTGATTAACAATTAGTAATGAATCCATGAACACCCGGATATGCTTGACATCTAAGTCTTGGGCTCTTTGTTAAACTGCGATAAGTGCCTCGTACTACTGCTTCATTGTTGGTAGCCTTGAAGGCTGCAGCGATAGATTGTGGTATTATGTCCCCTTGTGGCGATTTTAGTACAACTCCAAGACACTGTACCTCTCATGTTGGAAGCACCGTCAGGTGTAGAGAGTCCAAATTTTTAGAATGTCATCATCTTGAAGTTCTTTGTACTTCAATTCCACCTCTTGTTGTAGGGTTGGTGAAATCGGCCACAAAATGCGCGGGGCTTGAGATTTTATTGCGGTTCTAGGCTCGTACTTGATGTCGTATGTGCTTAAGCGTACGAGACCATTTCGCCATTCGACGACATCTCTGGTTTTCTCATGACATTCTTAATAGGATAGTTAGTGCGTACAATAATAGTATGTGTTTCAAAATAGTGCCTTAATTTAACGAAGCGAGTTATCAAAAGCTAAAATTAATTTTTGTAAATGAGAATACCTGGTCTCGGCATCTAAGAGTGTCTTACTTATATAGTAGATGGGTTGTGATTGCCCATCTCGTTACGGTTATCAAGGCTGCACTTACGAGCGCCTTCGGATCTTGCTAGGTAGATGTAAAGATGTTCTTCTATCGAGGTTTGGCCAATAAGGGAGGTGTCGACAAGTAAGTTTTGAGTTCTGAAAAGCTTTTTCATGTTGGTCCTCCCATTGAAACTTTGTTCTTTCTTAAGATGTCGTAGAAAGGTTTGCATCGATCACGAGGATTTTGAAATGAATCTAGTGAGTGCGGCAATTTTTCTGTTAGTCTTTGGACGTCCTTGACGGATTGAGGTGATGACGGAGTTGAGAATGGCGCGTATTTGTTAAGGCGGCTTCAATGCCTCTTTTAGTGACCATATAGCCCAAAAACTTGCCGGCTTTCATTCCGAAGTTGCATTTAGGCTGGATTAAGTTTCATATTGAAACAATCCAAGATGTCAAAGGCTTGAGAGAGATTGCTAATGTGGTCCTCGGTCTTCTTAGACTTAACAACCATGTCGTCGATGTATACCTCCATTGTGTCCCCAATCTGATCCTTAAACATCTTGTTGACGAGCCTTTGATACGTTGCACCTGCATTTTTAGTCAGGCATGGCAATATAACAATAAATACTGAGGGGTTATGAAGGCGAGTGTCTTCTTGGTCGAGATGGTTCCATCGAATTTGTTGAAATCCACGAGGACGCGTCCATGAATGTGAGAGTTCGTGACTGAGGTGGCATCAACTAATGAATCTATGTGCGGCAAAGGGAAAGGATCTTTTGGGCGAGGCCTTATTTAAGTCGGTGAAGTCGACGCAAACTCGCCATTTCCCGTTTCTCTTCTCTACCACAACCACATTTGCCAACCATCTTGGATAATCGACCTCTCGTATCATGTTGGCTTTGAGTAAGCGCTCTACCTCCTCCTTGATGATCGATTTGGTTTGCAAACTTTCTACGTTTACGGTGCACTTTGGTTTGAAGCTGGGATCTATGTTAAGTTTGTGAGTGATGACATCTTTGCTAATGCCGGTCATGTCATCATGTTTCCAAGCGAAACTTTTTATTACGCTTCTTAATAGGTTCACAAGCTTCTCCTCTATATCTGACGATATGTCAGTGCCAATAAGTACTTTGATGTCCGGGTTGGAAGGATCTAACAATACTTCTTTCACATCATCCTCCCTAGCTTCCAGGACTTCACGTACTTTCTTCGGTAATTGCTATGCTTGTTTTGGAGATGTAGATGCCTTCATTGAAGTTTTGTAACATTCCTTGGCCACTTTTTTGTTGATCACTTTGTAAATCTTAGCGACACCCCAAGGTGTTGGAAACTTCACACATTGATGGTAAGTGGAAGGTACGGCCTTCATTCCATGAATCCACGGTCTTCCAAGAATTACATTGTAAGATGTTGCGCAATCAATTACACAAAACCGTTCCACGGTGTTGAGGCCCTTTGAGAATATTGGAAGCTTTATCTCCCCATTTGTTTCTTTGACTTCGCCCTTGAAGCCTACCGGCCTTGAAGATTTTTGACAATCTCCGATTAGGGATGTTCATTTCTTTAAGGGTACCCAACATAATAAGATTGTGACGGTTTGCCCCCATCTACCGAGAATACGTCGTATGGTACGGTTAGCGATCTGCAAGAAATGACCGGACCGTCATGATGTGGTTCCGGCAAGTTATCACAATCACTTTCATCAAAGACAATTGGAGTGCAGGCAAGGTATCGACATCCTGTTTGTCTCTACGGCTTTTCATCTTTTGACTCCTTAGCATGTCGTTTTGCGGCGTAATAGGATGTTCCACATATTTACGAGCCTCCACTAATGAAGTTGATCACCTTTGTTGATCTTTGGGGAGAAGCTGGTCTTTCGGCTTCATGAGGAGCTTACGTACTTTCGGCTTTCTTCTTTACGGATCCCAACTGACTCCTTAAGATGTCCTTTCGAGAGCAAGTAAGCGATCTCCTTTCTTAATGCGATGCGATCTTCGATAACATGCCCAAAGTCTTCATGGTAAGCACACCATTTTGATTTGTCACGCCATCCCGTGGTTTTGTCCGTTTTCTTTGGCCATACGGCTTTGTCTCCCAGGTTGCCCATTGCGCAAAGTACACCTGAAATATCAACGAGAAAAACAATAATCGAAATGTTAGGCACATTATCATTATCTTCATCCTCACCGTCTATTGAATTAATTTTGCTAGTGTCAATTCTCGGATAAGGATTGGGACGGTTGTTTCTGCGATGGGACGATTCAGTCTTTCTATCGGGATGGTCATATGTCGACGTCTTGGATGATGACTTTGATCTTCGCAGGCTCATCTTCCTCCGGTCTTATGAATCTCAATGCCACTGCTCCCGACTTCCTCCGGCCGCTTACAAGGAGTCATTACCAAATCTTGGTAATCTGCGAATCTTTCTTCAACCCCATTTTGAATGCTTACGTAGTGTCGACATGTCAAGATTGGGAATTTCCCGCACCTCTTTATTGAACCGGTGGACGTAATCCTTTAGGGTTTCATTAGGCTGCTGAGTTACATTGTAAAGGTCACTTGTCAACCTTTCAAATTGTCGACTACATGAGAATTGGTTATAGAACATGTTGATGAGCTGGGCGTATGAACCAATTGAACCTAGGGGTTGCCTAATCAACCTTTTGAGAGCTGGTCCAGATAAGGTGGATCCAAATCCCTGCATAAGCAAGCCTCCGGAATTGAAGTGGAATATGGATTATGTCCATCTTTTCTTGATAGTGTGCCACGTGCTCCTCTGGGTCCGTGGTGCCGTCGTACAACTTCATAGATGGTACCTTTGAGCGCTTCGGTATGTCGACATTTGCAATTCTTTGGGACAAACCGAGGGCGATTGTAGCGGTTTTGCGTTCTTGGTTGAATTGGAGGAGTCACACACAGTACGTTCATTACTAATTCTACGAGATCCTGCATCTGTTTAGCTAGTGGGTTTTCTGCAAAAGGGTCGGCCATAGGAATACGATTGAAATTATTATTATTGAAAAGATTATTAAGCAAACCAGAGTTGTCCGTAGTAGTCGTGACAGCGGTCTTTGTCTATAAATGGGATGAATGGAGTGAATCTGCGAGGAAGATGGTGTCAAAGGGGTGTCCCAGGGCAAAGATGTTGACATCATGAAAGATGTCGGCGGAGGAGGATTGCCCATTGGAATGAATTCATTCTGAAATGTAGATCCTCCGGAGTTGTCAAAGTTTGAGAACCCTTGCGCGCAGTGGTGATATGTTTTCAAGCCGAGATGCTATGAGTTGTTGGTCTTTACGCATCTTAATCATGGAATTGGTCAACACCTTCGAATTGTTATCTTGCTGGTCCAACCTTTGATTCAACCTGGTTAGAATACTCCGGATGTCAGCATCTGCATTGGAAGAGGTCGCCCCCTTTTGTGGAGTCTTCGTAGGTTGAGTTGGGTGAGATCCGGTGCGAGGAGGCGGTGGTAACAAGCCGGTTCTACCTCGATGTGGGAACAACGGTGGGACCTTTGCCGGCGGTGGACACATTGGTGGGTGCGGACATAGTGAATTCGATTAGGAAATGTTTCAAATAACCGATAAACCACGAGGCCCCTCGGTGGGCGCCAAATTGTTTTGGTAGAAAAAACAATAGAGTAGAATCTTAACTATGTTTAGTGTGTGGATTGAATAATAAGGAGGGAACTATGGAATTCGATTATATGGAACAAGAAAATGAAAAACGAGACAATGACAACGCGATTTGTTAACGAGGAAAACCTTGGAGGTGATAACCTCTTTGGAAAAAACCCGGGAGTTAGGTCTCCAACCTTAAAGGTTCCACTATAATGATCACAATTACAACCGGAAGATAATGGAGAGGATTACAAGAGTTTGTGTGTAAAGTGTGTGCGTATGAGCATGAGTGTCATTTTCCGTCTCCATTTCCCCTTAAATACAAGTAACTAAGAAAGAGTCAAATATGGTTCCTACAATCTCGGCATTGTGGTTTATCTTTTCAACCTCCGTGAGACCAAGTCGCCCTAGCCGTTTGAAGGTCTGTTGAACGTGCTTGAAGGTTGTTTCCGCATTCCTCTCTTAATTACTGAAAAATAAGAATAATAATATTAGGAAATATTGGACAAGTAAATATTTAAAACAATACTTACAGTGTAATGACATCTCGTTATGCAGGATCAACTGAAGATGTCGTCATGTCAAAAAATGCCCACAACATGCATGTTGCAATGAATTTGTTGGTGTTCCAAAATGTGCATTTTGCTTGGAAAAAGAATTGGCATTTTCGCCATTTTTTTTTGTATCAAAAAATTATGGATGAAAATTGTGATTTTTTTTTTGAAATTTGAATATTGATTTTTGATGATATGCATGTTGCAATGAATTTGTTGGTGTTCCAAAATGTGCATTTTGCTTGAGAAAAGAATTGGCATTTTGCCATTGATGCTGCAGGAATTGTGCTTATCAATCTTCCTCCACGTGGCAGGACTGATCACCTGGCTCCTTGACCTGAAATCAGAACCCACGACTAGCCGGATATGTCTCCGGCGAAGACGCTCGGGCTTGAGAGTAAGATCACAGTTGTATAAAGCTCAAAATGTATTGAATATGGAATTCAGATAACAAAATGGCAGTTACCTTTCACCGTTTGGTAGTGATGAAGTATTTATAGACAAGAGTGGTGTATTTTTGGGGAGGCGACATGTGCTCCGAGATTGTAGCGGCAGTTACTTGATTGTGGGAACGTGTCTATAACGGCCCCTGATTTGTAGGGATGTGGTTATGAGAATTGTTCAACCAAATACGCCGGCAAGTGTCAGGTCGTCACTTGTTGATTTAGGTCGAGGTCGCCACTCGTGGAATGGTCGACCTGACTGTCGGGTAGAGCATGGTTCGTACCCGAATTGTGATTTGGATCATGAGGTCGGACTAAGTTAGGTCGGGACCTGGTAGGTCGGACCATGGGCTTAGTCGACTGATACAAGAGATGGGCTTTGGGCCTTGTTCTGATTGGGTCAGCCTCATTGAGAATGTGATGGCCAAGGCTGCTTGTGATTGGGCTTTACTTGCTTAGCCCATCTTGGCACTTTTGGTACGTTCAGTGGCCCCCAACTTTCGAGTGGACTTTGTCGACTTGGAAGTTAAAGAAGACTTTTGATGTGAATTATTTTACCCGCAGGTCGTTACTAGTTTTTTGAAGTAGGTCGACCATAATGACGTGGCATAATCCGGGACGTTGGCGATGAACGATCAGATCGGTACGAGCGCCGTTTTTTGCCATAATGATGATATTTTTGACGTTTGAGAGTCCGCCTAGGAAACTGTTTCCGCCATTAATTAGGAAAATTAAATTCGAATTTACCTTTGCCCTTTCCAATTCAGGAAGCTATAAATTTGAGAATCCTTCTTCATTTACAACTTTTGCCTTCTCTGAACTCTGTGCGTGATTCCGGCGGTGATAAAGGAAGTTGACTCCTGCTATAACTTGGTGTTTCGCCCTCCATTGTTCCGTTTTCCCTTCACTGCTAAAGGTATTCCCCTTATTCTTTAAAATTAGGGCTTTAATTTCTGCAATTTCTTTGATTCCGCCATGACTAGGACCTTTAGTACAGAACCCGGAGCTTGGTATGGGTACTGTAAAGTCAACCGTAGGGTTTATAAACATTTAAACGGAGAGTGGAGGGAGATGACCATGGAGGAATGTACTTCAATTTTAACCCGATGGGGTTTGCAATTTACTGAGTTGGCTTTGCCTGTGGGAGAGAACTTAGGTACCTTAGGAACGAATGATCCAAGAGTTGAGTCCTTCCATCTTTTTCACGAACTTCTTGACCATATTGCTACATTTTACATTCAGGGTCCCGACAAACCTTCTTTCCTTAGGAATAGAATTGGATTTCCGGGGGAATCTAGGTTGCCCCTTATCTTATCGATTAGGTCTCCTGAGACTTCATGTAGAACTGATTCCCCTGTTTCCCCCTCTTCTTGTACAGATATGGAGACTCAAGGAGAAGCCAATGCGTCGATCTCGTCAAGTCCCCGTATTGTTGACGCCTTCAAGGTCAATGTGGCATCAGGCAGGAATGAAAGGGGTTATGTTCCTCAAGGGCCACTGAGAGGGAGGCAGAATTTTCCTTCTAGATTGTCGACCATTTATGATTTCTGTGAGGTGGACAGGGAGGAGTTTGAGGTTACCCTCTATAGCAGGGCTGATTTCTTCAAACAACTTGGGAAGACTTACAAGACTGATGCCACCAGGGTTGCTTTTTATTATGGCCAATTCATTGCCGGCTTAAGATTGCCCTTGGACCCTTTTATTAATGAGTTTCTAGAGTGTGCCAATGCCCTACCTATCCAACTGGGCGCCAATACCTGTAGAGTCTTGGTCTGCTTTGCGATGGTTTGCCGCTTCTTAGGTTATGAACCTTGTATGAGGGTGTTCAGAGAGTTCTTTGCTGTGAAGTTCGACAAGAGTGGCGGCATAAGTACTCCTCTAAAGCCAATTCTCCCAAGCTATTTATCAATTTGCCCGGCAAGGTCGAGTGGTTTGGAACTCCCACGTTGTAGTAGTGGAGAGTAGGTTAGGTTGGGAGTTCCCTCTACCAGGTGAGGACACCAAAGTGATAAGGGATGAAGATCAGTGGGAGCCCCATTGGCATAATGAACTGCGTGGGAAGCTGGCAGAGTTTGTTGCCCATGCACCCATTAGTTGGGAGGTTTTGGGGACCACGAAGAACAATTACATCCAAGCAGGAATGATGCTAGGTGATGATAATGTTGTGCCCTTAGTTCCCATAGTCAGGTGCTCGAGGTATCCAAATTGGGTTACTCATGCTCATGCTAGGCTTGAGAAAATGTGCTCCCTCTGTCAGAAGACCAAGAACTACTGCAGAGATAATGGAGAACATGTTGGTGGTAAGGATTTACTAGCCCCTTTCTTCTCTTTGTGTGATGATTTCTTATGGGCGAGCTCCATCTTGTTTGGTATTTGCATTTGATCATTTAGTTGTTACCTATTGATCTCAGCGTAGAACTCGTATCTTGCATAAGTGTAACTTCCGTATTTGAATTTCTTAGCTTGTTACTTATGTTGCTCGTATGTAGAACTCGGGGCTCGTACATAGAACTTATAATTATGATGTCGAGCTAATACTCTTCTTCTTTTGACTCGTGCAGTTTTGACCCCTGCTCAGGAAGCCAACATGGGAAGAGCTGTTGATATCAGGAAGGCTAAGAAGAGCTATGGAGCAGCTAATGCCAAGGAGAATCGTGAGATGGAAGGGGCCAAGAGAAATGATCTGCTGAAGCTGGTCGACCAGGATACTACCAAATTCATTCTGGAGGAGAATTTGGAAGGATTGAACGAAGTCCTAGAAGGGGAAAATGTTGAAGGTGATGATGCTCAAGGTTCTGAGGAAGTCCATGTTGCTGGTGAAGAGGAGGCCGAGCTGAATGTGGAGCCAGAGAGGGAGGCCGTTCGCACCAGGACTCGGGCTCAGGCTAGGACCAAAACCAAAACCAAAACCCAAACTGCCTCCAAGAGAAAATCCCATGTCATTTCTTTGGATGAAGAGGAAGATGAAGATGATGCTGCTTCTATAAGCAAGGTGATCAAAATTGGCCCTTCAAGGGTGAGCTCGACATCCAATCTAGTCGGTGCCGGTGAAGCGGTGGAGGCCCGATGCCGGAGAGTCCACATGCCTCTCCCATTCATGTTTCATATGACAAGTTGATTCAAGCTCGAGATTCTTTGAGCTAAGTGATGTGACCCCTTTGACCGAGTTAACGGCTTGGCTAGGGAGTATCCAGAAGTGGAGTATGGCCGGGTAGTCGTCGGAAGGAGGCGATCGGGACTTGATCAGAGAGTTTACCAATAAGCCTCTGACCCCAGAAGCTTGTCGAGCTCGAGTTGGGCTGGCTTCCTCCGAGGTAACCCTTGAGCTTTTAATGTATTCATTTTTCTTTCCGTTCCCCTCTCTTTTCTTTTCATTTGATCTGATCCCTTGTATCGACTTGTTATTTCAGTCTCTTGCCATGATTGACTTAGCCACCACTTATTGGAAGGCGGCAGAGGAGCAGGAGAAGCTGGCCAAGACTATGTTGGCTCGTAAAAACGAGGAACCTGGGAAAGGCTGGAAGGTGACCAAACTCAGCTGAAAGAGGACTACACCAAGTTGAAGGGAGAGTTCGACAAATTGAAGGAAGAGAACTCGGACTTGGATAACTCTTACGAAGCTTTGAAGCTTGTGAAAGATAATGAGATCAAATTGAAGGAGGAGGCCTGGAAGAGCTTGGGGGAAGCCAACAGCGAACTCGCTCATCTCAAGGAGGAGAACAAGAAGATGGTAGGCGACCTAGAGCGGCCAAGCAACGGTTGGAGGAGGTTCCCGTGACTTTGGCTAGGAAACAGGAAGAGTTGGATCTTGCTAGAGCTCAATGGGAGGTTGACACTGGGCGTCTTTGTGAAGACCACTAAGGAGGATGCCATCAAAGCTTACAAAGACAGTGACGAGCTTCATATACATGTCACCAAGGAGGCCCAAGTATTTTTCAAAGCTGGTCTAAGCCATATGGCTCGGCGTATCATCGTGGATCCTTCGGTTGATATATCAATCGAGAAGGCGCTCAATGGGCGTCGAGGATCCCTTTACAATACGCAGCTCGGCCAAGGGGCCACTCCTTGGTACCTTATACTGATAATGACAAGGAGCTCATAGCCAAGGATGATGAAGAGGCTGAAGCCGCACCATGGGATCCTCCTGTAGTAGAGAAAGTCAATTTTGACACTATCCTGGCCGATCTCGAAGATTATGCGAGATCCGAGCTTCGATGATGAGACTCCAAAGTATACGATTAGCGACTCAAGGAAGGTTGTCTATCATACGAGAGAATGTTCTTGGTGAGCCATCTACGTAGGTGAACAGACTGAGATTAATCCAGCATCCGTCACTGGCCAAGTGGAAGGCACTCCCCTTGAATAGACTTTGACTTCGATGGTTGTTGTAATTGAACAAGCTCCAAACATTTTTACTTTTTTGTTCTTTGAATATTTGAATGCCTTGGCCCTATTTTTTGGGAGGCAAGATACTTTTGTAAATTTATTTTGCCCAAGTCTTAGCCCGCTTTGGGAGACTTACCTCTATCATAGCTGACCTTATTTATTGCATGTTGTATGCTCTTTAAAGTAAACGTCGAGCTAGATATAGATAGGATGAATGAGTAAACTTGAGCCTATAGGTGACTTGATATTTATTTATTTAGTCGACCTCAGACTTACTTAACTTTTTTGTGAATGAGATTGACTATGAGTCGAACCTGTTCACACTATTGAAGCTGACCTAGGGTCTAGCTAATTAGAACAAACTGACTAAGAGTCGAGTTTGTTAGAACGAAGTCGACTAAGTGTCGGACCTGTTAAATGGATAAAGCTGATTAAGAATCGAGCTAATTAGAACAAACTGACTAAGAGTCGAGTTTGTTAGAGCGAAGTCGACTAAGAGTCGGACTTGTTAATTGAACAAAGCTGATTAAGAATCGAGCTAATTAGAACAAACTGACTAAGAGTCGAGTTTGTTAGAACGAAGTCGACTAAGAGTCGGACTTGTTAATTGAACAAAGCTGATTAAGAATCGAGCTTGTTAAAACGAAGCTGACTAAGAGTCGAGCTTGTTGGGGTTATTGTAACACTATGCTTGACGGAATGAACTGCGCTTTTCATTGAAGTATAGAACATGCTTACATCAATTTGACACTAGAACTACCACAAACTTGAACTTGGAAACTGAAAACTAAAAGTAGTATTTGATGAGGTGAGTAGCATGCCAAGGATGTTTCAACTCGTCACCTCCGGGATGAGCTATCATGTAGGTTCCTTCCTTGACGACTCGAGTGACTACATATGGACCTTCCCAGTTAGGAGATAGCTTGTTCTGCTGGGTCCTTCTACCCGTTGCCTCAATCTTTCTCAACACATAATCTCCGACTTGGAACGACCTTGCCTTGACCTTCTTGTCGTGATAACTTTTAGTTCGCTGCTTGTAGTTGACCATTCGGAGGTAGGCTGTTTCTCGCTTCTCGTTGATCAGGTCTAAGTCGATCAATCTGTTGGTATCATTCTGCTCTTGATCAAAGAAAGTCACTCTAGCAGTGGGGAATCTGAGCTCAGCAGGTGCCATGGCCTCTGACCCATATGTGAGAGCAAAAGGGGTTTCCCCCGTAGGCCCCCGAGTGGTTGTACGGACTGCCCCGAGAGCGGGGAGTTCGTCCAACCAATTGTTACGTCGACCTACGAGTCCTGTCTTGAGCGAAGATAGAACAAGTTTATTTCTTTGCCTCGGCTTGGCCATTTCCTTGAGGATAGGCGACGAAGATTTCCAATGTTTGATTCCAACTCGCTTCATCTACGCTTCGAAGGTGCAGGAGAAGCTGTAAACCATTGTCGGATACTATAGCTCGAGGAAAACCAAGCCGACACCAAATGAAGTCATGAATAAAGTTGATAGCATTTTCCTCTGTGATGCGAGCTAAGGGTTTGGCCTCAACCCATTTAGTGAAGTAATCTATGGCGACGATCACATACTTGCGGTTTCTTCGGGCGGGAGGGAAGGGTCCAATCGGTCGATGCCCCACATGTCAAATGGCCAAGGCTGCGATCACGAGTGCGCTCTGTTGTAGGCACATGGGGAAGGTTGGCAAACCTTTGGCATTGATCACATTGCTGAACAAAGTTGTGAGTGTCAGCTCTCATGTGTGGCCGATAGTACCCCAAAGTGATTAACTTGTCGGCAGAGTCACGGCCCCGGTGTCCACCACAAATTCCACTATGTACTTCGTGTATCAATAGGGCGACCTCTTGAGGGTGGATGCACTTTAGTAATGGTCGAGTATAAGATCTTACGAGCAGGTCGCCTCCTTGAATGACATACCTTGGAGCTTTCTTTTTGATAGCTCGAGCCTTCTTCTCGTCATCTGGCAGCTCTCCACTTTCTATGTATGCCTTTATTTCCTCGATCCAACACTTCTCCTGAGTCCAATTTCTTGAGGGATCATCTATGCATTGAATTTTTACTCTTTCATAGGCTGGACTTTCGAGGAAGGAGATAGGTTCATCATGTGGTTCATCCGAAGAGGCTAACTTCGAGAGGAGGTCAGCTAGCTCATTGTCTTCTCGTCCAATTCTTTGAATCTCCCAGAATTCCAAATCTTTTATCAGTTCCTTCACCAAGTCGCAGTATTTGATCAGTGTGGCACTAAGCACCTCGTACTCGCCTCTGACCTGGTTGACTATCAGCTGTGAATCACAGTAGGCCATGATCTTAGTCGCTCCAAAACACTTGGCGTATTCTATAGCTGCTATCAAAGCTTCATATTCGGCCTGGTTGTTGGAAGCATCGAATTTGAACCTCAGTGATTCCTCATACACAGTTCCAGATTCTGGCTCGACCAAGACAATTCCAGCTCCACTAACATTTTTGGTTGCGGACCCATCTGAATATACCTTCCAACAATCGTCGGGTAGGCTAATGGCGACCTATGACTCAAGCTCTTTCCCTTTAGCCTTTTCCTTTGGAGCTCGCTGCTCGTTGTCTTCCTTGGTGAACGTAAGCTCGACCAAGAAGTCTGCTAGAGCTTGAGCCTTCAGTGCTTTTCGAGGTCGATACTCAATGTCAAATTCAGTAAGGGAAATTGACCAATTGAGTAGCCGACCTGAACTCTCCGGCTTGTGCAATATCTTCCTTAAAGGAGCATTAGTAAGAACCACAATTGGATGAGCTAGAAAATAAGCTCGCAACTTCCTTGAAGCCACTACTAGAGCATAGCGACCTTCTCGACATTGTAGTATCGGCTCTCCACATCGATAGGGCCTTTGCGATGTAGTATCTTGGTTTCGCCGACTTTCATCCTCTCTAACCGGATCTGCGCCACCGACCTATCTCCTGCAGATAGATATACAAACAAAGTTTCCCGGTGGTCGGGCTACTCAATAGAGGTGGAGTAAGCGAGGTAATCCTTTAGGCGTTGGAACGACGAATGGCATTCGGTCGTCCACTCAAAACTTTTCGTCCCCTCAATGCTTTGAAGAAGGGAAGAGATCTCTCTTCGACTTTGATATAAAGCGACCAAGTCTTTGCTACCCTTCCGTTAAGTCGCTGCATCTCTTTGACACTAGTGGGAGCCTTCATGTCGACTAAAGCCTTGATTTTTTCTGGATTAGCTTCTATACCCCGTTGAGATACCATGAACCCAAGGAACTTTCCAGCAGCTACACCAAATACACACTTGCTAGGGTTGAGCTTCATGTCGTTTGCTCTTAAATTGGCGAACGTTTCCTTTAGGTCGACCACGTGACGTCCGGTCTTTGTTTTGATGACCATATCGTCGACGTAGGCCTCCATGTTTCGGCCAATTTGAGAAGCAAAGACTTTGTTCACCATCCTTTGATAAGTTGCCCCTGCATTCTTCAATCCAAATGGCATCATGTTGTAGCAGTAGATGCCTCCAGCTGCTTGAAATGCCGTCTTGATTATGTCGTCCTCATGCATCTTAATCTGGTGGTAACCTGAGTAAGCGTCGAGGAAGGCGAGAGTTGAGTGACCGGCAATGGAATCGACTAGCTTGTCGATTCTAGGAAGAGATAGTGTCCTTAGGGCAAGCAAGATTGAGAGTGGTGAAGTCGACACACATCCACCATTTGCCATTTGATTTCTTCACCATGACCACGTTGGCCAACCACGTTGTATGAGTGGCCTCTTTGATTATCCCTGCATTCAAAAGTTTTTGTACCTCAGTTTTATGGCCTCTTCCTTGTCGCGAGCAAAGCTTCTCAATTTTTGGGGTCTAGGCTTTATGGTCGGGTTGACTTCCGATCTGTGAACGGCGACCTCCTCCTTGATTCCCCTCATGTCTTCTACCCTCCATGCGAAGACATCATTACTTTCCTTGAGTAGCTCGATGATTTACGCTCGCTCCTCAACCGATAGCTGCTTCCCAATCTGAATTTTTGGTCGGGGTAGGAAAGGTTGGTGATTGCGGACTCTAGCTCATCCACGGCTTCTAGCTCTGGTCCATCCACTGAATTGTAGAGTCTCAATGATTATCTCCTTGACCCTTTGTCTCTCCTCGGCCCTCGGGTGTGGAGCTTCTTACGCTATCATATCATCTAACTTGTCTGCAACCTCTGGTGGTGGCCCCCGAGTTATTGTCGAGCTGGAGGCATAGGTTGCCTATGATGACTTGGTCGACCATAACTACATCTGAATCGACCTCAGTGGTGTTAGAGTGACGTGTCGACTCAAGCATGACCTCATCATTTAAGCGATAGGTCGACCTTCCACGTCGGTGATTGTTGTGATCTAGTAGTCTTGGTGGTGATTGAGACAACTTTAAATAACCGTCTGCAGTCTCGATTTCCAACTCCCTTTTCTTTCTTTCTCTGAGAACATGATCAAGGTAGGCTCGAGCTGTGCCTTGTACACACCCTACTCCAGCGGGTGTAGGGAACTTGACTCGCTGATGAGGGATCGATGCCACCATTCCAAGAGCGACCTGACCTGGGATACCAAGTATAGCGGCATAGTCACTATTTACATCAATTACTATAAATTGTACCTTTGATACGATCCTGAGGGGGTGTTGGCCTAGGTCGACGTCGAGCTCTATCTTGCCTTTTGCATCAACTCGATGATTGGTGAAGCCCTCCAACCTACCATCATATCTCTCCAACTGCTCATCATTAAGACCCATTTCTTTAAAAGTTTTGTAGAACAAAATATCCTTGCAGGCCCCCGTGTCGACTAAGAGTCTGCTCGTCGTACATCCGTCTATGAGACCTGGGATGACGAGAACTTGTTCTCTAGCTGCCATGTTAGTAGCCAACTCATGGGGATAGAAGCTGATCGCTTCATCTCTGACTTCTCTTCTGGGAGGTACATGTGGGGCCTTGTTGAGTTGGAAGATCTTGTGCTTGATGGCCGTGTTGCTTGCTTGCTCTGTAATGACCCCCAGGTTCAATCTAGGTTGCCTAGGTCCCTGCTGCTGTCCCCGCCGTTTGCTCGCCTCCACCAGTTTGAGTCCTTTTCACGTAAGCCTCAAGTCTCCCCTGGTCGACCATTCTTTGTATTATGCGCTTCAAACCCAAACAATCTTCTGTGAGATGACCAGTGTCCTTATGGTAGTCACAATATTTGCTGTTGTCCCTCCTAAACTTGTTGCCTGGATTCATTGGGACTGGAGGAGCCAGCTCGACGGCATTCATAATTTCTGTTCGACTCACCGTAAGGAGTGAAAGCCTCGGGCACTTTCTCTGTTGCCCTAGTCCTGTTCTTTCCATTTTTATTATTTCCTCCGTTCTTGTTGGAGTCCTTTTTATCATCAGCGACCTCCACCTTGGGGCTTTTACCATTCTTTTTCTCTTTCCTTTCCTCAGCAAGAGCGACATTATACACCTTCTCAAACAACTCCTGTCGAGTTGTTCTTGTCTGGCTTGTGAGTTCATAATCCATGTCCGCCGAGGAAATACCGTTTCGGAAGCAATTAATGACTTCCCTATCAGTGAGGTCTTCCTCTATCTTATCAACCATTTCCTTAAACTTGGTGAAGTAGCTCTTGGAGCTTTCATTCTTCGCCTGCACCAAGGTATTCAGATCGGTGACAGTCATCTTCCGAGCTCCCGATCGAGAATCGATCCAAGAACTTTGTCTGAAGCATGTCCAAGTATTGATGCTACCCGCGGCCGGACCGTTGAACCAAGTTAAGGCCCCGGTGAGTGTGCTTAGGAGGGCTTTGCACATATTGTCGTCCTCATTGGCGACAAAACACATGGTGGCCTCCGGATGTGCTATATGACTCCTTGCATTGGTCGACCCGAATACTTATCCGAAGTGGCAACTGAAAGTAGGAGGAGGTCGACTATCTCTGATTTCTTTGGATAAAGGTCGAAGAGCAAAGTCAATTCGTTCGACCTTTCCAGTCTCCTTTTTCTTCTCCTCCTCCCATTGTTCGAACTTCTTTTCATCAATAGCCATTCCCTAGCATCGGGTCTTTCATCTCCTGGAGGGCGCGACATTTGACTTCGGCCTTCACTTCTAGGGAGTCACTGCCTACTCCTTCTATCCCCTGTGGGAATTGGTCCTCTCTGATCTTGTGGAGATCTATGCCTGTTACTTCTTTGAGACGACCTGCGCCTCTCGGCACCGAGATGGCGACTGCTGTTATCTCCATGTGGCGACTGCGCCTTTCCCCTCTACAGAGACCTGCGCCCATTCCTGTCTCTATGAGATCCCGACCTCTGCGTCTAGCCGGCGAAACACATGCTGTTTCTATTGGCCGTACATTAGTGAGTCCTCAAATCAGATTGAGCCTCACTGCTCCCTGTTTACGTTGAGGCTAGCCCTTAAATCGTTCTTGGGCACGTGAACAATAGTGGGAGCTCGACGAACTATCCTGTCCTCACCATTTTGTCCCACACCTTCATTTGGCCTAGCACTCCTGGTCATTTGTCCATTAGAGACTGAGTTCGTGCCACTCTTTCGCAGCGCACGTCGGCACATGTTTCGCCTCTTCCACGGCTATCAAGTCGGCCGAGAATGCGAGCTCGCTCCAACATCATCTCCTTCTTGCTCATGGGGTTGGTGGAGGGCTGCCTGTTTCCCACATTCACTGAGCAGCAACTGGACGTTTTGGAGGAGGTGGAACTCCTTGCCCATCCATATGCCTTTTCCCTCTCCTTGTGTCGAGGCAATCCCCGCCATCAACGACACAGTAGAGCGTGTGGCCCTACCATGGGGACGATTCGGTGGGGAGGAGGCAAGTTAAGGTTCTCGGCGTTTGCGTTCATGTTGTTGTTGTTCACTTCTTCATGCCCAAGTGAAGCCTCGGATACGTGTCCTTCTTTTTTTTTTTTTTTTTTTTTTTTTTTTTGCGGGTTGATAGAGTTTTCGAGGCCAAGTTCAAAGCACGATTCCCGGCAATGGAACCAAACTGATGCTGCAGGAATTGTGCTTATCAATCTTCCTCCACGTGGCAGGACTGATCACCTGGCTCCTTGACCTGAAATCAGAACCCACGACTAGCCGGATGTGTCTCCGGCGAAGACGCTCGGGCGTGAGAGTAAGATCACAGTTGTATAAATCTCAAAATGTATTGAATATGGAATTCAGATAACAAAATGGCGGTTACCTTTCACCGTTTGGTAGTGATGAAGTATTTATAGACAAGAGTGGTGTATTTTTGGGGAGGCGACATGTGCTCCGAGATTGTAGCGGCAGTTACTTGATTGTGGGAACGTGTCTATAACGGCCCCTGATTTGTAGGGATGTGGTTATGAGAATTGTTCAACCAAATACGCCGGCAAGTGTCAGGTCGTCACTTGTTGATTTAGGTCGAGGTCGCCACTCGTGGAATGGTCGACCTGACTGTCGGGTAGAGCATGGTTCGTACCCGAATTGTGATTTGGATCATGAGGTCGGACTAAGTTAGGTCGGGACCTGGTAGGTCGGACCATGGGCTTAGTCGACTGATACAAGAGATGGGCTTTGGGCCTTGTTCTGATTGGGTCAGCCTCATTGAGAATGTGATGGCCAAGGCTGCTTGTGATTGGGCTTTACTTGCTTAGCCCATCTTGGCACTTTTGGTATGTTCAGCCATCATGATATGAATGTATGATTTTTGATTGAAAAGTGGAACAGATTTTTCCTCTCGTTGCATGTTATTTTATGAAAATGGGACGGAATTTTTACTTCCGTAGGAATGCATGTAGAGCCTCTTTTTTTTTTGAGATGATGCATGATATGCATGCATAGGAACTTCCTTTTTTTTTTTTTTGAAAATGGGACGGAGTTTCTACTTCCGTTGACTCTTTGTATGAAAGATTTTTTTTTTTTTTGGATTTGCTGAAAACTGTCTTTTTTGTGCGAGAAAAATGGGGCTATGCTCATTGTATGCTGTTATGCTGCCGAATTTTCTTTGAAATTTCATGATGCATATGTATGCTCTTTTTTTTTTTTTTTTTTTTTTCGTGCAAATGCAAATGCAATTTTTTTTTTTTTGTTTTATTGCAGGGCAGAAACAACTACGTTACGGAGCAGCTGAACAAGATGAAGACTCGAGGATCGGTGGAGTCTGTAGTTGACTTGTGGGACCGGCTTCCGAATGCGGGCCGAGGAGCTTTGCCGAGTCCGAGACAGATCGTCGTTGAGACCGGGCTTTGGGAGTTTGTTGAGTGCTTGAGGGGATTGGTCAAGTTCCCTAAGAGCAAGGGCCTGATGTTTGCTTTGGCGCAGCATTGGTGGGATGCGACCCACACGTTTCACTTCTTCTGGGGCGAGGCTACGGTTACGCCTTCTGACTACGCTGCGATCATGGGTTTGTCCTTTAATGGACGCAGCATTGAGTGGCGGGACGGCTACAGCGATGCGGATCTGCAGGCTCTTCTGGGATTTTCCCCTATTCCCAAAAAGGGGATGGTGATGGAGTATGCCGTGGTCTATGGGAAGATCATGGAGACCATTGTGAGCTATGAGGCTGGGGAGGAGAGGATAGGCACCGAGCAGATTGCTAGGGCCTTCTTATGGTTTGCTTTTTCGAGCACCCTTTTCGGACATGCTGAGGGGACGGCAGTCTTTGCCTTGCTGAGGTCCTTGGAGGACATGGAGATGGCTGGAGACGTCTCTGAGGGAGAGGCCGAGGCGCGAGCTTTACTTTGCTCTTGATAGGTACAACCGGAAGGCTGTGAGTTCCTTGTACTGCTTTGAGTTTGCCCTGGAGGTATAAGCTCTCTCTTTGCTTTCCCTTTTTTCTTGAGCACACACTTTTCTTTTGCACTGGATTGATTTGATTTTTACCTTTCGCAGGTATGGGCGTTGGAGTTTTTCCACGTCACGATGTGGCGACAGCCGGCGGAGTACGTCGGGGCGTATCCGGCCATACGCTCTTGGTCCAAGCATGCCCGGGAGAAGATAAGCTCCAGGGGGCGTACGACTCTCAGATACGCGGATTGCCTTCCTTTGACGGAGGCTGAGACGGCTGAGAGGATGATATTCTATCCACAGGATCGTTTTGTGGTGGGGGCAAGAGGCGCCGAGATTTGGAGCGTGCGGCGGAGGATTCTCGAGAGGCCCGACTGCGATGCCTATTATCTCGGGAGAGAGGGTGACGCGCCGGCATGGCGCGACTCGCCTTTGATGACACCGGTGGAGCCTCCCGCCGATATGATGCACCCGAGTGACGGATTCGTGACACTGGGATGATTACCGGGCCGGCCGGCACTTCTCGGCATTTGTGGCGGTTGAGCCGTACCCGGTATTTGTTTTGAGGAGGCCGAGGATGCCCCGGGTTACGGATAGAGAGGGGCTTGGGATCCCGCGGTACCCTCGGACGGATTTTTCATACATCCAGATGGGGTCCGATTGAGGGTGCGAATCCCTCGGCTGAGCGGCTTCCATGAGCTTTCCGGCCTCGTCCGGTATGAAGGTATGGCTTCTCTTTCTTTTTTTTTCTTTCTTTCTGTCATCATTTTTTCGCTTCAAGCTGTTTCGACGCTTTTGCTTTTGTGCGGTTTTCGGAGGTGGTCGTCGAGAAGGCGACGAAGCAAGTGATCGGAGCTAAGAGATTCATCGGGAGGATGGTCGCTTGCGGGGCTCCTCGAGCTAGAGCGAGGCAACCACGGCCGGCGCACATCGGGCGGGAGGCTTCCCTATTCGTTCGTAGACTTATTCAGAGACTCCTCTGTCTCCTCTCATTGATCCCAGCGCGGTCTTCGCCTTCGGATCACGTCATTCTCGGGGATCCACACGGGCAGGGACACGTCTGGCAGCATGGTGGGTCGTCTTCGTACGTCCAGGAATCCGACGCCTTCACCTTCGGATATGATTTTTTCGCAGATCTCGGCTTGCCCTATCAGAGCGTGCCGATTGGTCCTGACAAGCCTCTTTCGGGAGACGAGGACGATTCTGAGCCCGAGATTTTCAGGGCTCCTAAGGAGGCGGGCCCGAGCCGTAAGAGGAATCGGGGGCAGACATCGGGCGCTAGAGACTCCGATTGATTTTTTGAGATTTGAGATTGAGATTTGAGACTGGGATTGAGATTTGTACAGCTTATGCACACATTTTTTTTTTTTGCTCTTTTCTCTTTTCTTTTTTTTTTTGGATGTAATAATTTAGGATTATTGTTACCTATTTTTTTTTCTTTTTTTTTTGCACACTCCCTTTATTTTTGGAATGTAATAATTTAGGATTTTATTCTTTTATGGATGCAATGCAGTATGAATGCAGTGTTGCATGAGCCTTGGTTTTTTTTTTGGCAAGGGTGTTAGTGTTTGGTATATGGACTGGTTTGGGGAGGTTTTTGCACAGGTTCCGAGCAACCGGGACAGAATATTCCTCTTTTGGTGTAGCAGCTTGGGCTGTTGCAGATTTTTCTGATGGAAAGCAAACATATCCGCGCGGAGGAGTCCTGCATCTGACATTGTCCTTTAATTTTGCTACAGATCTGGTCTCACTTTATTTCAAATTCAAATATCCTCTTCAACCTCCAGTCCAAACAGCCATTTTCGGGGAGAAAGAGAGAAAATCCATGGAAAACCTTAGAAAAGCTCCATCAAAATTGTCTCAAGAATCCCAAATGTCATTCTTCAACAAGTTCAAGGATTGGTCCCGGGAGATCATGCATGAGAGGAGGTCCTTCTTTGAAGAAAGGTATAAGGTGAAGTGCTTATGGTCTCTCAAGGAATTGATTCCGGATTACGGTCTTTTGAGGGCTTCTTCCTCATTTTGGGACACTAGGAGGCATGTCTTTTGCCTTTCCTTCAACGAGATTGTTCCGACTGTGGAAGAATTTCGGGCCTTGCTTGGTGGTCCGGAGGTGGAAGAGATAGCGGTTCCTTTGCCCGGAGGGGCCTCTTTTGTTGACAGATTGTGCGTCCTCCTTCATCTTTCCCCGGAGGAAGCGCAAGGTATGATCCGTGGTCCCGATCATTTTGATATTTCCGGTCTCCCTGATAGGTTTAGGGGCTTAGGTTTGCTTGACGATGCATATTGGGATGCCTTTGCCCTTTGCATGTTCGGGACCCTGTTTATGGTCTATTCTTTTGGGATCTGCCATCGGTCTCTGCTGGATGTAGTCGTTCATTGTCGCTTGGGCAGAGATGTTGTACCTCTGATCCTGGGGGAGACTTTCCATGCTCTCGATAGGCTGGCTACCGGGAAGCGGTATATGCACGGGGGCAGCCCGTTCCTCTTGACCCTGTGGCTGATGGAGCGTTTGGGGATTCTTCGGGAAACTCCCGACATGATCAAGCCTTGGACATTTGCCAGGAGGGGGGTTGCTGTGGATTTCGATGATCAGGGCTCATGGGAGCGTTGGATGGCTGGTCGCCAGACAGAAGATATCAGATGGTCAGTGCCTTGTTGGCGGGTGGAGACTCGCAGAGTGCTTCAGGACGGGTCTCATGTGGTCATGCTTCCGGGGCTTTCTCAGTCCAGCTTCTATATTCCGTCCTTGGTTCTGAGACAGTTCGGCCTGGAGCAGGTTCCTTTGGAGGACTTTGATGATATAGCCACCAGGGTGGTGGCTTCTGCTTCTATGGATGATCCCTCGGTGTTTCCATTTCTTTCCCGAGCATGGAGGTATGACACCTTTCCTCCTCGGGTTATCCTCAGGCGTCCGAGACCGGTGTTCCTGACCACTTGGTACCTGGATTGGTACGAGAGGCATTTGGGAGAGACTCAGATGGCTATTTTGAGACGGCGTGAGGCCATTATGGGTGCGGAGGACCTGACAGTTTCTGAGAGGAGGAGGGCCGAGGCGAGGGCCAACCCTCATGACAGGAGCGGAGACGCTGTGACCGACTATGAGGCTTATGTCAAGAGACAAGAGAGGAGGACTCCTACTTTACCAGCCCGGCTACAGGAGATGAGAGATAACGCTAGGGCTACTAAGGCCCTGGCAGAGGCTGGTTTGATAGATCCTGTTCCTATACCAGAGCTTGGTAGGAGGAAGACCGACATTTTTCCTGTTCAGAAAAAGAAGACTCGAAGGGGGAAGAAGAGGGAAGAGGCCAGTACGAGCGGCTTGGAGTGACCTTGAGGTTTCCGAGTATCCCTTTCTTGTCATGGCAGACACATTAGTTTGATTATGTATCTTAATTTCCTTTAGCAGGTTGCCAGTTGTAGGAATGAATCGGGCTTAGACTCATCAAAAAGTTTTTAACTTGTAATGAATATTTGAATTGCTTCAGAGTTTTTCGAGACGCTTTCATGGTCTGATCAGTGTATTGATGTCAAAGTATGACTTTTATTTGTGTTTTAGACCGAACCGTTTCCGGCTGCCTACGTTCCCCTCATTTTGAGGAGCTCAGGTCTTCGTAGTTCAACCTGGTCGATTTTTGTTTTTTTGTTTTTTTTTGTTTTTTTTGTTGTTTTTTTTGGTGCAACCCTGTTTTTTACCTAGGTCGCCCTTTTCGGGTTTTCAACCTAGTTGGGTATTACTCTTTTAGCACTCCTTTTTTTTTTGGTTTTTTTTACGCGTAGTATCTGCGCAGCTTGTCACCATTCACTGGGTGTACAAAGGGATTCCCGTCGAGGTCTGCAAGTTGCATGGCTCCTCAGTGAGAAGATCTTACGGGACGACGTATGGCCCGACCCATACAGCTCCCATTTGCCGAGGGTTGACACGGGACCGGGGCTTTTCTTTTAAAACGAGATCACCTTCTCGGATCTCCCGATACTTTACTTTCTTGTCAAAGGCTCTGGCCATTCTTCCTTGGTAGGCTCGGATGTGTTCCATTGCTTTCAATCGGCGTTCATCTAGCAGGTCCAATTCATCATGGCGACTCTGGAGCCATTCGACCTCGTTGATCTGGCTTTCCAGCAGTATACGGAGCGAGGGATCTCTAGCTCGATTGGGAGTACGGCTTCCATTCCGTATGTGAGGGCAAACGGTGTTTCCCCGGTTGCCGTTCGGCTGATGTTACGTAGCCCCAGAGTGCCAGTGTAACTTCTCGGGCCAATCTCTACGCCTCGGACTGACCCATTTTTCGGATGATATTTTCCGAGTCTTGTTTCTTTGCCTCGACGGCTCCGTTGATTTGGGGCTGTAAGGAGATGACTTGTTACGGGTTATTACAATTCCGCCGGCGGCTGTCGCATTCCCCTTCGAAGTGGGATCCATTATACGAGATGATTTCGGTGGCAACCGTATCTCCATATGATGTTCTCTTTGATGAAGAGGGCAACTTTCTTTGAGTTGAGGATTTTGTAGGATTTTGCAGAGCATCCTTTCCAGTTTCTTTGAAGAAATCACCAATCTGCGTCTCTTTAGGCTCTTCCGCAGTTCCCAGATTCACACTCGTCAAAATCTCTTCGGCAGCTTGGGCTCGATTTTCCTCTTTCCGGACAACCTGCTTAAAGATCCTCTCTTTTTTTTTTTTGATTTTTTTTGTTGTTTAATGTGTCTGCTTCTTTATTTAATGAATTATTATTAAAATTTTTTTTATTAATTAATTCATCATTAGTTAAAGTGGCAATCAAGGGATACTCAGAAAGGTTCGTCATTTCATTGAAAACGAAAAGGAATACAGCGCTTGCTACAGACTCGTAGTCTTCAGGCGTAAGGCCGTCGGACGACTCTAGAGACTCGACATTAACAATGAAGGACTCTGAGAACTTTTCCTAGGTTGACACAAAGGGATGGGGGACCAATCCAGGCTTGGTGATCATTTCTTCTTTGGTCGCGGACGGGCCTGAGAGAGTTTCCCGATTCTTTAGCGGCATTGCTGTTAGTGGCCTCATGACTCGGGAGCTGTCTCCCTCGATCATCGCTACCATTTCTTTGAAAGCCGAAATCAATCGGATCAGGCACCTGGATCTCTTCCCGAACAAGCTGCTGCATGATTGGGCCATCCCAATCATCTGAAAAGACTTCGTGGCTTTGGCTTTCGGCACGGTTAATTCGAATTCGGAGTTTCGGACCTTCACGGGTAGTAGGAATTGTGGTTGTGAGTTTCTCGGCTGTTCCACTAGGCTTGGCACGCCTACGAAGGTGTACTCACTTCTCATGGTAGTGGTAGCCCGAGTATCTTGGGTAGGTCCGGGAACATTACGGGACCGGGTTAGCTTTGGCTCCCCTGAACTTATTGAGGCTATCCTGTAGCTTTAGCCATTCTTCTGTAGGAGCGGGTTCTGTGATGTTACCCGGTTGTGTGGGACCCTTTACAAAGTAGTCAGCCAAATTAGGACTGAAGGGGAGAAATTTAGGATCGTCGACCGGGACCCTTCATGTGGCAGCTTCAAATCTTTTTCCTTTTGCAGTGTCCACTGAGGAGGCCTCATATCCCAGGCCGTGGCGAGTTTTCTGTCCTTTCACCTCGATGAGTTTGTGAGTTCCTTGTTGGTGCTTCCCGGCATCGAGGCCAGGTAGATAGCTCATCTTTCTCATCATTTTCAAGACCGGGGGGATTTTATCCCGAGTGACTGTCAGATCTATGTTGCACACTTGGGCCTTGGGAGGCTCGACCGTGAAGCCCGTTAGCATGAGACCTTCCTCGTTATGTTTGATTTCCAGAATAGGTATTCCGCCCGTATCTGTGCCCTCCAAAGTGACTAAATCCCTGTAAATGGTCGTCAGATCTCCATTCGAGACGAATTTCACACACTGGTGGAGGCTTGAAGCGACCCCTTTGACTTGATGGAGCCAAGGTCTTCCCAATAAGGCATTAAAAGTAATCGGGATATCAATAACCTGGAATTCCACAAGTATCAATTTCTGGCCAAACTAGAGGTCCAAGGTAGCGACTCCTAGGGTGCTCGAGATGTTGAGTCGTAAGCTTTGATTGTGAGGAGGAAGGCTTTAAGTCTCGTAGTCTTGATATCATGCAGCTCATGATCTTTCTTGCCGAAGAATGTTCATTCCGGACCCGTTATCAACCAGGACCCGAGGGAGGCGTCGTTCATCCAACTGGACTGTGATGAAGAGAGGCTCGTTATGATCAACCCCAAATTGAGGGAGGTCGAGATCTGTGAAAGTGATTATATTCCCGTAATGGATGTTTCCAATTAGCTGTACCACATCATCGGGAGTAGCATCAATAGGCATTAGAGTGCGAGCCAGGCTTTCCTCCAGCTTTAGCTTATGGGGAGAGGACGAAGTGAGTAGAGACCAGAGGGAAATGTTGGCCTGTGTTTGCTTCCAATCCGGGTGAGCACGGGATCCTCTTTTCGAGTGCAGGTTTCGCCGGTCTTAGCATAGGGGCGGCGATCTTCTTTCGGTGCTTGATCTGTGGCCTTCTTATCTCCTTGGGATTCCTTGGAAGATTTGCCCGGATCGGGTCAACAGTTAACTTCCTCATCGTCGCTGCTTCTTGGATTTCTTCAAGGCCGCCAATGTCAACGGGGGAGCCCTTTTGGCTATTGGCCACCGGTTACCCGGACGGAGCTCTAGCGACGGTGAGGAGCTGGGCCGGAATCTTGGCCCCTTCCTGGGCGGCCCTTATAACCGCTTCCCAAAGTTACGGGCAGCCCGGGTTGTGTTGTTGCCCTTGGATGGCCCACGAGCTAGGGCGTCCTCGATTCACTCTCATGGCCTGCCTTGCTCATAGTTATCATGCAACAAGAGTCGCTATTTGTCGGGGCTCTGGGGCTTTTCGATTTCATCCCGGTATAGTGCAGCCATTCTCGGTTCCTTTCTGTAATACTCAGAGTTAGAGATGATTATAGCATTACGTGTGGGAGGCGCATCCGGTATCATGCCGGTTTCTAGGACTTCTCTGAAGGCTGACATACATTTCGGGAAGGTGACCTCTTCTTGGGTAACCCCGACAAGGAGTGTTACTTTGTTAGGGTGGATTTGATCTAACCATGGTTATTTTCTCATTTGGGCGGATGGGAGTTAATTTTCCTCTTTCGATCAGATCTTCGACTATCGCCCGGATCAGATGCCCGAAAAACCCTTTCCCCAAAGCATGGTAGGCAGTGTTGAATTCTAAGACGTCCACGTGCTCGTGATCCAGGAAACTTCATGGCCTTCATGTCCTCGGTTTCATATTCGTCTCCCGAAGTGTCTTCGTCGTCGCTTGCTGACAACCAACCATTGTGCCTGGCTCCCATGGGCTCATTTCCGGCATGATTGTTCCAGATTGTTTCCGGATCTGGGGCCTCAGTTGACTCTTCGCTCTCGTCATCATCATCGTCGTCGCTGTCATCGGAATCATCTTCCCATACTATCGGGATTTCGGCGGAGAGGGAACGCCGATCAAACCCGTTAGGGGAATATGGGTGCGTGCAGCCGCAGAAATTGTCATATGCTCCCATTCCCGGAAGTGGCAATTGTGACTCAGATTCTCGTCCCAAAAACTGCGGGGGAAGAGTGAGAGGGGGTGGCACGTATTTGACACCAGGCAAAATGTAGAAGGATTCTTCCTCCTCTGATTCTTCAGTTTTACTGCCTTCGGGGTCGTATTTGACTTCTCCAATAGCCAGTTTGCAGAAGTGTACTAGCTCCAGATGTTCTTCGGCTTCTTTGCTGATAAGCCCCAGTACAGGCGCCCGTCTGAAGCTTTCTTGCTCAATCTTTCTTGACTGCTCTAACCATCTTGTGTAAATGGTTCTCTCATGTTTTGACCGGAACAGCTCCAGTTCTTCGGTATTGGCCTTCCCTTCATCCGAGAAATAGCGGGCCTCGTATTCTTGCAAGGAGTCTCTGACATGAGACCAAGATGGGTTGATTCGTTCAATGTCCTCAAGGCTGAGGGGGAATCCGAATTCAGGATCCTCGATAAGGTTGGCCACGGGTATTTGGGGACCTTCATCAGCATCTTCCTGGGCATGCGAAGATTCTCCGCATTCAATCATATTCACCTGATTATGGTTCCTCGCAGGATTTTTGATCGTATTAGGCCTCTCTGTGGCCTTCCAACTTTCCTTGCTCTATTAGCCCCTGGATTGCCTTTTTCGAGTAAAGCGCTTGTCGGTCCGATGTCCGTGAGCTTGATGAAAAGCACAATACTTTGTAGTGTCCACGGGAGCATTCAGATTCCTGGGTTGGAAATTCTCCAAAGGCCGCAGCAAGCCTTCTTTCACCAGTCCCCTAAAGATGTCATTCAGAGGCATTCCAAAGTTTTCGAGATTCATAACCCGTGGTCTGGGCTCGGCTGGTTTTCTGGGAGCAAAAGGAGTTGTGTTATTACATTCCTGTCCCGCATAGTTAATCATTTCTTTGCCTTTGGCAGAGCAAAAGGGCAGTGTTTGAAGGAGGAGCCCGATATCTCGTAAGGTGTGCAAAGCAGCTGGTTGCCGACATTGTAAGCCTTTTCAAACTTAGCCGCAGAGTTAACTATGGCCCGTAAGTCTCCGAGTATGGGAAGTGACTCGAGGGAGGCTCTCGATGTAGTTTCAAGCATGACCGGAAGATATCCAGGTTGTTCCTCTTCTGGAAGGAGGGATGGCCATTTCACCGAGTTTCAGATTCCACCGCTTGTAGAAGTCCCCAACAATCTCATCAGGACGATGCACTGTTATTTGTAGGTCAACTCTAGTTGTTTCCCACTCCAAGTTGGCCTTATATTTCTCTGTGAAGGCATTGGTAATCTGGTCCCACGTAGCCACAGCCTCAGGTTTCAAACGGAAGAACCACATTAAGGCACCGGACTTCAAGGATAGGATCAAATAGTCGGCTAACTGGCGATTGGTGCACCCTTTAGCCTTCATCGCCAAGGTATATGTGTCCAAATGGGTTTTCGGGCATGTAGTCCCATCAAAGAGATCCAGATTAGGCATCACGAATTTGTGGGGCGGAGGAACAATGGAGTCCGGGCAGAGGCCGGAAGCGGGCTTCTTGGCGATCGGTTCGGCGATATGCGCTTTCATTTCCTTGTGTTGTTCCATGAACCAAAGCCAAGTGAGGGTCTTGTGGTGGAACCATGGCATTCAAAGCTAATGGCCGAGCTAGAGAGAGGAGCTACCACTCGGAGCGGGCAGGTGGAGGGAACGGCCGATCCGGGGACGTAGGTGAAAAGGTCCCGGGAGTTACCACAGGGAGCATGAGTAGGAGCTTGGGCGAAGGGATAGAACCTTGCGGCCTCTTTGTTGACTTTCAGGGCAAAGTAGGTGGAGGCAGCCCCGATGTAGCCGGATAACTCGGATTTCCAGAGTGGGGCCCGTAAGTAGGCTTGGGTGAGGGCTGCTGTCCCTGACTGTTGAACTGCACAGCCGGCTGAGGCGAGGGTGTATAACCCGGGGGGTACTGCGGTCTTGGTGATTCGGATGACACCGGGATGGAGGCTCGGTGACCCATAGAAGTCTGAATGAGGAACGGATTTGTGTGAGGAGCAAGCAACTAGTACTATTCTCGAGGAGGGGCTCTGATCGTGGCCCCAACCAAGCCGCGGCGGCATTCCGAACTGTGGCCGTGAAGGTCCGGATTGATCGGTTCCGAGGCGTGGCGGGATCCCGATTAGCCGTGGCATTCCGAGATAGCCCCAACCATGAGAAGACATTCCGTACCGACTTTGTCCCCACCGAGGGATCGCGAACCGGCTCGCGCCGCTGGCCGCATGGATCCAGGTGATCTCGTGGTTGGGGACCGGCTGGTGACTCCGAAGACCGAGGAGCATGGGTTAAGCGGTGGCACCATAGGAGGTGGGTGGTGGCATCCTGGTGTAGTCAGGGCGACCCGAGTGGGGTTGGCATCCTCGTCTTCTTCCACGGTGAAGGTGCCATCCGGATTGAGGCCGCGGCCGGACCATGGCTCTTAATAGCCTCCATAAGGCCGGCCGTGCTTCCTGTCGTAACCTCATACGTACGCTAACCGATTCCACCGTTGCTCGTCCGAGGGATCCCGGGAGGCGGAGTGACGTTATCCCCATCATTACCGGCCGATGCGGACATTCCGAAACCGGAGTCGGAACAAACGGCGAAGGCGATGACGCGCTTGACTCTTCCCAACTAAGCAAACGATGACCCGGTGCCCGAAACCAAGCTTTGTGAGGAGCTACGGGGGAAAGGACACGAAGGTTCGAGATGTGCAGGAATGGAAGGAGGGTAGGTGTTTGGGCATTGGGCTCATGCAACATGCGATTATTTGTTCACGTTTACTTAAAACATGCTTTATTAACCTAATCGGTTGGAAAAGATTGCTCTTCTTCTTTTTCGCAAACTACTACGGATCCTGGATCGGTGGGCCCGTCAATACGTCTATAAGCCCCTCGTATTCCACCTGTATTTTGACCTCCCGGGGTGGGACAACCCAGGGCGAGGGTCCTATAGGGCAAGCGGGTCCCACCGACCGAAAGAAAACGATCCTAAAAGTCGCGGGTAATCGAGTCTTAACGAGCATTCGATGTAAATTACGGACAAAGGCGACGTCAAAAGTCAAGATCATGTCCGAGGGCTCGACGAAAAGTCGGCATGATTTGACCGATGACCGATAAGCGTCCACAATTGATCTTGACTTGTCGTCGGTTAAGCCGTAATTAGGCATGGAATAATCATTAACCCTTGATGACTCGGTGTCAATGCCGGGAGTCAGTGTATAATTTGTGCCAGTCAGAGCCGAAGTCAAGGCGCCGGTAAACATCTTGGTCAAAGTCTGCGGCGAAAAACCGGCAGAACTTCGACTGATTAGGGTCCCCGAAAGATATTGAGTCGGTATGCCGACAAAGGCTTGAAAGGAAAGGTCTATACACTGACAGGGCATGACACAGACCAGACTAAAAACCAACCGGGTCTCGGACAAAGTGTGTCACGGACAAGTGCATGGTCGACACGAGGCTCCATGGGATGTTTGGGTAGTCTTGTGCTCGTCCGAGAGGCGTAATAAGACCAAACGGACCGCGACAAGGATTTCCCCGGGTTAGGGACGTAGTGTGCAGTGTACGGTCACGTGCGCGTAGTGTGCAAGCAGTCTATATTCTTTTTTCTGAGTAAAATAGGAAATTTTTTTTTTATGTGTCTTAAAAATATGATGCATGATTTTTTTTTTTGAAAATTTTCTCTTTTTTTTTTTTGAAATTTTTTTTTTTGAATTTTTTTTTTTGAAATGAGCATATAAGCACATAAGCACGAAAATTCCGACAGTTAGGGACATGATTCCGACAGTCAAAATTTTGACTTTTTCTGAGGCGGCCAAAACAACACGAAAATGTGCAAAAATCAACACACACAACAAATGATTTTTAAAGCCTGGGATCTTAAAAGCTTGACCCTCAAAAGCTTTTTCCTTTTTTTTTTGAAAACGATGATACCGGTACGTGGGATTGTTAAACCACAATTTATCCCCGACTCGTGTTAGGAGGCGGTAACGGGAAGTTTAATGGTTTCCACCAATATACCAAATATCATTTTTTTTTAGAAAAAGCTTGATTTTCCCCAGCGGAGTCGCCACTGTGATGATGTGCCCGCCTAAAATTTTTTCCCGAAAGGCGTTTCTGCTTTTGAAATTTTTGTTTCTTTGAAAACCAATCGAAAAAAGAACGGAGTCGCCACGCCATTTTTATTTTAAGGGCCAAAACTTTGAAAAATGCCCGAGATCAGAAATTTGGGTTCGGAGGTCACGTTACGCGTCGGGAAGGACGTTAGTGTGCACCCGGCGCGCCTCGCAAAACGAGTCTTCCAAGCTGAAAATCATTTGTGTGTGTGTGTGTGTGTGTGTGTGTTGGCCAAAATAATTTGAAACTCAGAAAAGTAAAAATTGGGATATCTTTTTAAGACTTTAAAATGATCCCATGATTTTTTGGAAGATTTTTGGATTGAGATTTGGTACTCAAAACACCAAATTCCAAGTTTATCTGTGTCTAAAAATTAAGACAATGGACTGGGATCTTGGAAAATTGCTACTGGACAGCAACTTCTCAAGAAAGAAAATATGATTTTAAGGGGGGTTTTGCATCCATGCTTGTCCCCATTTCCCTAGGTTTTGGTTAGTGATCACTTGACATTTTAGTGGTGAATCAACTATACCAAACCATCCTTGGGGTACATTAGGACTAAGCACTTCATTTGCTTGGGAAGGGGAATTTTATCCTTTGAAATCAAGATTTGGTGCTTGAAAATGGTTTTTTAGGGTTTTGAAAATGTGTTTTCTTTGCAAGAAAGTAAGAACACTTTGAAAATAATGTAGATCCTTGTAGAAGATCATCCATGGAGATGAACTTCCATGGTGATCTTCTTGGATCTTAAGACAAGAAGATGAATGAACTACATTTTGTAGTTTGAAGATGCATGCATGGATGAGAGATCTAGGGTAAGAAGAGGGAGGTTATACCTATCTTCTTTGTGCTTTGTGTTTGAAGGCTTGAATGCAAGAGTGTTTGGGTTTGATTTGAGTGAGTGAAAGTTGGGAAGATTCAAGAGAAAAAGGTGACAATTCTTATAGAATTCTCACTGTTTTCTCGAGTATATTCGCCAAATACTGTGAATTGTGCTCTTGTCCCTCTTCTTCTTCTTTATTTTTGTGACTGGAGGGCTCAATTTATAGCCCTCTGAATTTTACAAAGATGTCCGCGCGGATAGGATCAGTCGCGTGCACTGTTCATTAAATGCTGCTTCAGGCTTTGGACACAAGGAATAATCTTTTTTAAAATTCAAATTAAACAGCCAGATTATGTTCCAGCCATTTCTATTTTTGGTTTTTGACCATTTCTTTCACTTTTTCGATTCTTTTTCTTGGTTTATCTTTTTTTGGCAATCCCTAATCTACCCTTACTTGGTTAGAAATGTTAGGAATGCTAGGAATTGTTAGAAATGTTATAACTTTCGTTAATTTTCTAACGAAAATTCTAACAAGCTCAAATTGGAGTACTTACAGTTTGTTACGATAATGGAGGAATGGGACCCTCCGTAATATTATTGCTTTCACCCCCCCTCAAGCGAAGCGGATTGGAGCGGAGCTGAAGCTTGGATGTCAATAACCGAAAATGTGGAGCAGCAAGACTTTTCGTAAATATATCAGCGACGTGATCCGAAGAAGAGATATGATATAGTCGTAAGAATCCTCGTTGATGCAATTCACGAACAAAGTGTAAGTCAATTTTAATATGCCGTGTACGAGCATGAAAGACTGAATTCTTAGACATATGAAGCGCCGAGATATTATCCCAAAAAAGTATAGGTGGAAAGAGAGAAATACCCAATTCACGAAATAAGTACGAAAACCACCGTATTTCTGCCGCGGTGTTAGCCAAGGCACGATATTCCGCCTCACTGCTAGAACGAGAAACAGTATGTTGCTTTTTCGCCGTCCACGCAATAAGGTTAGGTCCAAGAAATACACATGCACCCGTTGTTGAGCGGCGATTATCGGGAGAACCGGCCCAATCGGCATCACAAAACGCGAAAATAGAATTGTCAAGTGATTTCTGAAATGATAACCCAAGTGTGATTGTACCTTTTAGAAACCGAAAAATGCGTTTGACTGCTTGAAGATGTGAGGTACGCGGAGAATGCATAAACTGACATACTTGATTAACCGCGAAAGAAAGATCCGGACTCATGAGAGTAACATATTGTAAGCCCCCAACCATGCTACGATAGAGCGTGGCATCTTGGAGAGGGTCCCCATCTTGGGCCGAGAGATGGAGACCAGGAGGGAGAGGAGTTAGAGCCGGTTTACAAAGATGCATGTTGAATTTTTGTAAGAGATCTGACGCGTATCGTGTCTGATTGAGATGAAGATGAGAAGCAGTCCTAGTCGCCTCAATACCAAGGAAAAAACTAAGTGAGCCCAACCTTTGGCTTTCAAATGTAGAACAAATGGAGTCCAAGACTTCATTAACTGCCTTGGAAGAAGAACCCGTAACTATAATATCGTCGACATAAACTAGGATAATAGTGATCTCACCTGCTTTATGTCGGATAAATAGGGACGAGTCGGCATGACTGTTAAAAAATCCCAACTTGAGAAGGAAATCTTGAAGACGAGTGAACCATGCTCGGGGAGATTGCTTGAGACCGTAGAGAGCACGATGAAGGCGACAAACATGATTTGGACGGGCCGAGTCAACAAACCCCGGGGGTTGAGTCATATATACTTCCTCAGAGAGAATACCGTTTAGGAAAGCATTCCGAATGTCTAACTGTTCAATTGGCCAGTCCCGAGAGTGAGCAATAGAAAGCACAATACGGATGGTGGCCGGTTTGACAACGGGACTAAAAGTCTCATCATAATCCACCCCCTCCTGTTGAGTATATCCCTGAGCGACTAAACGAGCTTTGTACCGCTCATCTGACCCATCCGCCTGACGCTTTACTTTGTAAATCCATTTACTACCCACGATATTGTGATGTGCGGGGGGCGGGAGGAGGGACCACGTACCATTTTTTCTGAGAGCCATAAGTTCATCTTCCATAGCATGTTGCCAATGAGCAATAGGGGCTGCTTGACGGAATGTGCGTGGCTCAAAGAAAGGAGAAGATGTGTCAGTTGCACTTAAAGCAAACTTGTGTTTGGGTCGGAAAATACCATCTTTCGCTCGAGTGATCATAGGGTGAGTGCCAAGAGTAGGAAGCCCATCTGCTGGAAGATGGGAATTATGCATTGATTCAATAACCTGAGCTGAAACCAAATCACAAGGTTGTGTAGAAGGCGCATGTGCTGAACTGCTGCTTGAAGAAGAGTGAGTGGGCCGAATGGGATCAACTGGTTCAGTCCATGAAGATGCGGAAGCTGTGGAAGGAGAGTGAGCTGAATCAAGTTGGAGCAAGGGCCCAGGAGAAAAAGTTTCCCCTCTGGTAACAAGTAGTCGCCTCATGGCCCTTTTTCTTGCAAATCTGACATGACACAATGGTTGGATCTGGACTAATGAAAGGATTAGGAGGAGCATAAGGAATAGAGGTAGTAGGTGCTTGGGGTCAAAAATTGGGAGCATGTGAGGGGAATTGGGAGGGAAGTAGGAGAAGTCCCTTACCATGAAATTTTCCTTTGTTACGATTTGAATTTTTATGACCACCACCCCTGTTCATATTAGGAACAAAAAAGAAACCTCCTTGATTATTAGTTCCATTTGGCCGAAAGACAGATTGATGAGGGAAGGTAGATGTGGCTGGAGGGGTAGGGGCTTTGGGTGGTTCTTTAGAGGCTGCCAAAGCACTAAGATTGGTATGAGTTTGAGTGGAAAATTTCTTTTGAAGTGCTTCTTCTTGAAGAAGTAAGTCCTTAAGTTCCTCAATGCTAGTATTTCCCTTAGAATTTTGGGTTGTAATAAATTCTTTGTAAGTATGGCCAAGACCTCCAAGAATTCTACTACGAAGAGTTTGGGTTGATACCGCCTCACCGGCTCGAGAGAGAGAATGGGATAGAGTTTTAGCATGGAGAACATAAGCTTGAATGGTCATACCCGGAGAAAGAGTTAGATCATGAAGCTCGTCTTGGAGCTTTTGGATGTGTATAGATGAGGTCACCCCATATTCTTTGGCTAAGAGGTCCCATGCTTCCGGGGCGGTGCCACATGGGTTAACATGAGGTTGAACCTCTGAGGTAACAGTGGCTTTGATCCATCCTAGTACGAATCTAGAGGTGTGAATGAAGACATCATAAGCCGGATTTGTGGTAGTGGCGGGTGGGATGGTGCGAGAAGGAGGAATTTTGTCAGAGACGACATGAGTTAGGGAATGAATTTCTAACATCGAAAGAAAAAGGGAACTCCAATTCTGGTAGTTTTCATTAGATAGCCTACAATGGCCCATATACGATTGAACGTTAAAGAGAACGGGAAGGTCGTATTTATTCGAGGAAAAGTTACCTTGCCCTGAACCGTTAGTAGCCATGGTGCCGGATGAATTTATTGATGTCTCATCACCCATGGCTTTATATTGCTCTTGATACCATGAACGAAATAATCACATGCATAAAGAATATGTTAAGAACAAAGATGAAAGAGGGAGAGGAAAGAGACGGACCGGGAATGAGAAATATGATGCAGAGAAAATGGAAAAAACCCACATAATGTGGTATTCTTTGTTAACCTCTTTTATAAGGAATATACATGCACTATTCTAGGAAAAGAATAACTATACAAAAATTATCCTAATCAATTTCCTAAGTCTAAGGACTGATTAGAGATATACTCAATATACAACAACTAATTGAAACCTTTCTGTCCACGTTTGTTACGATAACGGAGGAATGGGACCCTCCGTAATATTATTGCTTTCATTATCAATTGGATCAGAAACATAGAACAAATGTTTAGCTTGTGTTGCCATAACAAAGGAATCATCTTTATATCCAACCCTATTAAAATCAACCCGTATGAAACCATTATTTTCAACCTGCACCCCACTAGGAATATCGAACCAACTACAATCAAATACAGGGACTCGAAATGTAACGTAATCTACTTCCCAAATTTTCACAATTTGCCGAAAGAATGTGGTGGCCGACTTTTCATCTTCGTTGACCAGAACTAAAAGTCCGCTATTCTGCATTGTGCTATTCTCATCGTGATCTCGAGTGTAAAATGTGTATCCATTTATAAGGTAACATTTATAAGAAAACACATGTGTATCAGGTCCATGGACAACCACTTCACCCTTTCAAAGATTGACTCATTCTCTAGTAGCTTTTCTGAAATATGATTACGGAACCATTAAATGAATGTACGGTTGTGCTCCACTTCCACCCAATTCAAATATCTATCTGGATGCTCATGTGAGATAATTCGCTTGTGCAACTTGACAAATGGTAACACATCGACACTATTGTGTAAAATATATAAATGTACCCTACATCGTTGTTCAAGGGTAATCTCAACTTGTTGACCTCCTGTGACACCTTCACCATCAATCCTACCAGTGTGACATCACTACCAGAATAACATGTTTTAGCAGCGAAAATTTTCGCCGCTGAAGCGGCATTTCCGTCGCTGATGCATACCCACCGGCAGAATAATTCCGTTGGTGGTCCACCAGTGGCAGCGCATCGCAGTGGTCCGGCAGTCTAATTTCCGCCGGTGTAAATCGACGAAAATGGTATTCCGCCAGTGTCCACCGACAGAATTTTCCGCCGAGGTAATTTAATTTAATTAAAATTGTAATTTCACCGGCGGAAATTTCCGCCACTGAGTTATTTGATTTAATTAAAATTCTAAATCATCTGACGGAATATTCCGCCGTTGAGGTAATTTTATTTTATTAAATTATAATTTTACCGGCGGAATCTTCTGCCGCTGTGTTATTCTGATTTATTTAAAAATCTAAAATCACCGACAGAATATTCCGCCACTGATAATGCAATAAATAAATAAAAAATGTCAATTATAATATTTTTTTTGTACCTATATATATATATATATATATATATATATATATATATATATATATATATATATATATATATATATACATATATATATTTATTTATTTATTTAATTTTATGAAAAACAAATTATAATGTGATGCAGATCGACGAAAGATTCTGCAATTATTATTTACTTATCTTCTATTATTTTCTTTGTATTTTCGGAATTATTATTAGATAGGTAGTATTTTGATGTTTTAGAATAGTTTTAAGAGATATTTTGTTATTTTTGAGTCCTATTATGTTACTATATAGCTTAGGGGTAATTTTAGTAGGTTTTGATATGTTTTCCAAGTCGTAGGAGTCATATAAAATAGGGTCATATGTTAAATCCGAAAATTAGACTTTGATTATTGAATAAAGAAAATAAAAAAAAGCTGAGGCTTTCTTTATCTAGGGTTTGTAACCCATTATTTCTGGTTCTTTCCGTTCGGTATCAATCTCAATGCTTCATACGACATCATAATGTCAATCAATTTAAATCAGTCCCTTAACATTTCTTATTCTCAAATTACTCCCTTAAATTTTATTAATCTTAAAATTAGTCCTTGATATTTCATAGTTATACTTTGCTCCCCTAAACTTCTTTTATACTCAAATCAGTCCTTACATATCTTTTCATTTCAACTTTGATCCCTTAACTTCAATGAGAGAGAGATGAGGCAGGTCGAAAGAAAGAAAAGGAGAGAGAGAGAGAGAGAGAGAGAGAAAAGAGAGAGAGAGAGAGAGAGAGAGAGAGAGAGAGAGAGAGAGAGAGAGAGAGAGAGAGAGAGAGAGAGAGAGAGAATGATGAGGAGAGATGGAGAGAAATGGGGTTTTTTGAGATAATAACGGAGAAATGGGGAAAGAGAGAAATAAAAAAAGAATGTTTTTTTGTGTTTGTTTGGGTGAATTTGGATCATTGAATTTAATCAAATGAATGGTTGTGATCAAGTAATAGATAGGTTGAGGTGATTCATGTGAACCTTTAATAACAAATGAGTAGATGGCATCTCATAAACATTTAGTTTTAGTTTATTATTACTAGTGATATTAGTAATAACACACATTTATAATAATAATAAAATATAATAATAAATGATAATAATGATACTTAGTTTATATAAAAATTAATAAAAGTATTTAATAAAAATAATTGTACAATTGGTAACAATACTTGTTAATAACAATAATAATAATAATTGTTAATAATAATAATAATAATAATAATAATAATAATAATAATAATAATAATAATAATAATAATAATAATAATAATAATAATAAATAAATAAATAAATAAATAAATAAATAAAAAGTATATACCTCTATATCCTAAAACCTAAATCATATACTTAAACTCTAAAGTATATACCCATATACCCTAAACCTTATAGTATATACCACTATATGCTAAGCACTAAACCCTAAACCTTATATATCTCATACCCTAACCCCTATATCTTAAATCATATTTATATTGTTGGTGTAATGCCCTAGGCGTTTGATTATGTATGACTTATAACTTAATAACGTTATGTAATCGTCTTTACCATTTATTATAGAGAATGTTTAAATTGGTTTATTATATGTTTTACATGTTTATTATAATAACCTGTGTCCCTAGTTATTATGAATAACTAGTATAAGTTGATAATGGATACTCATAGAGATGATTATATGCATGGGATGTACATTACACTTATGGGTACTTGTTAGAGAACAAGGTACTGGACATGACCTACCTGTGAGATTTATGACATGGTCTATGGTCATATATGTCATGATTAAATCTCATGATAGCCGTGTTATTAGAATCCTTTGTACCTAAGATTATCATCGTCTTCCACATGATGAACGTTGTGTTTGATGTAGTTTAACACTATCTTTAATAGGATAGCAATAAGGGCTATGTTGGCACGATTGGATTCCTGTAGGGAAGAATGATAAATCAAGATGGAATTTGTCCCTCTCGTTGAGAGAGAGATGTTTTCTTGGGCCCCTCGATGAATGGTGTTGATGAAATGTGTGGCCACACTCAAGATATTTGATAGATATCAAATGCACTTGAAATATCAACATATTCGAAGTCGAGAAAGCATTGAACAATGTAGGTTAACATGGACCATGACTGATGTTCAATATGACATCGTGGACAAAGGAATTGTGACATTGATCTATCAAGGAATCAAGCTTTGATGTTATATTTAATTGGGTGGACATAATGGCTAGATAGAAACCACTTATGTCTTGTGAGGTTGATGTTTCAACTTACTACCAACATAAAATATAATTCCTAAAGGGTCACACACAAATAACGAATTGGAAATTGGCTAAAATATGTGAATTTTGGAATCTGGCACGACTCGTGCCTAGAGTCACGACTCGTGACTTTAATCTGGGTTGGGGATGACTCATGCCCTCAGGCACGCCTCGTGCTTCCAATCAGTACGAGTAACTTTTTGGTCAAGACTCGTGCCATTACTTGAAATTGGGTATATACGACTCGTGGCTCGCTGGAACGACTCGTGATCACGAGTCGTGCCCAGGAGCACGAGTCGTGCCCTTTGCTGAAAAGTCCGTTTTTGGCTCGGATTAGGGTTTTTCTCCTTAATGGTTAAAGATATTTATAAAGTATAAATATGACCTTTTGCCCCAACCAATACACACAAATTTTAGGGCTTGAGAAACACAATTCTCTTGATTTTGATTAAGAATCAAAGATCAAAACGCCCTAGATTCAATTCCATATTTGCCATAGATTATTGAAAGGTGTTTCAATAACCGGGAATCATCTAGCAATCCTACAAGATACAAGATCTTGGTTCGTTCGCGTGTGGATTATCGATAGAGGGTGATTCCGTTATCACCTAAAGCTTGAAGATCAATTCATCGCAAGGAAGAACAAGGAGAAGATCAAAGTTTTTTCATCGATTCAAAGTTTGAATCTCAGATTCGATTTCGAGCAACAAAATCACTGTTAAGGTATGTAAATCTATTTCATAGTTTTTTAATCTCTTCATGTTAGACGGATTCAAGGCTAGGGTTTTGTGAATTATATAAATCTTCCGCTGCGTTTGTACCCCCAAAACCCAACACTGGTATCAGAGCCGCGTTTTATCATGATTAGGTTAAAAGTTGGCAAGCTAGATGTAATTTGATTATATGCTTAACATGCTGAATGAAATAGATATATGATTTTATGTGTGTTGTTTTCAGAAAATAATTATATGCTATATAACATGATTATGATTAATAGTTGATTGATATGATTAATCTTCTACATGAGTTATTAATCTGTTTAATTTGATTAATTAGATTAGTAAATTTTCAGATTTGAAACAAATTATTTGTTTATGATAGTTTGTGAAATCATATGTTCATGATTATGTACACATAAGTTTCATAATACAAACATGTGATGTTTGTTACTATGTGTAAAACCTTCTAAATATTTAAGTTTTATGTCACCCCTTGATTAGAAAACTTGTGAAATTTTAGGATATTTTGATGTAATTTTGACTCAGTTGGGTACATCATTATATCTTAATTTGTGATCAAGATGAGATAATGGTTGATGTAGTTTTGACTCAGTTAGGTACATCGTTCCGTGTCTCATACGTTTGAAAAAGGTTGAACTTAATTGGTGCTTTAAAATGAGATTTGACCCAAGGCATAGATGAGATTAAAATATGTGTTGACATTGGATGTCTAGAAGTCTGATAAAATATCTAAGAGTCATATGTGTTATTAGTGACGTTAAAATCGAGACGTATTGCTAGCGGAGTATAGATGCCATCGGGATCTACCAATAGCATTCCAATGCCATAACCTTTCTTATTGGCTACGCCATCGAAAAATAATTGCCACTTATTTTCGTCCTCTATACTCATGATGTCCTCATCAGGGAATCGCGAGTTTTCCCCCTTCACTTCGTCGCAAGGAAATTCGGCTAGCTGATCTGCGAATACAATGCCCCTGACGGATTTCTGAGTGACGTAAGTGATATCATATCCCGAGCATGAAGTACCATTTGGCAAGGCGTGAAGAGAAATCGGATTTGTCTAGTATGTATTTTAGAGGATCCATTCGCGCCATGAGACGAACTGGGAAGGCTTCCATATAGTATTTTAGTCTCTGTGTTACCCAGACTAGAGCAGCACAAGACTTGTCGAGTGGAGAGAAGTTGACTTCACTGCCTTGGAATCGACGGCTAACAAAGTATATTGCATTTTATGTGTGCGAAGCTGGTTGTTCTTGAGCAAGCATAGCCCCTAGTGCATTGTCAGTGACCATGAGGTAGAGTTTCAAGGGTTTCTCCTTGTGCGGTGGAACCAGGATAGGTGGGGAAGTCAAGTAGTGCTTAACTTCCTCGAATGCCTCTTGGCATTCCTCGGTCCATTCTTGAGGTGCGTTCTTCTTAAGTAGTTTGAAGATAGGATCGCACATTGTAGTCAGTTGATTGATGAATCGACTGATGTATTGGAGTCTGCCCATGAATCCCCTCACTTCTTTCTGTGTTCTCGGCGGAGGCACGTCTATGATGGCCTTTATTTTGGTGGGATTTTCTTCTATGCCATGTTCGTGACCATGTATCCCAGGACTTTTCCTTTGACCACCCCAAATGAGCATTTTGCGGGGTTGAGCCTTATCTTGTATTGCCTCAGTCTATTGAAGAATTTTCTGAGATCTCTGAAATGCTGACCATCTGTCCCTTTGGAGTGGATAATCATGTCGTCCACATATACCTCTATTTCTTTGTGGATCATGTCGTGGAAGAGTGCCGTGACTGCCCTCTGATAAGTAGCCCCAGCGTTCTTTAGACCAAATAGCATGACTGTATAACAGAACGTCCCCCAAGGTGTGGTGAATGCTGTTTTGTGCTGGTCTTCCTCTGCCATGAGAATTTTATTATACCCTTCGAAACCATCCAAGAATGAGCGGACTTCGTAAGTCGCGGTAGCATCGACCAACATGTCTATGTTTGGTAGCGGGAAGTCATCTTTAGGGGATGCCTTGTTAAAGTCTCTGAAGTCGACACAGACTCGTATTTTCCCATTTGATTTGGCCACTTTCACTATGTTGGATAGCCATTACGGGTATTCGATCACCTTGATGAACCCCACGTTCAGGAGTTTCATGATCTCCTCCTTCACTTGCATTGACCATTCGGGCTTAATTTTGCGCTGTTTTTGTTTGACTATTTTGGCATTAGGTAGCAGCGGTATCTTGTGCTCTACGATCGACTGATTTAACCCTGGCATATCTTTGTAGGACCAAGCGAAGACATCGACATTTTTTCTGAGGAGCTGCGTTAAGGTTTCTCTGTCTTCCCCCTTGAAGAAGCTGTCGATCTTGGTTTCTCTGGGGTCTTCTGTCGTCGCAAGGATAACCGTTTTCATTTCCTTATTGTCAACAGGGCCATTGATTGTTATTGTCAGGGGAAGGCTCTAGCAAATGGTTCCCTCTCCCAAACCCCGCAAGGCGGGGAGCGCTTGGCGCACCGGAGTTTGCCCTTTTTATAGATTGTCTATGTTGTTTTTCTTTTTAATTTTATTACTTGTTTATGTTCTTAAAGTTATTATTGCAATTTTGAGAAGGGATTAGCTTTTGTAATTCTTTTGGTGATTTGGTTGCTATTTTGAGTTGGTGTTTGCATTGTTTAGTATTTCCAATTTTGTTGTTGTTTCATTTTTGTGATTTTAAGATGACTTTTGCATTTCTTTGTTTTGGTCTTTAGATTGCAATTTTAAATAGTTGTCCTCTTTGTGGTTTTTATTGTACTTTTTGAATGTCTTATTTTTTTTTGTTATTATTGTACTTTGATTGTTATTTTAAAGAGGGTCGGGGTTGCATTTTATAATAGACGATTATTTTCAATTTTGTTGTTTCTTTTTTGTGATTTTAAGATGACTTTTCATTTCTTTGTTGTTGTGGTCTTTCGATTGCAATTAAGAAATACCGAGGTTGCATTGTCGAGAAGAAAACCGACCAAGTGCCGATGGTTAACAAGGGGAAGGGTTTCAAGGGTAAAGGAAAGGCAAAGGTTGCTAATCCTAAGGCCAAAGTTGCCAAACCCAAAGAGGCTTCCAAGCCTAAAGAGGCTAAGCCCATGTCCCAAGAGGATGCAGTCTGCTTCCATTGCAATGAGATTGGACATTGGAGGAGAAACTGCGCAAAATACAAGGAAGCACTGAAGAAGAGCAAAGGAGTTGCTTCGACTTCAGTTATCTTTGTTATAGATATATTCCTATCTACTTCTAGTTCTTGGGTATTGGATACCGGATGTGGAACTCACATTTGTTTAAATGTGCAGGGTCTAAAGAACAGAAGGATGCTTAAGGAAGGTGAAGTGGACATACGTGTGGGGAATGGAGCAAGAGTTGCTGCATTATCCGTAGGAACTTATGAAGTTACTTTACCTAGTGGACTAATACTTGTTTTGAACAATTGTTATTATGTTCCAGCTTTAAGTAGGAATATTATTTCGATTTCATGTTTGGATAATGAAGGTTTTAATTTTGTTATATGTGATAAGAAATTTTCCATTTACAAGAGTGATATGCATTATTGTACTGCTGTTTCATTCAATGGCCTTTATATTCTTGATGTTGAAAATCGTGATAATGATGTCTATAACATTAACAAGAGATCTAAATCCAATGATGTAAACCACACTTACTTATGGCATTTTCGTCTTGGCCATATAAACGAGAAACGCATTTCTAAACTCCACAAAGATGGATTTTTAGACTCACATGATTATGAATCTTATGAGAGATGCGAATCTTGTTTACTTGGCAAGATGACCAAGGACCCATTTACCGAAACCGGTGAAAGGGCGGGCAACTTATTAGGACTCATACATACCGATGTATGTGGGCCTATGAGTAGCGATGCTAGGGGAGGATTTCGGTACTTCATAACATTCACTGATGATTATAGTAGATTTGGATATGTTTATCTAATGAAACATAAAAGTGAATCGTTTGAGATATTTCGAATATTTCAAAATGAGGTGCAAAATCAACTTGGCAAAACTATTAAGGTACTTCGATCCGATCGAGGTGGTGAATATTTGAGCCAAGAATTTGACAGTCATCTTAAGAGTTGTGGAATCGTTTCAGAACTCTCTCCACCCGGAACACCACAATGGAATGGTGTGTCTGAGAGGAGTAATAGAACTTTGTTGGACATGGTTCGTTCTATGATGAGTCAAGTTGAGCTTCCCTTATCCTTTTAGGGACATGCACTAGAAACTGCTGCTTTCACTATAAACAGAGTTCCTACCAAATCGGTTCAAAAGACCCCATATGAGATGTGGCATGGAAGAAAACCTAGTTTGTCTTTCATGAAGATTTGGGGTTGCGATGCATATGTCAAGAAGTTAACTTCTGACAAGCTAGCACCTAAGTCTGATAAATGTGTTTTCGTGGGTTATCCTAAGGAAACCAAAGGATACTATTTCTACAACCGAAACAAGAAGAAAGTGTTTGTTGTTCGAAATGGTACTTTCTTAGATAAGGAGTTTCTTCGCAAAGGAACCAGTGGGAGTAAAATAGATCTCAAAGAAATTCGAGAACCCGAAAACAACATTGAACCAATAGTAGAGACTGAACCAAGTTCACAAGCAATTGTGGAACCGGTTCAAGATGCACAAGTTCTTTGCCGAAGTGGTAGGTCACGATCCGAACCCGAGTGATATGGATTTCTCGTTACGAAAAGTGATGAAGTGGAGTTAATCAAAAACGATGAACCTACTTGCTATCAAGAGGCGATGTCCGCTCCTGATTCGGAAAAATGGCAAGAGGCCATGAAGTCCGAATTACAATCCATGGCTGATAATCAAGTTTGGAACTTGATTGATCCACCCGAAGGTGTAAAAACCATAGGGTGGAAATGGGTCTTCAAGAAGAAGACCGACATCGATGGGAAGGTACACACCTATAAGACTAGGCTTGTAGCTAAGGGATATAGGCAGATTCATGGCATCGACTATGATGAAACCTTTTCACCTGTAGCTATGCTTAAGTCTATTAGAATTTTAATTGCCATAGCCGTATATTATGGCTATGAGATATGGAAAATGGATGTCAAAATATCTTTCCTTAACGGGAAGTTACTTGAGGATGTATACATGATACAACCTGAAGGTTTTGTCAGTCCAGAAAATTCTAACAAGGTGTGTAAGTTGCAGAAATCCATTTATGGATTGAAGCAAGCTTCTAGGAGTTGGAATCTACGTTTTGATGAAGCAATCAAAGAGTTTGACTTTATCAAGAACGAAGATGAACCTTGTGTATACAAGAAAATTAGTGGGAGCGTAGCACTATTTTTAGTGTTGTATGTCGACGATATCTTACTCATTGGAAATGACGTTCCTGAACTATAGACTATTAAGTCTTGGTTAGGAAAGTGATTTTCAATGAAATATATGGGCGAAGCCGCATATATCCTTAGTATCAAGATCTATAGAGATAGATCCAAGAGGATGATTGGTTTAAGTCAAAGTATATACATTGACAAGGTTCTTAGAAGATTCCAAATGGAAAATTCTAAAAGGGGAAACTTGCCAATGTTACATGGTATATCTCTTAGCAAGAATTAAAGTCTTAAGACTAATGATGAGCGAAAGAGAATGAATGGTATTCCATATGCTTCGGCAATTGGGTCTATCATGTATGCTATGTTATGTACTAGACCCGATGTCTCGTGTGCTCTAAGCATGACGAGTAGGTACCAATCGGATCATGGCGAACCACATTGGATAGCAGTAAAGAATATCCTTAAGTACTTATTACGAACTAAGGATGTATTCTTGGTCTTTGGAGGAATGGAAGAAGATCTTGTAGTAAAAGGCTACACAGATGCTAGCTTCCAAACCGATAAAGATGATTTCAGATCACAGTCTGGATTTTTGTTTACGCTTAATGGAGGCACTGTGAGTTGGAAAAGTTCCAAGCAAAGTACCTTCGCTGATTCTACAATCGAAGCTGAGTACATAGCGGCATCCGATGCAGCTAAGGAAGCAGTTTGGATCAAGAAGTTCATTAGTGATTTGGAAGTCATTCCAAGCATCAGAGATCCTATTGAACTTTACTGTGACAACAATGGTGCCATTACTCAAGCAAAGGGACCAAGGTCACACCAGAGATCCAAACATATACTTCGACGTTTCCACATTATCCGAGAGATATGTGAAAGGGAAGACGTAAAGATATGCAAAGTAGACACTGATGACAACGTGGCGGACCCATTAACTAAGGCTCTCCCGCAAGCTAATCATGATGGTCATGTTAGGTCCATGGGTATTCGATACATGGTAGATTGGGCCTAGTGCAAGTGGGAGACTGTTAGTGTTATGCCCTAGGCCTATGATTGATAGACTTATGTGTTGACATTATTTATTATTATATGAGATGTTTATCATTTGATTATTATATGTTTTGTATATTTGTTTATAATAATCTCCGTCCCTAATTATTAAGAGAATAATTAGTATAATTGTCAATGGATAATCATATGATGATTATATGCATAGAGATGCACATTGAAATTATGGGTACTTGTTAGAGAACAAGTGACTGGACTTGACCCGTATGAGATTTATGTAATGGTCAAATGTCATAATTAAATCTCATATGGTCACTTCATTTAGTCCCTAGACCTGAGATTATCATGACCTTACATATGATGAAAGTTTGTTTGATTTTAGTCAAACGGTATCTTAACACGATATCTATAAAGGCTATCTTTGGCATGATCGGATTCATGATGGGAAGGATGATAAGTCAAGATGGAATTTGTCCCTCGAAAGAGAGATGTTTTGCTTGGGCCCCTCGATGAGTGATAATGATGAAAGTGTATGGCAGTACCCCTATATGATTGGAACTATCATTATACTCAAGATCGAGAAAGCATTGAACAAAGACAAGTTGACGAGGACCATGACTTGTGTTCAATATAACATCGTGAGACAAAGGGAGAAATGAAAGTGCACCGTTGGAAACGTGAACTCTTACGTTACATTATTTGGGTAGACATAATGGCTTGCTAGAGTGCGCTTATGTCTTATGAGGGTCGATGTGATCGAACTCATTGCCAACATAATGTAATCCTATTGGGTCACACACAACTAGAATGAATTGATTAAACCATTGGAAGAATGATTGAGAAACTCCTCACTTGCCTTGTTAGGCCGTGCGACACAACAGGCCATGTGCTGTGTGTGGCCGTGCGACACAACAGGCCATGTGCTGTGTCTGGTCGTGCGACACAATAAGCCACTGAGGCGGTTTGACAGAATCCTTTCCTAATTTGATTAGGACTCATATTCTATACTAATGTACTATAAATATGAACGTCTGTCAACCCTAAAAAGCTAGCCGAAATTCTCAATAGAAATTCACAAACATATTCTCAATATTATTCCAAGGTTTATAGGATCTAGCAATCTTCAAGAAATTGTTCTTGGATTCATTCAAAGGTGTGGATACCGAAAGAGGGTCTTTGCTTGCTCATCAATCAAGACCTAGAGTTCAAGCAAGTTGAAGAACGAAGTTTGTGATTCAAAATCACATAATCAAATCGTTCGATAGCTCAAGAACGGAAAGCGTTCAAGGTTGGTTACATCTATCTCATAGGTTTTCAAGTTAATTGTATAGAACGGATCCTAGGGCTTCTTGGGTTTTATGTTTTTTTATGCTTAATTCCGCTGCGCATGGACCCATAAACCCAACAAATTCTTCCTTGCAAGCACTCCATATTTGCGAAAGTAGTTTCAAGGAAGAAGTTCTTTAGATGATATCTTTAATGCCCCACTTTGTTCTTAATACAGGTGGTAATACTATGGTATAGAGCACCTGAAATACTCCTTGGGTCCCGCCACTACTCTACACCTGTTGACGTGTGGTCGGTTGGATGTTGATGCTACATAGAAAAATGTTGCACAGGGAACTGACCGAGGTAGCAACGGCAGTCGAACCGGAAAAACACGCTCCACGAGGTCCGAAAAATATGGGACCTACAAAACAAAACACCTTTAGGGGTGGGGGGTTTTCCCCCCACAAACCCTCCGGCGTGAGAATCATCAATCCGATTCATAACATATATTGACATAATTTTAAACATTTCTAGAGAGAGAGAGAAAGGAGAGAGAAAGCTTATAACTCACATACCTTAGCTTTATGGAGGGAGGGGGTATTTATATGACTCAAGACCCATCATTCTTGTCTTATCTTACTTTACACGTGTCAACCATATAGAGGGGGAAATCTTAACAAAAGATTTCATTAGGATAAGGTCAAGGCCAAAATCTTGACACGTGGCACGCTCCGTACCTGGAAACATCAACTTGCTGGAAGACTCAACATCAGACATGCGGGAAGACATGCGGGAAGGCATGCGGGAAGACATGCGGGAAGACATACAAGGCACATGCGGGAATATTATACACATGAGAATCAAGCCATAATCATCATATGCAGGATGTCAACATAGGCGGGAATATCAACATACAAGCGAAAATCCATGGGACAATCCACTTCCTATCATGCGACAAGCCACTTGCTGCATGACGACAATCATCTTCCTGTCATGCGACAACCCACTTGCTGCATGACGACAAACCACTTCCGGTCATGCGACAACCTACTTGCTGCATGACGACAATCATCTTCCTGTCATGCTACAACCCACTTGCTGCATGACGACAAACCACTTCTTGTCATTCGACAACCTACTTGCTGCATGACGACAATTAAGCCTTCCTGTCATGCGACAACCTACTTGCTGCTTGACGACAACCAAGCCTTCCTGTCATGCGACAAGCCACTTGCTGCATGACGAGAAACCACTTCCTGTCATGCGACAACCCACTTGCTGCATGACGACAAACCACTTCCTATCATGCGACAACCTACTTGCTCCATGACGACAATCAATCCTTAGGCGGGAATCAGGCCTTAACCATAACTAAAAACATGACTTAGACCAATCATACAATAATCAACTTTGACGATATCCTCACGACGTATGGGCCCGTATAGACCACATTTGGTCTTGGGCCGGGTCAACATCTATAGGGCATAATATTTTGTTATAGTATATCAAAAGCCCCCGACTCCTTAGCTCGATTATTCATGATCGAGCTGAGGAGTAAACTAGCATACATAACAAAATATAACTTATCACATCGAGTCAACTTCCCTGATACAAAATATAGGTTCGCTCCTTGATCTCTCTCCAACATTATTACTGATTTCTCATTTTGCTTCAACTTTTGCGTTTTCTCTTTTTCGTTTCTTCTCACGACTTTCCAATTTCAACCCTTTCTACGAATCCTGGCTAGTACAATATGCGGGAACCAATCATACGAGAGCCAACATTATACGCCACAGATCCATAAATGCCAGCGACACGAAACCTGGTCGCTGGACTTTCGGAAAACTTTACTTTTCATACAATTTGTTTTGACAATTCCGCCAAAAACCTTTCGATCCCTCTCGAACTTGATGCCTTTTATACACTTTAACATTTGCTTTGGGTCTGTATTAAACAATTTTATTTTCTGTCTTTTAACTTTGCTTTTCGTACTTTGGCTTGACTTTATTACTTTACTTTCTTTAACTTGCTTTGAATTTTCATTTTTTTTCGCTTAATATCATTCTACCTTTAATTTTCACTTTATACGCTGCTTGTTGCATTTTGCTTCAATAGTTTGTCTTTTTTGCTTTAATAGCTCATCGAAAATTCACTTTACGACCGTTGTCTCTATACACATACTACTCTCTTCGAAAAAGTGAGGCTTGTCTTTAGGCAGCCTCACTCCCAAGTTAAGATTCTCGCCAATTGTTTTACGCGACAATCTTAGACGTATTAAATACATCATATTAACTTATTTTCTCCCCAGGTCGCAAGTTTTGGTGCCTGGGTCTCTCCCCAGGTCACCACATCCACTCGGCGCCTGGGCCTCTCCCTAGGATGTCGCATCCACTTGTCGCCTAGGTCTCTAAGTTTTGATGCCTGGGTCTCTCCCCAGGTCACCATTAGGCTTCGCCACTCAGGCTAGGCCCGTATCCAGATGCCTGGGTCCCTCCCCAGGTCACTGGCAGTTCGGGATGCTAGCCCATCTTAGACAGTTAGGGATGCGAGCCCATATCTCAGACAGTTAGGGATGCGAGCCCATATCTCAGACAGTTAGGGATGCGAGCCCATCATATCAGCAACTCAAGCCTAATCAACTTTGTCGCAACTTTCTTTATCATCCGGCAAAATAATTTGGCCGACTTTGTCATACTTAATAGAGTACCTGCCAAAAACACGAGGTAGTCATTTGCAAATCTAGTAAACACTTTCTTTATATTTGACGCATCGAGCAAATATTACTATTTTCTTTCTTTGCTATTTCTTTAACCAATAATGCATCATTAAAAATCATAAGGGTGATTTTGGCAAATTATCCTGAACATATAGCTAACATAAATTTTCACCCGCCGCACTACATTTCTTTCTAATCATTTTATATGGAACTTTTAATTACCAAAACATCTTTTCAACATACACTTTACTCATCTCATGGAGCTTGTTACCGTTGGATTGTAATCATTCACGTTCAATTTCCTATATCCCATTGTCTTTCGTCAATAACATCAATAGGCATGTGACAAACTAAGTCGATTTATTCTATTAAGTTAGCATAGCAAATAGATAGCATTTTAACTTAACCATATAACGGGTTTCAAGGCATACATTCATATTGTCACATAACGAGTTCATGTAAAAATCATTTATCATGAATATAAAAGATGGGAAGGGATGACCTGATGGAGGTTAATGATACTCTTGATGAATTCCATTGAAAACTTAACGGAAACTTTAACGACTATCAGTTGATATAGCTTCCAAACTAACAAGGCTACTGCACCAACAATACTGATTCTTGTCCTTTCCACCCGCATATTTGACTTGCCTAAAAAATGAATTTTGACTTTCTTTAATCTCCACACATTTCCCTTTTAAAACAAATCCACTTTAGTTCCTTTTCTTTTCCTTCCAGTTTCCATTCAAAAGCTCATTTTCTTTTTCCATTTTCCCTTTAATTCTCACTCATCTTTCATCTTTGCTCTACTCAGCAACCCACCAGTGACAACCACCCAACGATGACCCTCCCTAAATGGCGACAACTTCGACGGCGACAACCACCTTCGCTCCCAAGCGACTTATCAACTTTCCGCAGCAAGAAATCTCGCTGCCCGGTGACATTACTGCGGGCGACCTCCATTTTCGATGACATCCATCTCATCCGACAATCCTCCATGCCTCACTTCCAAAAAACCAAGGGTCAGTTAAACTTTAGAAACAGATTTTTGTGATTTCAATTGAGCGACACTTATCCACTTCAGAATTCCTTGGGTTTCGGCGAGATCCTTGCCCGACAAAAACACAACGGCGACAACACAAAACAACCGCCCCCGCCGGCAGCATCCACCATGCTGCTTCACCTTTCCCGCCTTTCCCCCTCTCGATATCACGAGCCGACGACACTAGAACCACGACCACTGCCGGCGACATCAAAGCTGCTTCCCAATTCACTCTTCCACCTTGATTTCTCTCATCCCCAATCTTAGTTTCATCTGTAAGTCTTCCTTATTTCCCAATTTTCGCAATTTCAATTTCCTCCATTTCAATTCCCGCAACATGGATCTTGGCGACATTCAATTGGCGAGATATAAAGTTCTCGCCCCGCTAATTTCACTGACAGCTCCGATTTCGTTTTCCGCCCTTGCGACATTACTTTTCTATCTCCTTTTCTCGTTTGGATTTTTGACGATTTGAGTTTCTTGGATGAATTACGGCGGCATCCCAAACAACGATTTCTATTTCCGCCCTTTACACTTAACTGGCGAGATGATGGAACAACTTGTGCGATGAACTGAATACGTGAAACGCGACTTGTACTGCCTTTGCAATTATTTACTGTTATTTTCTCTTTCTACCTTTCCTTTTATTTTTCCAGCCAACAGCTCCTCTTCGATGGCCAAACGAATCCCAGCTCCACCACCTTTATCCTCCTCTCTGCAAAACCTCTCCGACACCATTACCAGGTCTGAATCTGCTGATTCGAATCTGATTTTCCCCTGCCCAGACAAAACAGAAATTGCTGACTTCTAATTTCGGCTAACTCCGGCTGCTCCGATCTTTTGCTACCCCCATTGTAGTCTAGATTGATACCCTCGGCTCCTCTAGTCCGGCCTAACTTCACCGGAAAATGTCAGTCCCGGCAACGGAACCAACTGATGCTACATAGAAAAATATTGCACAGGGAACTGACCGGGGTAGCAACGGCAGTCGGACCGAAAAAACACGCTCCACGAGGTCCGAAAAATATGGGACCTACAAGACAAAACACCGTTAGGGGTGGGGGGTTTTCCCCCCACAAATCCTTCGGCGTGAGAATCATCAATTCGATTCATAACATATATTGACATAATTTTAAACATTTTAAGAGAGAGAGAGAGAGAGAGGAGAGAGAAAGCTTATAACTCACATACCTTAGCTTTATGGAGGGAGGGGGTATTTATATGACTCAAGACCCATCATTCTTGTCTTATCTTACTTTACACGTGTCAACCATATAGAGGGGCAATCTTAACAAAAGATTTCATTTGGATAAGGTCAAGGCCAAAATCTTGACACGTGGCACGCTCCGTACCTGGAGACACAAACTTGCTGCAAGACTCAACATCAGACATGCGGGAAGACATGCGGGAAGGCATGCGGGAAGACATACAAGGCTCATACGGGACTATTATACACATGAGAATCAAGCCATAATCATCATATGCGGGATGTCAACATAGGCAGGAATATCAACATACAAGCGACAATCCATGGGACAATCCACTTCCTGTCATGCGACAAGCCACTTGCTGCCTGACGACAATCATCTTCCTGTCATGCGATAACCCACTTGCTGCATGACGACAAACCACTTTCTGTCATGCGACAACCTACTTGCTGCATGACAACAATCATCTTCCTGTCATGCTACAACCCACTTGCTGCATGACGACAAACCACTTCCTGTCATTCGACAACCTACTTGCTGCATGACGACAATCAAGCCTTCCTGTCATGCGAAAACCTACTTGCTGCATTACGACAATCAAGCCTTCCTGTCATGTGACAACCCACTTGCTGCATGATGACAAACCACTTCTTGTCATGCAACAACCCACTTGCTGCATGATGACAACCACTTCCTGTCATGCGACAACCCACTTGCTGCATGACGGCAAACCACTTCCTGTCATGTGACAACCTACTTGCTGCATGACGACAATCAAGCCTTAGGCGGGAATCAGGACTTAACCATAACTAAAAACATGACTTAGACCAATCATACAATAATCAACTTTGACGATATCCTCACGACGTATGGGCCCGTATAGACCACATTTGTTCTTGGGCCGGGTCAACATCTATAGGGCATAATATTTTGTTATGGTATATCAGATGTATATTTGCTGATATGGTGAAACAGCGTGCATTATGTCTGGGTGATTCTGAAATATATGAATTGTTCAAGATTTTCAGGTGCTTTATTTTCTTATGCCTAAATACTTGAGTCTTTTTTCCTCGGTAATCATTTGAAGTTCTCTTGTATTTGTTGGAATGATCTGCATTGTATATAACTAGAGCTCTATTAATTATTAAAAAACCAGTGGTATTCTCATATAGATGCTTCATACTCATCTTAAGTGATAATCGGAGATATAGGGTTCAAGGTTGTCCCTTTCTAAAGAAATTATGAAACCTTTATGGAAGGAACGATGTAAAGATAGGATCTTTTTCACCGGTCCGTTCCAAGGTTGCTAATGGGGACATGGGGGAATGCATGTAAAAATGACATTTTTAGTGAAAAGATGACATTTTTGGGTTGCAAAGGATGCATTTGATTTAAAGAAATGATCTTTATTTGCAAAGGATGCATAAAGACATGATTTTTATGCAAAGGATGCATTTTTATGAAGAAATTGGGATTTGAATATGCAAAGGATGCATGAAGATTGTATTTTGAAAAGCATAGGATGCTAATTTGGGATAAAGATATGATCTTTAATGCAAAGGATGCTTGAAAAAGGATTTCATATGCAAATGATGCATTTTTATCATAAAGATTGGATTTTTATATGCAAAGGATGCATGAAGATGATATTTTTATGTAAAAATAGGGTTTTTAGGTGCAAAGGATGCACCTTTGATTCAAAAGATTACATCTTTAATGGCAAAGGATGCCTAATGCATGCAAAGGGGGAAAGGGGGTATAAAGATATGATCTTTAATCTATCAAGTCCCAAACAAGATAATAGCAATTATATGAAATGCAATGAGCAATTAGAATCACATAAGGCAATTAGAATGCAAGTTTAGGGCGTGCGAGGTTGCCAACGGCTTCCTTTTCTTCTTTGGATGGAGCTAGGTGGAAAGGTTGATCTTGGGATCTTCAAGGAGGAGGGAGGTGGCTTCTTGACCTTCTTCTTCACCTTCTTGGATTTCCAGCAGCTCTTGGGAGGATTTTCTTCGTATTATATGTGTGTGATGGTATTGTTGTTGTTGTTCAAATGGGTAGAGGAGGGCTCTATTTATAGGCAGTCTGGATAAGGCTAATGAAGCCGTGCGGCCAGAGACCTTGGGCTAATGCAGCCGTGCAGCATTATCCCTTGTGACTCAGCATTTCTAGAAACATGCAAGGTGGCAAATTCTAGAACTTTCCTCCCAATTAAGAAAAACGCGTTTCTTAATGGATAAGCCTCCCTTTCAGCCCTTAATTAATTTGGAACAGTTCCGGAATATTTCCGGAACACTAGGAAGGTCCGGGGAATTACCGGGAAACTTACCGAAATTGTCGGGAAATTTAACCGGAAGGCATGAGCCAGATTTGGGTACTTACAGAAGCCCCTCGGCAACGTCACTTGCAGGGCGAGTGGGGTTGTCGATAGAAAAGGATCCGATCTGGCGAATGCCGAGACGGATTGAGAGACCGAGGCGGTCTAGTGGCTGAACCTTTGGAAGGCTACCTACGTATCCCGAGTGGGAATCAAGCCAGGCCGTAGTTCGGAATAGATCCGCTGGGGAATGGAGAAGAGAAACTGGTCTCTTGCTGGGGAAGTAGAAGAGAAAATGACCTAAGAGGTCAAGCAATTGATCCTACTGGGGATATGCTAGAAGTGACCGATGTGGTCAGATATCTAAACCTCTATGAGGGGCTACTTCATCACTGATGAGTGACGAAGGAACAGGGTGACCAAAGTGGTCGGATGGCTGGACCTTTTATGAAAGGCTACCTACGTATCCCGGAGGAATCAAGCCTTGATCGTAGTTCAAGCATCACTAGATAGTTAGGAACGATGTCTAGGATCCTTGAGAGTTTTGACAATTAATGGAGGTTGTCACCTGATTGACAATTAATGGAGGTTGTCACCTGATTGACAATTAATGGAGGTTGTCACCTGAAGAAACTAGAGCTTACGTCACTATCGAGGAGATAGAGGTAGCTAAAGTTTGGAAAACTTGAGCATACATCACTATTCGTGATAGAGGTAGCTTAAGTTAGAAGACTTGAGCATACTTCACTATTCGTGATAGAGGTAGCTTAAGTGTAGAGAACTTAGCATACTTCACTATTCGTGATAGAGGTATCTTGATTTTAGCATACTTCACTATTCGTCATAGAGGTATCTAAAGTTAAGAAGAACTCGAGCATACTTCACTATTCGTGATAGAGGTATCTTGAGTTTAGATAAACTTTAGCATACTTCACTATTCGTGATAGAGGTATCTAAAGTTAAGAAGAACTCGAGCATACACTACAAAAAAAGTGATTTTTAGGGACGAGGTATTTTGGGACCAATAAGTTGGGCAGACCTTAAAACCCACTAAATAAGTCAGCCCTAGTGTAATTGGCTTGTGGGACGACGAACTTCGTCCTTAAAAAAAAACACAATATAGTAATGATCTATTAATTAAAAGAAATTGGGAAAACCCTCCCCATTCTAACCAGTAACCGCCCACTTCTTCCCCCTCTACTCTCTCGCACCTTCTCCTCTCTCTCTCTCTCTAACGATCGATTACTCCGCCGGTGCCCAGAACCCTAAAATTTTCTCTCTAACGATCGATTACTCCATCTTAGCCGGTGCCCAGAACCCTAAAAATTTCAATCTAAAGATCGATTACTCCATCCTAGCCGGTGCCCGGAACCCTAAAAATTTCAAGCAATCGTTCAATTTCATCTTGTTAAGAGTTTCAATCTAACGATCGATTACTCCATCTTTCTCTCTTGAGAGTTTCAATGGGTCGCTACTCAAAATTGCATAAACCCTATCAATTTCGGGTAACTATTCAGATCGGTGAGTTTTTTTTATCTAGTTATTTGTTGTTTATTTTTTTATTTACTCGGAATGTTATAAGACTTATAATCATTGCAAGATGGAGTCGTAATCTATAAGAGGCGTTGAGCTTCCATTAAAGATGTGTTCTATGGGATTTTCCACATACGTCTGTTATCCAATGTCTTACAAAAAAAAAATTAAAAAATAAAGATTATTTACAACCCTTAGTGAAGCAATTGATGTTACTTGTTAGTGTGTGAATCTAGACAACTATCTAGTCCCTTGTTTGGATGGTTAAACCACATGAGTTCATGTGTTATTGCTTATTCATATGCGCTATTAAATGCCCAATTGTTTTCGTGGTTGCTTATTCATATGTTCTCATTATTTGACAAGCGGGACATGCAATAGGTTTTGAATCATTGTGTATGCAGAGTAACAACTACATTTTAAAAATTTGACTAATATACTCTTTGCAGGGGCTTGGAGAAACATTTGGAAGAGTCACTATTGAAGCAATGGCTTTTGGGCTTCCGGTACAAAAATCAACTTTCGCTTTTCATTATTTTTGTTTTTCAAATACATCTATGCAGCATTCTTGTAATTGTACTTTGTTTTGGATATCAATAGATTATCATTATTCCATCAAACAAAATAAGATGTTATAGTAAACAAAATAATGAAAAGAATAAGAAAATTGGGCAAAGATCATTATCACATACTTGGCAAAGTATTTTCCCAGGTAAAATCGCAGACTTTTAACTTGACTTTGGATATGCTGTATCACTGTGTGTCGTCAGTATGGATCATTTGGCTGATCTTCGCTGGTGTCCTTTGACTTTATTTCCACTCATTTTCATGTGATGCTTTCTTTTGGGTTAATTTGTTAGTCTGCAGTGGCACTGGACACTAACATGGATCACAGATGACAGCCACAAGGGGATATAGCTTTCAGCTCTAAAATCTTGTTACATCTATCAATACACTACTAATTTTTTTCGTGTTGATTTTGATTTGTAATGTCATCATTTGCGAACAGTGTTGCTTCAGATATAAAGAGTAAGCTTGACGAGTTGAAGTTGAAACTAGAGAAAGAAAGGTAAGAAGCAAACCCACACACATCTCTGTAATTTCAAGTATTTACATCATCTGGTCTTTATCTCTTTTTCGTACCTGCGTGTCGCAACTTTAACTTTTATTTTATATATTTTGTATGTTAGGCAAAGCCTTGCAAAAGCACTATCAAAGAGCTCAAAAGAGGTCTGCAGACAGAATATGGCTTTAAATGGATTACTTTAGGGAGTTCGGATTAACTTATTTTTCCAGTTGACGTTTTCACTAAAATGTCTACGTTCCGTGACTTCGGTGTGAGTACTTGCTGAAGAATGAGACGGCCAAGTTCCAGGCAGTGTATGACTTCAAACCCGTGCTTAGGGAACTTTTGTCCACTCATCCAGGGTTAGAGTTCTTACAGAGCACACCTGAATTTCAAGAAAGATATGGTATGTTATGTATTAATTAGTTAGTTTCATTACAGTAAGCTTGATTACATGATTGTCTCTTAACTCAAAGCTAGAGATGGAAGCTTTGAGATCTTTGTATATTATTACGTTTGGTTCAATTTTATTTACAACAAAAGCTGCAGTGATTGGCAATTGTATGCTTAGAGTGGTGAACTTTTATTTTCATTTGTGTGGGAAACTAAAACCAGATGTCTTCGGCTGTTTGTTTCATTTTACAAGCCAAAAAGATGATAAGGTTACTCTCCATCCTGCAATATGACATACACATCTTGTTACCCGGCAAGTGCATAATATTAGGTATAACGGAATTAATGCGTTTGGAGTTTCGGGGGGAGTTTGATAGTATGATTTGATTTTAGCAATTTGGAGAGCGGATGCGGCGGTGGAATTTTTTTGGTAATAGTATCATAGTGCTTCTTAATAAAAAGAAAATTTTAGAAATTATTTTTCTCCTATTGGTCTTATTTCACTGGTGGTATGAAACTATAAATCTTTTGCCATTGATGAAGGGTATGCCACATTCCTGTATTAAAACCCAAGTTCAAATCTCATACTGTTCCTTTTTATGTATTGTTCTTTTCTATGTGTTCTTTGGATAATCTAGAAGCATTTCTTGTGTAATTAGGCATAGATATCACAAGTACATTTCTAGTGTCACAAGAGTAAATACTTCCTATGGTTTTAACATAGTTCTATTTCCATTCCAGTGAAACGGTAATATACGAGAATCTTTTACTACATCGATAGATCGGATAATGGCCGACTTACACTCGGGAGGCTGAAACGTGGGAGTTTAATTCTTTGCCATGCAACATGCCGACGAAGAAGAGGATATAAACAAAGTTTTGAGGTGCGGCTGTTAAAAAATCATGCTTGGTTCAAACAGGCTCTTGTCGCATTGTTTCCTAGTCGTGAATGTACCAAGCTCGAGTACTAGTCACAAGCTAGTATACTGCTGTTTGTTTCTGAAACGAGTCTATTTGCATGAAGTATGTTACTAGAGAACAGAAGAATGATTTTTTTTAAAGACGCACCTCCTATATTTTGTATTTAATGCTACTTTCTTATTGTTTCTTATTGTTAGGTTCATTTGATATATTTACAAGTATAATGTATGCATGTGTGGTTGTGTATATATATAATTAATAGAAGATTAGTAGTGTTTGATAATTAATGGTAAATATTTACATTTTGACACCAAATTTTATTTGGGTTGTCTATATTCGACCTTATTACTTTCACACAAAAATTGTGATTTTCCCACAAAAATTGTGATTTTGGTGGCAAAATATATTTGGGACGGGCGACATGGTCCCTAATAATTTCCCTCCAAAAAAATGTTAGGCGCCAAATATTATTTGGGTCGGCAACCTCGTCCCTAACGACCGGTACCAAAAACTATTTGGCTCCAAAAATATCTCCCAAAAAATAAAAAAATAATAAAAAAAATAAAAAAAATTATTAGGGTCGGCAAAATCCCGACCTAAATAATTATTTGAGACGGTGACGGGGGTCCTAAAACTTTTAGAGTCGCATGTTATTTAGGACCCTCGTTTCCCGTCCCAAACGCCGACCTAAATACTATTAGGGACGGGAAAGTGATTATTTAGGACGGAAAAAGGCGGTCCCTAATAGTTCTGTTTCTTGTAGTGATACTTCACTATTCGTGATAGAGGTATCTTGAATTCGGACTTCGACAATTCGGAGGTTGTCACCTAGCGTTATCCCGTTATAACGGAATTAACGGAGGCGACTGGGAAGAAAGCTTAATTGCTTAGGAGATAAGGGACATCTTCTGAAAAGGGTGTTATCTTAGTTAAAGGATAACGGGAATTGTAGGCCCAAGTGGAAAGTCCAGGGGCAAAATTGTAATTTCTGCTCAGAGCAAATGAGGCCGCCCGGCATGAGATGGAGGAAAAAGAAGTCGTACGGCTAGAAGTCTGTTTTTCCAGATTATTTAAAACAGATTTGAACGGGCAATTGGGCATTAATGCCGCCCATTCCAGCCGAGGAAGAGAGAGAGAGGAGAGAAATTTTGAAAATCCTTCAATTCCCTTGCTTCCTTTGATCAAGAATGGATCCGGAGGGCAATCCTATACCAAGGCAAGCAAGAAGAAACATCTCGGAAGCCGCTCGGAGGAGGAGGAAAGAGCTCGTTCGAACGGAGAGAAAGTATGACTTTCTTACGCCTCCATCGGAGCTCTATCCGGGGAGAAGAGAGCACAAATCGACGAACCCGCGACCGGTTGGGGTAAGCGTTCTTATTTGGCTCGATTCCGTCGATTTTGATTGAATTTTGATTGATTTAGGGCTTGACCCGAATTTTAAGAATTTTCTAGGATTTTCCTAGGATTTTTGAATGATTTTGAGACATTGATGATTAACCTATGAGGCTAAAAACATGCATGTGCAATTTATTTGATAAGAATAATGAGAATGACCCACTTTTTTCTCGAAAATAAAGTAAGAATGATAATTGTTTAAAGTGAGACGGAGTTCTTGCATGTGCTAGAACTAGGTCAAAATTTTGATTATCAATGAGAAAACAAGATTTTGGAAGATGAAAAGGTTCATGCATGCCATTTTTGGAAAGAATAATGCTTATGTGCAAAGAATTTTGAAAATTGTGATTTTGTGCTTTAGGAAAGCAATGGGACTTGACGTGACGTGTTTCAAGTGATGAAAGACGCTTTTTTTTTTGATGCAAAGGATGCTAGAAAAAATTTTATGAATGCTTTTCTTTTGAAAATATGTGCACTTTTGAAATGAGATGAAGGACTGACGCATTTCTTTGTTGTGCTTGTCTACAGGAGAACAAGTCTAGAGGGCCATCTGAGATAGCAGTCAGGCTTTGGGAGAGGATGCCCGATTTCGAGAAGAATGGGGCGAACCCCAAGCAGCTAGTGCGGGCTACCGGCCTAGATCTATTCATTGAGGCGATCGGCAGGGGGATCCACATCACATCTAAGACCAAGGGCTTGGTCCAGGCCCTATCTGAGTTTTGGTGGGATAGCACTCATAGCTTCCATCTGAGCTGGGGAGAGCTGACAGTGACTCCCGCTGATTTCACGGCTATCACTGGTCTACAGTTCACTGGGAGGCCCGTGACTTGGAGGGACCACATTACAGCTGAGGAGTTCCGAGCTTTGGTCGGGTTTGAGCTGATTCCCAAGGGGCTAGGGATGGAGACACGGAATGTAGAGGTGGCGATCCCGTAACCGCATACGGGACTTTGCCGTTAGTGAGGTGACCGCCCAGCACTTGCTAGAAGCTTTTGTGTGGTTGATCTTTGTCGGTCACTATTTTTGCTAATGCAGGGACGCGGCCATGACTTGCCTCCTCGACTCTCTGGAGGATGTAGATGGGATAGGGACGGTCTCTTGGGAGAGGCCGGATTGGCGGAGCTCTACTTCTCTTTGGACATGTACAGCCGGAATAAAGCTGCTTCCATGGACTGCTTTTCATTTGCCCTTGAGGTAGTCCCTCTTTCTTTTCTCTTTCTTTTCTTGTCTTGAGACTTTTATGAAAGAAAAATGACCCTTTTGATGTTTTGAACATGCGAGTGCAGTTACGTGAGGTGATCGGGTTCTTTCCTTGGAACCAACAGAGCGATATCACCATCTTTCCTGCTATGATCCGCTGGAGGGGAGATGCGAGGGATAAGTTCACGGGAAAGACTCGGATTACTTTTGATTACAAGATGGTGAGGCCGGTCATCAACAGGGATGGGCCTGATGGAGTGGACTTCTACCCTTGGGGCAGGTATCCGGAAATTTTGCTAGGAGAGGCCATTGAGGCGACGAGGCAGAGGAGATGGCTTACTGGGCTGACATGTGATATCATATATTTGGGGGATCGTTTCTCGAGGCAGCATGGCCACGTCCCTCCATTGGACGCCATTACTCCCCTTGATCCTCCGGCCAAAGACGGATGCTACTGACCCGAGGATTGGCGAGCGAGATGAGATAGCTAGGTACCGAGCGGGCGTGGCCGCCGAGGAGTACTTTGACATGGATACCCCTATGGTGTGTTTGTGGAGCGGCGCTGAGGACGCCACGAAGGCGATGAAGGCGGCGGTCACTCGGGGATATGGGGAGGATGAGCCTACCGACCCGCCGATCCCTCCCGCGCACTGTCTTATGTGGTCCACGGAGTTCCACGGAGGATGAGGATTCTGTCCCGACACTAGGGAGCCCCAGTATACCACTGCCACTTGGCAAAGACTGTAAGTATACTTTTAGGGTCTTTTCCCTTTTTCAGATTTCTTTGCTTCTTTGCAATTCTGAGATTTTCTTCTCTTTTCTCGTGTTCCGGCTCGCACTTACGACAGATTTGTCGGGCGGAATAGGGCCGGAAGGACATGTGCCGATCCGCTTCGAGGAAGGCGCTGCACTTCAAAGGCGGCGGCGGACGTACGGGAGCCCGGGCGCAAGAGAAGGCATGTCGGGGCACGGCGTCTACCTCATCGGCCGGAGTACTCTTCCGGTGCCATGCCTCGGGGACGGGGACCCAATGCGACATTCAGAGCAGCTGGCTGAGTACGGGCACGATAATGTCCATCTGTCTGATGTGAGCGACCAGGAGGACTTGATGAGGGAGGCTAGCGTCTACGAGCTGAGCAGTGATGAAGAAGAAGAAGAATCGGAGGCCTAGGAGGTCTCTAGAATGGATTTAGGAACAAAACAAACAATGGACAAATTTGATGCACACTTTGTTTATTTTTTGCTTTATTTGAGCGCCGATGGGGCGAAGACATTGTAGTAATGCTTTATTTAATTTTCTAATTTATGCATTTTTAAATTTGCATATTATCTGAGCCTCGGGGCAGTTTTTTGCTTGGAATTGGGGCTGAAACGGGGCCAAAATGATTTATGATGATATATAAATGCTTGGGTGACCTTTGAACATGTTTTTGTACAGGTCTTGGTTGAGAAAGTGGGGTGAAAACTCCCTTGGGCAGCAACTTTGGTTGCTACAGATTTTTTTCTGCAGATGGCAAATGAGGCCGTGCGGTTTGGTCCTGAGGGCAAATGAAGCCGTGCGGCTCACAGTTCTGTCTGAACTGGTTATTTTCTGAATAAAAGCAAGGCTTGGCCATTTCATTTCATTTTCAACTTAGACTTGTCCCAATTGTTCCCAGAGCACATTTTGGACTTAAAGACACCATCTTTGGCCATTTTGTAATGGAGAAGCCCGTCAGATTGCAAAAGGGGAAGCGAGACCGTTTTCTGTCCGATCTTCAATCTTGGGTGAAGCACAACCTCCAATTTCACAAGGGACTGCTTGATTCTTCCTTCAAGATCAAGTCTTTATGACATTTGAGGGATCTCCCGCCCGATTGGGACCTTTTGAGAGCAGCAGCAAGGTTTTGGGACGTCCGGAGACATGTTTACTGCTTTTCTTACAATGAGATTGTCCCAACGCATGAGGACTTCCGAGCCTTGATTGGCGGTCCCGAGATTGAGGCTATATCTATTCCGCTGATCGGAGACGTGCCGGTGGCGGCAAAGCTTGCATCTTTTCTGCAGATTCCTCTTGGAGAGGCTGAGGGGATGATGATAGCCCCGGACAGGATTGACCTTTCTGATATCCCGGGCAGGTTTGGGTCTCCGGCTATGGCTACGACCACGGTGGCTATGGATGCCTTTATTCTCTGCATATTTTCTGCTTTATTCACTGCTGAGTCCGTGGGGATCTGTCATGGTGGTCTCTTGGACATGGTCAGAGACTACAGGGTTGGGAAAGATATTGTCCCACTGGTTTTGGGTGAGACCTTGCATGGCATCGACAGGATGGCTAGGGGAGACCATTTCATGAGGTCTGGGAGTCCAGCTGTGCTGACTTTGTGGCTGCAGGAGAGGCTCAGGGCTTTGCCAGGGGCTTTGCCGACTCAGTGCCCTTGGGTGATTTCTCGGAGAGGTGCACCGAGGCAACAGGACCAGGGTAGCTGGGAGCTGACGATGGCTAGGCTATCCACTTCGGACATACATTGGTGAATACCTCACTTTGGAGGTTGCGGACCCGGGAGGATATTTTAGGAGTCCTATCTTTGTGAGGGTTCCAGGGTTCTGCTGGTCGTCCTTCTACATTCCCTGCTTGGTATCCAGGCAGTTTGGGGCTTTACAGGAGCCATTGAGCGATTGGGAGGACATCCGGACCATGGAGGTGATGCCATTGGATATGAGAGATCCAGCCAGCTTCTCATTCTTCTCGAGGGCTTGGACATACACTTTGCTTTCCCACCCGGGGCTATCTTCGGGAGCTGGAAGAGCACCATCTTGATTCTTGTCTACTTGGGTAGTACGAGAGGGAAATGGGAGCGACTCGGGTCACTGCTGGGGGAGAGGCGTCGAGGCTTTATTGGGGGCCGGCGCGACTCGAGTAGGACTACGAGGAGGCGAGGCTAAGGCGAGTCGCCATAATCGGTCAGTGACCTGATCGGAGATATGGAGGCTCGATACAAGAGATTGTCCGAGGTCGCTCCTTTGGCGAGACTCGAGAGGGAGGAAGTGCGGACTCGTGCTCGTGTAGAGAGGGCACTTATTGACACGGGTTTGGTGGAGGCTCCAGTGAGGACACCGGAGATCGGGATGAGGGATACCGACCTTATAGAGAAGAAGAGAAAGAAAACTCGACGGGGTCGAGGTAAAGGGAAGAAGACCAAAGAAGACTCAGCGAATGACGACTGACAGATCTTTTCTTAGGATTCCCTTATTGCCATTTTGTAAACACATTAGTTTATTTAGGCATTTTTTTGTATTTTAGATCTTTGTAGCAGGTTAGCAGAGTCAAGAGTAGACCGTGCTTGAACTCATCAAGAAGTTTTTAACTTGTAATGAACAAGAACTATTATCTTAGAAATTAATCAAGACACATTTCATGGAAATTCAAATGTCTTATTGATTGGGACCCGTTTTATGAAAACTGAAATACCCTTTATTTTTTAGGACGCACTTCATGGAAGCTTGATTGCCCTTTTTATTGTTTAGACCGAACCATATATGGCTGCCTACGTTTCCCTTTTACAAGAAAGACTAAGGGGCTCAGGTCTTCGTAGTTCATTCTGGTGAACTATATATATATTTTTTTTCCTTTTTTTTTTTTTATGTGCAACCCTGTCTTTTGCCTAGACCGCCCTTTTTGGGGTTTTCAGCCTAGCTGGGTATTACTCTTTTTGCACTAAGATTTTTTCTTTTTTTATGTGCAACCCTGTCTTTTGCCTAGACCGCCCTTTTTGGGGTTTTCAGCCTAGCTGGGTATTACTCTTTTTGCACTAAGATTTTTTTTCCTTTTTTTTTATGTGCAACCCTGTCTTTTGCCTAGACTGCCCTTTTTGGGGTTTTCAGTCTAGCTGGGTATTACTCTTTTTGCACTAAGATTTTTTTATTTTTTTTTTTATTAGACATAGTATCTTTTGAGCTTATTACCGTTGACGGGTGGACAAAGGATTGCCGTCCAGTGCGCAAGCTTCATGGCTCCTCCCGATAGTATCTTACGCACCACATAAGGGCCGATCCAAACGGGTTCCCATTTTCCCAGGGGTTGTCTACGGTAGGGGCTTCACTTTCAACACCAAGTCACCCTCTTTGATGTCTCGGCCTTAACCTTTTTGTCAAACGCTGCTGGCCATCCGCCTGCGGTAGGCTCGGGTGTGTTCCATGGCTTTCAGTCTTCTTTCATCAAGCGAGCCAACTCATCATGCCGGCTGCGCAACCATTCTACTTCATTGACCTTTGTTTTCCGGGAGGACCCTTAATGACGGGATTTCCAACTCCACCGGTAACACCTGCTTCCATCCCGTAGGTTAGGGCAAAAGGAGTTTCTCCTGTAGCCGTTCGACAGACGTTACGTAGCCCCGAGTGCCGAGGTGCAGCTTTTCGGGCCAATCACGACCACGGGTGGCCATCTTCCGGATGATCCGTTCGAGCGTCTTATTAGCAGCTTCCACGGCTCCATTAGTCTGAGGTCTGTACGGAGACGACTTGTGGCGAGTAATTCTGAATTCTGACAGCAACTTATCGTAGTCCCCTTCAAAGTGCGACCTATTATCGGAAATGATCTCGTTGGGCACCCCATATCTGCACATTATGTTTTCTTTGATGAACTGGGCAACCTTCTTGGAAGTGAGGACCTTGTAGGACTTGGCCTCTACCCACTTGGTGAAGTAGTTGTAAGTGCTCCAATTTGAGCTTGTTAGAATTTTCGTTAGAAAATTAACGAAAGTTATAACATTTCTAACAATTCCTAACAATTACTAACATTCCTAACTTTTCTAACAAAGTGAGGGCAAAATGGGCATTGCTATTTAAAGATAAACCTTCAAAGGAATCTCAAAAAGCAAAAGAATTAAGAAAATCCCGAAACAGCAAGTTGAAAAACAGTTTCTGTTGGAATTTTTGAATTATATTCCTTGTGTCCAAAGCCTGGAGCTGCATTTAATGAACAGTGCACGCCACCAACCTTGTCCGCGCGGATACCTTTGTATTTTTCAGAGGGCTATAAATTGAGCCCTCCAGTCACAAAAGAAAGAGAGAACAAGAACACAACTCACAGCATTTGGCGAAAATACTTGAGAAAACAGTGAGAATTCCCTAGAATTGTCACCTTTTTCTCTTGAATCTTCCCAACTTTCACTCACTCAAATCAAACCCACTCACCCTCAAGTTCAAACACAAACACAAAAAACACAAGGAAGATAGGTATAACCTCCCTCTCCTTACCCTAAATTCTCTCATCCATGCATGCATTTTCAAACTACAAAATGTAGTTTGTTCATTTTCTTGCCCTAGATCCAAGAGGATCACCATGGAAGTTCATCTCCATGGATGATCCTCTACAAGGATCAACATTTTCTTCAATGTGTTCTTACTTACTTGCAAATGCATTTTCAAAACCCTAAAAACCATTTTCAAGCACCAAATCTTGATTTCAAAGGATAAAATTCTCCTTCCCAAGCAAATGAAGTGCTTAGTCCTAATGTACCCCAAGGATGGTTTGGTATATTTGATTCACCACTAAAATGTCAAGTGATCACTAACCAAAACCTAGGGAATTGGGGACAAGCATGGATGCAAAAACCCCCTTTAAAATAATTTTTTCCTTTCTTGAGAAGTTGCTGTCCAGTAGCAATTTTCCAAGACCCCAGCCATTGTCTTAATTTTTGGACACAGATAAACTTGGAATTTGGTGTTGACTACAAAACACTTTTTGTAGACAACATCCATAGATTTCCAGAAATATTTTTACTTTATTTTTTGGATGAGTAAAACTCCTCTTTTTAAATTTTCTTTTAGAGGCCAGTTCATCAGCTTCTGGAAATCCAGATTTCATATCTGAGATTTCCAGAAGGTTTTGACCCCTCAAATCTTCTCCAAAATGGAAAATTCCTTCGCACAAATCTTATTTAAGGTGTCTGGAACAACTTTATTTCTCTGAAGTTATCCAGATTATGAAGTTTTAAGGCCTTTGAATCCATTTCAAAATCAAAGGTCCATTGCCTTTTTCATTCTGGCAGAAGTGGCTCTCAACTTCAAAAGGTCTTTTGAGTACCAAATCTCAATCCAAAAATCTTCTAAAAAATCATGGGATCAGTTTAAAGTCTTAAAAAGACATCCCAATTTTTACTTTTCTCAGTTTCGAATTATTTTGGCCAAAACAAACACACACACACACAAATGATTTTCAGCTTGGAAGACTCGTTTTACGAGGCATTCCGGGTGCACACTAACGTCCTTCCCGGCGTGTAACATGACCTCCGAACCCAAATCTCTAATCTCGGGCATTTTTCAAAGTTTTGGCCCTTAAAACAAAAATGGCGTGGCGACTCCGTTTTCCGGTTTTATTTGGTTTTCAAAGAAACGAAAAATCGAATTTTTCCCGCGAATGGCGACATCATCACAGTGGCGACTCCGCTGGGGATTAAATGAGCTTTTTTTTAAAAAAAGATGGTATTTGGTATATTTGTGGAAACCATTAAACTTTCCGTTACCGCCTCCTAACACGAGTCGGGGATAAATTGTGGTTTAACAATCCCACGTACCGGTATCATTGTTTTTAAAAAAAAAGCTTTTGAGGGTCAAGCTTCCGTCCCGGCTTTAAAAATCAATTGTGTGTGTATGTGTTGATTTTTGCACATTTTTCGTGTTGTTTTGGCCGCCTCGGAAAAAGTCTAAATTTTGACTGTCGGAATCATGTCCCTAACTGTCGGAATTCTTGTGCTTATATGCTTATGTGTTCATTAAATTTCAAAAAAAAAAATTTTTCAAAAAAAAAAAACTTTCAAAAAAAATTTCAAAAAAAAAAAGAAAACTTTCAAAAAAAATCATGCATCATATTTTTAAGACACATAAAAAATTTCTATTTCACTCAGAAAAAGAAAATAGACTGCTTGCACACTACGCGCACGTGACCTTACACTGCACACTACGTCCCTAACCCGGGGAAATCCTTGTCGCGGCCCGTTTGGTCTTATTACGCCTCTCGGTGCAAGCACAGGACTACCCAAACATCCCATGGAGCCTCGTGTCGACCATGCACTTGTCCGTGACACACTTTGTCCGAGACCCGGTTGGTTTTTAGTTTGGTCTGTGTCATGCCCTGTCTGTGTATAGACCTTTCCTTTCAAGCCTTTGTCGGCATACCGACTCAATATCTTTCGAGGACCCTAATCGGTCGAAGTTGCCGGTTTTGCCGCAGACTTTGACCAAGATATTGACCGGCGCCTTGACTTCGGCTCGGCGGCACAAATTGTACACGACTCCCGGCATGACACTAAGTCATCAAGGATTAATGATTATTCCATGCCTAATTACGGCCTAGCGACGATAAGTCAAGATCAATCGTGGACATTTATCGGTCAAATCATGCCGACTTTTAAATAGTCGAGCCTCTCGGACATGATCTTGACTTTTGACGTCGGCTTTGTCCGTAATTTACATCGAATGCTCGTTAAGACTCGATTACCCGCCGGACTTTTAGGATCGTTTTCTTTCGGTCGGTGGGACCCGCTTGCCCTATAGGACCCTCGCCCGAGGGCATCCGCTGGGAGGTCGAAATACGGGTGGAATATGAGGGGCTTATAGACGTAGTGACGGGGCCCAGCGATCCGGGATCGAGTAGTTTGCGAAAAAGAAGAGCAATCTTTTCCAACCGATTAGGTTAATAAAACATGTTTTAAGTAAACGTGAACAAATAGCTGCATGTTGCATGAGCCCAAAGCCCAAACACTTACCCTCCTTCAATTCCCGGACATACTGAACCCTCGTGTCTTTCCCCATGACTCCTCACAAAGGTTGGTTCCGGACACCGGGTCACCGTTTGATCGGTTGGGAAGATTCAAGCGCATCATCGGCTTCGCCGTTTGTTCCGACCACGGGTTTGAGAATGTCTCATCGGCCGGTAATGATGGGGATAACGTCACTCCGCCTCCGGGACCCCTCGGATAGAACAACGGTGGAATCGGTTAGCATAACGAGATGAGGTTACGGCGGGAAGCACGGTGAATAGCCTTATGGAGGCTATTAAGAGCCACGGTTTGGCCGCCGGCCTCAATCCCGATGGAACCTTCACCGTGGAAGAAGACGAGGATGCAACCCCACTCTCGGTCGCCACGACTACTCCAGGATGCCACCACCCACCTCCTATGGTGCCACTACGAGAACCCATGCTCCTCGATTTTCGGGTCGGCCGGCTCCCCAACCACGAGACCACCGGATCCATGCGGCCAGACGGCACAAATCGGTGGGGGCAAAATCGGTACGGAATGTCTTACCTGTGGTTGGGGCTATCTCGGAATGCCACGGCTAATCGGGATCCCGCCACGGTTTGGAACCGATCAATCAGGGCCTTCGCAGCCCGGCAGTTCGAGGGCCACAACAACGATTCGGCATGCCTCAGCGGCCGTCGAGCCCCTCCTTAGAATGATGTTAACTGTTTGCTCCTCCCAGCTTTCACAAACCCATTCTCACTCGGGGTTCGATGGGTTGCAAACCTCCATCCCGGTTTCATCGAATCACCGGGACCGCAGTACCCCGGGTTATACACCATCGCCTCGGCCCGGCCATGCAATTCAGCAACGATCGGGGACGGCGGCCGTACCTAAGCCTACTTATGGGCCCCACTCCGGAAATCCAAGCTATCCTGGCTACATCGGATCGCCTCCGCCCCACCTTGCCGGTTGAAAATCAACGGCGAGCCGCAAGGTTCTATCCCTTCGCCCGAGCTCCTACTCATGCTCCCCAGGAGCAATTTGGGCCAAGGACGAGGTTTTCACCTACGTCCCCGAATCGGCCGTTCCCTCCCGCGATCTGCCGCCGGTGGTAGCTCCTCTCTCTCCCAGCTTTCGGCCGCTAGCTTGAATGCCATGGCTCAGCCACAAGACCCTCATCTGGCCTGGTTCATGGAGCAACACAAGGAAATGAAAGCGCGGTCATTTGAATTGGACCGCTAAGAAATGCGCTTCCAGGCTACGGACCCGGACTCCATTGTTCCGAAGAGGAACAATTGGACATCTTCCAGTCATGCCTGAAACCGCATCTGAGAGCCTCCCTCAGTCACTTCCCGTACTCAGACTTACGGGCCATGGTTAACTCTGCAGCTAAGTTTGAAAAGGCTTACAATCAGCATCGGGCTCCTCCTGCAAACACCGCCCCTGCTCCTGCTAAAGGCAAAGAGATGATTAACTATGCGGGACAGGAATGCAATAACACAACTCCTTTTGCTCCCAGAAAACCAGTCGAGCCCAGACCACGAGTCATGAACCTCGAAAACTTTGGAATGCCTCTGAATGACATCTTTAGGGGACTGGTGAAAGAAGGCTTGCTGCGGCCTTTGGAGAATTTCCAACCCAGGAATCCGAATGCTCCCGTGGATACTACAAAATATTGTGCTTTTCATCAAGCTCACGGACATCTGACTGACAATTGCTTCACTTTGAAAAAGGCAATCCAGGGATTGATAGAGCAAGGAAAGTTGGAAGGCCCCGAAGGGCCTAATACAGTAAAAAATCCTCTGCCAAGGAACCATAATCAGGTGAATATGATTGAGTGCGGAGAACCTTCGCATGCCCAGGAAGATGCTGATGAAGGTTCCCAAATACCCATGGCCAACCTCGTCGAGGATCCTGAATTCGGATTCCCCCTCAGCCTCGAGGATATCGAACGAATCAACCCACCTTGGTCTCATGTCAGAGACTCCTTGCAAAAATACGAGGCCCGCTATTTCTCGGATGAAGGGAAAGCCGATACTGAGAAATGGGGCTGTTCCGGTCAAAACATGAAAGAACCATTTACACAAGATGGTTAGAGCAGTCAAGAAAGATTGAACAAGAAAGCTTCAGACGGGCGCCTGTACTGGGGCTTATCAGCAAAGAAGCCGAAGAACATCTGGAGCTAGTACACTTCTGCAAACTGGCTATTGGAGGAGTCGAATACGATCCCGAAGGCGGTGGCGAAGAATCGGAGGAGGAAGAACCCTTCTACATTCTACACGGTGTCAAATACGTGCCACCCCCTCTCACTCTTCCCCGCGGTTTACGGGTGGAGAAGCCGAATCGCAATTACCACTTAGGGAATGGGAGCATATGACAATTTCTGCATTTGCACGCACCCGTATTCCCCTAACGGGTTTGATCGGCGTTCCTCTCTCGCGAAATCCACAGTAGTATGGGAAGATGATTTCGATGACATCGAAGATGATGATGATGACGAGAGCGAAGAGTCAACTGAAGCCCCAGATCCGGAAACAACCTGGAACAATCATGCCGGAAATAGGCACAATGGCTGGTTGTCAGCAAGTGACGATGAAGAACCACCGGAAAACACAAGTCGAATACCAACGGGGATGGGTCCCCAAGAACTGCACCTCGTAAGATGCACATGCGGTTAGTGTCCGGATACTTCAGAGGATGAGGGACAGCAAAGCCCGCGCCCAGATCCGTACATATCCGAAATCCTAGAACACAACGTTCCTTATAAGAACCTGACTGGTGAATGGAAAGAGTTTATTGAAGCACTGGTCGAGAATGGAGGGTTTCAGCCACCAGAAGATGGAGAATTCGTAAACGTCATCGGATCTTTTTCTTCCTTCCCGAGAACGGATGGCATAACAACCGTAAGGGTCACAACCGGGCCGCTTGAGCGCTGCGAGTGCTTGCAATCACTGAAAAGGGTTATTGACCTGAACGTCTCCCTAGTGGCCTTCATACCTATGAATCCACATGACGCCTTCCTAATTGCTCCAGTGCCCGACAATGGACCCCGGGTGCTCCTTATTTGGACACGGATCTATCGAGCTGCTACATCAAACTCCGAGGGGGAACGTTGCCTATCCTTCACTTGTGGCTGCCCTACTTGCAAGATCGAAAGAAAAAGGATGTATGATGAAATGGAGGCTGATAGCCATAACTCTGTGGGCCATCCAGGGGATGAGATCGAAAATCCCCCGAGCCCCGACAATAGCGACACTTGTTGCATGATAACTATGAGCAAGAAAGGCTATGAGAGCGAATCGGGGGATGCCCTAGCTCTGTGGGCCATACAGGGGGAAACAACACAACCCCAGACTCAAAAGCCTGTGACTTGGGAAGCAGTTATAAGGGCCACCCAGGAAGGAGCCAGTACAGCTCAGCCCCTCACCGTTGCTAGACTCCGTCAGAACCAGTGGCCGATAGCCAAAAAGGCTCCCCCATTGACCTTAGCGGCGTTGAAGAAATCCGGTCAAGAAGCGGCCCGATGAGGAAGTTAACTGTTGACCCGATCCGGAGCAAATCTTCAAGGAAACCCAAGGCGGATAAGAAGGCCACGAATCGAAGCACACAGGAGAATCGCCGCCCCATGCTAAGACAGCCGAAGCTCTGACCCCAGAAAAGGAGGACCCAGTGCTCACCCGGTTGAAGCAAACACGAGGCCAACATCTCTCTATGGTCCCTGCTCACCTCATCCTATCCCCACAAGCTAAAGGCCGGAAGAAAGCTTAGCCCGCACCTTGGTCCCTATCGATGCTACTCCCGATGACGTGGTGAGTTGATTGGAAACATCCACTACGGGAACATAATCACTTTCACGGATCTCGACCTCCCTCAATTTGGGGCGATCTGCGAGCCTCTC